>CM067485.1:30249896-30263868 GCA_034552555.1 Semaprochilodus insignis
ATATATATATATATATATATATATATATATATATATATATATATATACCTAATCCAGTCGTAGGTATTATTTGTGCTTGTGGAGGTATATCCTACACACACATTACAGTGTGCTCTAGTTTGCTAGTTTGTTGTATCCCTAAGTCGTTTTGTCCCGTGTTCAGAATTTACGAAGCAGTTTTCTTTCCAGGACAGGGACTATTGATTTGTCTGTAATGAGTTTGCCCACTGGTCCTGTGACGCTGTCGGTGGGTTTGATACAGCATTGTGGAAACCTTTTAATAAAGCTCCTGTCTTTCTGATTTAGGCCAGTGGTAAAGCTACAGAGGAGGCCTGAAAAAAAATGTCCTCTATTACATGTAAGGGTTGCATGATGTGAGTCATTGAAGTATTCTTGCAATAAATAATAATCATTAAGCCAAAGCTTAATAACGAACGTTTCCAAGGGGCAGTCTGCTAATGACTTATCTACAGCTAGTTGGTGATTGTGATTCTCATTATAATTGCTTCCCAACTTATAACTAGGCTCCTCGAAATGAAGCTGACAATGGCACTGGTTTAAGCCAGCCGAGGTGTGACTTACACTGAACTCAAATTAGGCAGAAATCTAAAACTGGACTTTCAAAAACATTCATATTTTGGTTAGAAGAGGAAGGTGTGGTTATAAACTTCTCCCCACTGCCCCAAGTCACCCCATAGATTTGCTTAAATCCAAAGAAAAGTCTTGGAAATTGTTAAACAGCTTATTTTATTAATGTTATTTTTATTACTATATTCTGAGCAAATAGGATCTTATTTCACAGATTAATAGCTTGTTCAAATTTTGCCAGTTGCCAACATACTGTATGCACTTTAAAGGCTCATTTAAGTTGTCTTGACAGATTGTTTGGATTGGATTGGATTTGACAGTAAACCATGATATGAATTCAGCAATTTACCCTATTACTCAAACCCATCTTAGGAATTTAGATACCCTATTGCCCATTCCCAGCATGTGAACCCGAGACACTACTACTCAATCCCACCTCAGGTGTTTAGTACCCTATTACCCAATCCCAGTTTGGGAACTGAGACACTACTACTCAATGCCAGCTCAGGAATTTAGATACCCTATTGCCCATTCCCATCTTGAGAACCAAGACACTACTACTCAATCCCACCTCAGGAATTTAGTACCCTATTACCCAATCCCAGCTCGGGAACCGAGACACTATTACTCAATGCCAGTTCTGGAATTTAGTACCCTATTACGCAATCCCAGCTCGGGAACCGAGACACTATACTCAATTGCAGTTCAGGAACATTATTACCCAATGCGAGTCCAGGAACCAAATCATTGCTAAAAAAATTCCATCTCAAATTCCAGGACAGTCCAGGAACTGAATCACTGACAGTAAATCATATAGCCCTGGAATCCTAGAAAACACTCTATTACCCAATCCAAGCTCAGGCATTTGGATACAGTATTACCCAAACCCAGCTCAGGCAGTTAGATGATGTATTACCCAATTCCAATTTGGTAATTTAGGAACTTTCGGAATTTGGGAATTTGGACACTCTATTACTCAATCCCAGCTAAGGAATTTAGATTCTCTATTACCCAATCATAGCTCAGGAATTTGGATACTGTGTTACCCAATCCCAGTTTATGAATTTATTCATTCTATAAACCAATCCCATTTTAGGAATTTAGACACTATACAACCCACTCTCATTTTGAAAATCCCCACTTGGGAATTTAGACATTCTATTACCCAATCCCAGATCAGGAATTTCTATTCTCTTTTACCCAATCCCAGCTCAGGAATTTAGACACTGTAATACCCAATTAACAGCTCAGGAATTGGGACACTATTACCTAATCCCAGCTCAGGAACTGAGTCACTACTAGCCAATCATATAGCCCAGGAATTGTGACACTTTAACCCAATCCAAGGAAACCCCAGCTCAGGAATCGAGACACTACTACCCAATCCTATCACCGGACACGAGACTCTGCAAGCCAATGAAGGCACAGGGGGCGTGGCTTACAGGAATGAGCGAAAAAAGCCCAGTATGCGCGCGCTCTGGAGAGCAGCAGAAGCGTTGTGTCCGCGTGTGCGCGAGCGCCGGCCATTCATTCTTCTACTCATTCACTCTCTCGGTCACTAAACGAGCATCGCTGGCGGCGGGCGCGCAGGACTCCAGCTCAGCTCTACGAAACTACGACTAGCGGAGCGCTGTTTAGGCTCGAGTCGGTGAGCCGGTGTTAGACTCGGACTTTGGGCTTCAGTTCCTTCATTTCCGCAGCTCCATGCAAACCTCCTTAGTTGGCATCCTGCTGTGTGGAGTGTCAGGTGAGTTATTAGACTCTTAGTCTTATTAGACTCTTAGTCTGTGGGACTGATGAAGTGCAATGCATGTACTGACCTGAAACCATTTCACATCAGTCTAAGCAGTGAATGTGGTGCATGTTTGTTGCTTCATTAAGTGTGGAACTGATTTACAGTGAACCTATAAATAACCCGATCTCTGCTTTTCATACAGGAGTACTTGTACTTGATCCACATTGTCTTCTCTTCTGCACGTTCTTGAAGTAATTTATTTTATGTAGAGCAACAGTGTTTCATATTTAGGATTTTATGTTGATGATTTATTGATCTAGCTTAATTGGGACAGTGTGATACGACAGTGTGATAAATGTTTTTTGTTTTGAGTAAATCTGGAAGCACAGTGCTGCATCTGTGTCCAGGTTTTTGGGAAGTTGCATCATATATGGCCATTTTTTATTGATACCTCTCCCAGGTGTAAGTACACCACAGAGTGATGGAGAGGCAACTTTGAGGCAGACAGCTCAGCACCTAAGAGCACCACCGGGACATAATCAGTGCCAGCACGGGGCTTCAGCGTGCTATTCTGCATTGTTATGGGCTATAAAAAAGGTAGTTATGCAATTTGGCCCCTAGAAAATATGACCTGTTCTTGTGCCCCACTGTGCAAAGTGCATTTATTCTCCAAAAAGGCCAGACTGCTGAAGTCCACTTAGTACGGGGGATGATTAGGGATTAGGTAGCTGTAATGTATAGGGCAATATATTGTGGTTTGGAAGATCTCAGCCTTATTGGGTCAAATCAACACAGGCTTGTCATCCATATCACTATAAAGAAGCATCATCAGTAACTTTGCAGTTCATATACAGGACTTGGTGACCAAATATGATGCTGGAGATTCACATTCCTTTAGAGTTTTGTTGAACCCTGTAGTCTCCAGATAATGTGTCTCTTTAGAAGACCTTGATGATCGAGATCAGGTGTGTAAGATGTGAGCTAGAATGGTGCAGGTATCCCGGAGCAGGTTTGGACTGCCCAAAGGTGAGCACAGGGTAAATTGTAACCTGGGAATTTTATATAGCTGGAAAATGCTTTTGGTCATTTCCTTACACTCCTGTCTGTGAGTTTGGACAGCAGTCAGACAGATATGTAGTTTTAATGCAGTGCTGGAACTAATCCTGCCAAAGTAAACAACGTTAGGCAGCAGTATCTCCCTATATAGTGTAAAAACAGCCTGTATTTTGGACGTTTTCCCAAATCATATTTATTCTTATGAATGCAAGTTCAATGGACAAAAAATGAGTCACAGAAACACCTCCACGAGCACGAATAACAGCTGCGATTTGATTCGGCATGGACTGGACATGTATAGGCATGCCGATAGATAGATATCATACAGATTTTGATATTTGAGGATTTAAAAATCTGATACATCGGTCGATATTCCTTCATTCCCAAACATTTGCTATGTGTAGCTGTTTCAGAGTCCTAACTGAGATAACTTGGCAATATCTGCAACGAGGGCTTGCAACTTGGACCGGACCCCTAATGCTGCTGAGGTCCTTTGAGAGAACCCGCATGTCACAATAATTTCCAATGCACTGATTGTAACTACAGACACAGGTATGAGCTGACCAGACAAAATAAATGAGTCACCTGTGATTGTAATGCACCTAATAGTGTGAAATAGCTTCACAAGCTGTGATTCGAATTGGCATGTACTGGACAAGTTTCTGGATGTAGGCCACATCAGTGTTTAGTCACTCTTGCATCAAAGAATTGTGCATTTGGGCCAGATTTGGTGGATGCCTTCCCTGGCACAATTCTGAGGAGAATTTCCTGTAGACTGGGATTTTAGCCCCTGCTGGTAGACCCGTATGACCGTACGCTTCCATACACCTGCAGATTCAGCTACTTCCTTCACACTATGGTCTTTGGCACGCCCAAATGCAGTCACTCCTTTTAGCCAATCATTAACATCTGCTTTGGAGCCATTTTCCACACATGGAATGAAACATTCACTGCACTGTACCACCTCTTTCCAATCTATGGATCCCGTCACTCACACCCCGCAGGTATTTATAGACCCATCATCCTCATGCAGCGCCTCATGCAAGTTACTACCACCTTAAACATGCAAGGTGACCAATTTACAATTGCTTTATGTAGGCAACTTAAATGCTGTACTTTAACTGCTTATTAATGTTAGTTGTTTTCCACTGATGAACTTGGCGTTAACTAGCTTCATGAGTAACCCAGTTTAGCAGTGAACTGCATTATAAGCTGCTGGAAGTGGTAAACTAGAGAAAATAGATTGGGCTAATATTTGTTCACTCACTGCAACTGCCACACTGTTCCATAATCAAATCTACAGTCAAGCTTGGAAACAGCTTAGCCTATGCCCCTCAACCACCATAACAATACACTGATAATATTGATGTATCTATAACAGTATCAGCTTTCATTTAAGCAGGCATGGATGACATTGGGCTAAGATTAGAAGTGATGGGGATATTTTAATCATTTCATCAATCATGTATTTCACATGACAATTACTAGCTTACCATAGCTGTGTTGGGTATCGCCCTCTATTCTAGAAATAGAACACTATATAGTGTGTCAGCTGCAGTGTTGTTTGAAATCTCAGTAGTACATTTCATTCCCTATATAGTTCACTATCAATCACCCATAATGCATCACAAACCTGTGTGAAAGTGTGAAAATAATGTACACTAGAATTTCCACTGTACACTACCAGTCAAAAGTTTAGATACGGCCGTCTAAGTGGATGTTGTTGGTGATCTTAAAGACTCTACAGTCTTACACTTAACAGCTCCAGCTGATGAGAGTCTGAAACAGTACATATCCTGATATACCACATATACTCTTGATGTACCACAGTATGATATTTCTCCATATCTCCACCTCTAATATATATTTAGTGGTGTAAAAACTTTGATCTCTTTTTCTGCACAGTGTAAAAGCTCTAGTTCTCCTTTCAGTTTAGTGAATATTCATGATGGACAGACCAATAGAATTGCTCCAAACCTGCTTAGAAATAAACCTTGTTCTATCAGCCTCCACTGCAGGTTAAGAAAGCTGTTTCATCCTCCTGTAAAGCTCCATTATGGAGGTTTTTAAGGTGGACTGTATAATTCCATGAGTGCTATTTTATAGTCTGTTGTCTTCAAGTAAAGCATTAAGATAAACACAAGGAGAACCTTCTATGAGTAGCCGTGTCTAAACTTTTGACTGGCACTGTATATCATAATGCAATGCAGTGGAGTCTTACTGCTGACGAGGAAGAAGTTGTTGCGTTGTGTTGGACATATCCCAGAGCGTCAGGATGGCAGTATGTCCATGTTATTTACAGTAGGTGGCAGTTTGGCGCTTGGACGATACTCAGTACTCTTAAGAAATCTCCCCTATTACAAACAGGTGTTTAGCATCTTTCTATATTATTGAGAAAACTGTAAGAATGCCAACCAATAATAGATTTTATAATTTATTGCCACCCTGGTTGTAAACATCCTAATTACAGTATTCATTTTCCAAAATCAGCAATAGGCTAAACTACTGTTCAACAGTTCATACTGCAGATGTGCACACAAATGTCCTTCGCAAAACAGTGGTTCTGAATGTAGTATGCAAAAAGCCTTTCGGTGGTCCCCTAGTCAGTTCACCATGTAGCAAATGGTATATAGTGAAGAGTGAATGAGCTAACGAGTGAACCACTCCGAACACAGCACATGAAGTTAGATGATTTCCGTCTGGAGGTTCTCTGCTTAACTCTGATTGGGTTAGCTGAGTGTTGTGATTTATTGCATTCCCAAACATGTGTTTGCACAACAGCACTCATTAAATGCCTGAATTATCTGCCTTCTATCTCTCTGTTTCTTTTGGAATTGTCATTTACTGGCAGTTATAAACGCAGATATTGATTTATCCGCAAATAAGATTAAAAGTGATGGGGATGTTTTTAACAATTCTTTTTTAAGCAATGTATTTCACCGGACAATTACTAGCTTACCATAGCTGTGTTGGGTATCGCCCCCTATTCCAGAAATAGTGCACTATATAGTGTGTCAGCTGTAGTGTTGTTCGAAATCTCAGTAGTACATTTCATTACCTATATACTTCAATATCAATTACCCATAATGCATCACAAACCTTAGTGTGCAGACAATGTACGCTGGAATTTCCACTGTACACTAGTCAAAAGTCTCTATTTCTTTTGTAATTGTCATTTATTGGCAGTTATAAACGCAGATACCGATTGATATGCGATTAGCCAGTTTATTTGGTTGGGCTCTAGTTTTTAGGCCCATCTGGTTTAAACGTCTAAGAAATGCATTGTGTTTTACATTGATATACCCCACTTACACCTAGTCTCTTCACCGGTTACAGTTAACCCCACATATGGATGCTGGAAATCAAGTTTGCGGTACACTGTCATTGTGGTACAGAGCATGTATCTGCTTTTATTAGGCAAGAATACATCTAACAGAAATATTCTTAGCAAAGGAACATAATGTGCTAGGTTGCTCCCCACTCTTCACTGCTACCGCTCCTGTGGGCCTTTAGTGTGCCGCTGCAAGAGGATAACTGAGAAAATGTAAACAGCCCTGTTTGATTAGGCTTGGTGTGACTGGATGGAGGTGATGGATAAAGTGGAATTTGCAGATGAGTGCAAGCAATTACAATCTGATTCTGCTTGGCACCGCGCTGCACGCCGATGCGGTAAAGAGAATGGGGACTGATGTGATTTATCTCTTTTGCTCTCTTGTTTGTCAGTAACACAGTCTAAAATTGTTAAATGTGCAGCACTTACCGACAATAAGTGCAGCATGGCAGGAATGCACGATATCGCTGTCGCTGTAAACTCACCCGAACAGCTTTAGCTGGAAATCTTGGTGGAATTCTTTACACCATACATTAATAACATCACTGAAACTGTATTTGTTCATAGAATGCCATAGAATGTCACATTTATGTGACCTTGGTCAGGGTGAAAAATGCCCATATGCAGTTTTACATGCCCATTTATACCCTATTGTTTAGCTCTAGAATCAAACAAGCTGTTTCCCTTTTTCGGTGAGAATATGAATAATTTAATGAGCTCTGCTCTGATTGGCTGGTTCACATAGAAGTAACATGTCAAATAAACAAAGGCAGGACAATAAAATAAACTGGCTTTCTTATTGTCATAGCACCCCGAAGTACGGATGGTCTCAGGATCAACGGTCTTTTGTTTTCATGCACCAAAGATCTAGTATAGCACATTACCAGTAATCATTGAACCAGCTCCTTCCATCACAGGTTAAAATAGAAGCATTCTTCGTAAGCATTTCACTGGCTTTTATTATTGTCTTTACCCTCACTGGCGGGTAAGTTTTGGATTAAGTCTGGGTCGGGTTTTTTTTTTTATTGTCATGGTACAGTGTACAAACAATGATGGGAGATTCTAAGTAATGGTAAATTGTAAGCCTTGTAATTTTACAAAAAATCATGTTTTTCACATCATGTTTCTGAAGAACAAAAAAAGGAAAAATATCGTCTGATATATATATATCAGATTTGGTGAATGTCTTCCCTGGCACAATTCCGAGGAGAATTCCCTGTAGACTGGGATTTTAGCCACTGCTGGTAGACCCGTATGACCGCACGCTTCCATACACCTGCAGATTCAGCTACTTCCTTCACACTATGGTCTTTGGCATGCTGAAATGCAGTCACTCCTTTTAGCCAATCATTAACATCTGCTTTGGAGCCATTTTCCACACATGGAACGAGACATTCATGGCTGTGCGATTATTTGATGCAAGATTGTTTTTTTTTTTTTTTTTTAATTATTTGTATTTAAGTACAAAGTTCTTTTCAAAGTTCAGTTGGTTGCATTTTGTGCTTCCTGTGATTCAAGTGATCCCAAACGCATTGGGTGATACAGAGATCTGGGCAGAGGTTGTTCTGTGTTGTTGTTTGTTTGATTAGCGAATTTCTTTTTTTCCCAGTGAGGGCTTCTTGATGGCTGCAGAACATTTCAGACCCATAGACCTTATGCAGCAAGACTGGAATCTGATTATCTCCTTTCAAAGATGAAAGCTTTAAGTTCTATTTATTCTGTCTATTTACAGTTTTTGTGGTCTACCGGATTTAGCTCAGTGATGAGTCCCATTTTCTCAGCAATTTTATCTCATCTTGGCTGCAAGGGAACAAATGAAGCGTGATCCCTGGCTGGGAACATGGAAAATATGGGATACTGGCACTGGCCCAGAATACTGGTATCGACACATCCATAAAATTGACTTACATATGATGTTAAATGATGTTAAACATGATTTATTTGGTTCATGAATTCAAGGGGTTCTAATGGCAGAGAACAGACCCAAAGAAAATCACCTATTTTTTGTTGATATGAGATATTTATAATTTGAGTATTTGGCTTCAAGCAGCTATGGAATACTGGCACTGGCCCGGAATACCGTTATCGACACATCCCTAAAACTGACCTACATATGCGAGATTTTAAACATCATGACTTTTTTGGTTCATGAGTTCAGGGGCTCCAATGGCAGAGAACTGACTCAAAGCAAAACACTCATTTTTTGCTGATATGAGATATTTATAATTTGAGTCTTTGGCTTCAAGCAAATATGGGATACTGGCACTGGCCTGGAATACCGCTACTGGCACATTTCTAAAACTGACTTACAACTTACAACAATTTATTTGGTCCAGGGGTTCTAATGCCAGAGAACCGACTCAAAGCAAAGCACCCATTTTTGCTGATATGAGATTTATAATTTGAGTCTTTGGCTTCAAGCAGATAAATGAAGAAACGGGAGCTGAACTGCCTTTAAGGCTCTTTGCTGCTACCAGCAGAAGCTAAATCAAAGTGCATCAAGGAGCAACCACGAGTGTTTGAAGTTGGCAGTGTTTGCACTGACCTGACAGAAATGGTCACCTGTGCGATATATTAATATTTGATATTTATGCATACGGGGACCTGATCTGATGTGCCCAAGATGTGAGACTCTCTCCATGCAAATTGCGGGTATAAATAGCATCACATCAGTCAAAACGTTTTGTTGCCCTTGAACTCAGCAAGCCAGCTTTCAGAGGTCCACTGGCCTCGCAGAGCCAGGTGTTTTGACTCAGATATGAAGCCTGAAAGAGTCTCTATTCCGTTTTGTGTGGAATTCTACAAAACAGATTTCACATGATCAATCACGAGCCGCTGGCAGTTGGATGTCAGCTGGTGGCCGGCAAAGTCGAAGCCATTCTAGACATCAATCTGTTTCGATGGGATGCAGCAAGGCCAGGCTTTTGACAAGCCATTTGTTGCCTAAAAGATACTGTTACTTCAGAGAACAGTTACTTTATGAGAAGGCCTTTGGAAGGTTCTTTAGGGAACCGGAGGTGGTTCTTCTAAGGCGTAGATCCATATAACATTTATAGCACTTTTTTTCTTTTTTCAGGAGAGCAGCTCTTTTTTGCGTTCTGCCATTCAATTCAATTCAGTTCAACTTTATTGTCATTATACCAATACAGGGTTGTACAGTATAACGAAACACAGTCAGGCTCCTTCTCCAGTGCAGTTACAAGAATATATGTGTACAGTACGTGTACAGGACATGTGCAAAGTATAAGAGCAGTATCAGTTAAGTATGTAGTTGTTAACAGTATAGATATATGAATTGTACAGTGCAGGAGAATAGCAGCTTAATGTTCAGGTAACAGCTAAATTGCTTAGTACCGATGTTCAGTATAGATAAATAAATATAGATAAATAAATACACTGCTGGGATGTTCAAGTATAAAGTGCAGTGCAAACAGTCCTGTGAGGTAGTGGAGCCCAGTGTGTGCTGGGGGATCCTGGCTAGAAATCACTAACCGTCTTTAGTGATGTAGTCATGTTCTGGTAGGCGCTGCCGGTGTGACCATTTTGACAGCTCTAGGGTAAAAGCTATTCCTGAACCTGGAGGTCCTGGCTTGGATGTCCTGGTACCTCTTTCCGGATGGCAGAGGTTGGAACAGGGGATGCCATCTTTATAATAGTAGACTGTGAACAGATCTGAACTGACTGTGGCTTGTGTTTCATCTAGCCTACCTTTATGTCAATGGAAGGCCTGGGGTGGGGGTGTCGCTCAGGCAGGCAGATGTTAGCAGACATTATTAATCAGCACTGTTTTGGAGACGTCTTTTGATGGCAGGGGGTTCGGCGTGCCTCCACACATGAGCACATAATGAATGATATCAAGCCGTAAGAGGATGTTGTCATATTTACTTGCGCTCCACTCGGTTGACTGTGCAGGTGCCCGTCAAGTGCGCTTTTCTAATTATGATGATTACAGTGACATGATTTGAATAGATGGAGATGCAAATGAAGCTTCTACGGTATGTCAGCCAGTTAGCGCAGAGCAATTAGCCAGTCGTGCACACAGTTGAGAGCTGAATGCAGATCGTAGGCTGCGCAGAGCCGTGAGCGGTACCGTTGTTGATGTAACTATTGTGTTTTTGGCAGTTCCGCTGACTTTTTTAAATAATGATTTTAATCATTAACACTGGCAACAATACCACAAACACAAAGAAATGCCATTCACAGTGGTTTGACATAAAATCCTCAGTTCTGGAGAAACTTCTAGAATTAGTGGGAATCGCTGGAAGTGGAGGTGATATGAACCAGACCAACCTGAAGCATTTAATGCCTTAATTCTGCAGTAGAATTTCTGCATTTTAATTTATTTATCTGCATTTGTAACCCTACAGTGATCAATATTACACTCATTATCAGAAAGAAAAATAGCTGCACCCAGAAGGGATCAACCGTCAGGAATGAAACTTGGTGGGTAGGTTTGACGTCGTGAGACATGCGAATGGTTCAAGTTTCACACTCAGCCGTGCCTGTGATGTAAGTAAGGACGGGCTTTATCACTGTACCTGACTGACAATATAAGTTTGTCCTGTTGCTTCTGCTATCCATTCTGACTCGTGCTGTTGTGTTGGTAGCATACTTTCCTTGCAGAGAAAAGTTCGAAAGCAATTTGAGCAGCACGCTGTTGGCAGCAGTGGATAGAAGAAGTCACATACCAGCAACATGAAGGATCAGGGAGACCTACACGAACCACAGAAAAAGAGAACCAATAAATTGTATAACATACACGGAGTGACCAAACAGACATTCAACGAGCAGTGATGCCTTCCATGAGACATCCTGTTAGTGCCAGCACCATTGGCAGGACTACATGCACACAGACTGTTATGACAACTGTCCTTAACACCACATCAACGTCACCAAAGACTTTAATGGTGTCGTGCCAGACTGTCATGGAGTGACTCTGAATGGCAGCAGGTCATCTTCAGTGACAAGTCCCGCTTTTGTCTTGGTGGAGGAGGCCAATAAATCCGTGTGTGGAGGCACCGTGGTCAGCATCAAGATAAGTGGCTTGTTGTCACACGTCCAGAAGTCCTGGTGTCACTCTGCTCCACCTCCACCCCTACCACACAGTCTGCAGGACCTGTGTGAGAATGTTCAAGCTGCATGGGATGGATTATCACAGGATACCATCAGTAACCTCTACAACTCCATGCCGAGACATGGCAGCCTGACGCCTAACACCACGTCAACATCACCAAAGCCTGCAATGGTGTCATGCCAGACTGTCATGGAGTGACTCCAAATGGCAGCAGGTCATCTTCAGTGCCAAGTCCAGCTTTTGTCTTGGTGGAGGAGTCCAATAAATCTGTGTGTGGAAGCACCGTGGTCAGCATCAAGATGAGTGGCTCGTTATCACACGTCCAGAAGCCCTGGTGTCACTCTGCTCCATCTCCACCCCTACCACACAATCTGCAGGACCTGTGTGAGAATATTCAAGCTGCATGGGACGGATTACCACAGGACAGCATTAGGAACCTCTACAACTCCATGCCAAGACGTCTGGCATGTGGTGTTAGCAAACATGGGGACCTGACTCCATACTGAGAGACTCTACTTCTGTATGTGTATCTTAATAAATATTGATCATATCAGTCTAAATTTATCATCATTTATTGTTCCTGGTAACCTTTATCTTCCTTCCCAATAGCACTGCAGTCCCACACCTCCTTCTAGCTGCAGCTATTCTTTTGATGATAAGTGTATATTAGCATCTGGTGGATGTTCAGATTTGGCAGAGATTTCAAGATGATGTCTGTTGTCCTCTGAAAGAGCAGAAAGTGCACATGATACGGTCCAACGGTTTGTGTTGACACTGGAGTCAGGATCGATGGATATGAACATGGAAAAACACCAGAAATACTTGCTGCATCCACCCACGATTCCCATATCAGTGCATACCCATTCCTTTATACATTAATGGACCCCACATGCTAAACCAACCAAGATCCATGAGGCGAGTGAGTCATAGTGGAAACTCTAAAGTAAGCAGTGCTGTTGTGCTGCAGGTACTGCACATGTGCTGTTTACTCACCGCGCTCCCACGCTCACACGAAAAAAGAAAAGCTAAATGAAAACACTGTAAAACAAATCGACTTCCCTCCTCTCCTTTAGGGCTACGCTAGGTAGAGGCAATCCTTCAAGTTGACACCACCATTTATTCTGCAGAGCTCTTTTCTCCATACAGATCTGTATCTTGGGCTGTAGTGATATTAAAACTCCGTACACAGTGTAATAAATGAAACTTCTGAAGGTTTGCGGAGTGATGGAGCTCCATCCAGTACCTTTGGTGATGAGTTGGAGTGATTTAAACTGATCATCCACCATCAGTACCTGAATACGTGTGTGGCTGAATGCAACCAAATCCATGCAATGTTCCAACATCTAGTGTGAAGCCTTCTAAGAGGAGTAGAGGTTGTTACTGCAGCAAAGGAGAAAAACACACTCTCGTTTAATACCCTTCATTTGGACAGTTAGTGTTTATGATACAGGTATGAGAGGAGGTGATGATCCAGTCATGGCTCGGGGACGTGTTACACACAGACACGACGTGGTGAATATGCTGAAGAGTTAATACGGCTGTTCGGCAGTGAGAGCAGTTTGAGGGATATAAGCAGGGCGCTCATCTAGCATGATATTTATCTAGCATTATGTTCTAGCATGAAATGGTCCATTCAGGGTTTACACTGAATGGACCATTTCATGTTACACTGTTACACACACACTCTCTCTCCCTCCCTCTCTGTTTCTCTCTTTACCCCTCTTTCTTTCTTTCTTTTTTTCTCTCTCTCTCTTTCTCTCCCTCTTCTTTCTCTCTCTCTCACTCACACACACACCCACACACACACACAGGCACACACACTCTCTCCCTCCTCCCTCCCTCTTTATTTCTTTCTTTCTCTCTGTCTGTCTGTCTCTCTGTCTCTGTCTGTCTCTCTCTCTTTATGTCTCACTCGCTCTCTCTCACACACACACTCTCTCTCCCTCCCTCTCTGTTTCTCTCTTTTCCCCTCTTTCTTTCTTTCTTTTTTTCTCTCTCTCTCTCACTCACTCACACACACACACACACACACACACACAGACACACACACTCTCTGTCTGTCTGTCTCTGTCTGTCTCTCTCTCTTTATGTCTCACTCGCTCTCTCTCACACACACACTCTCTCTCCCTCCCTCTCTGTTTCTCTCTTTTCCCCTCTTTCTTTCTTTCTTTTTTTCTCTCTCTCTCTC
>CM067485.1:30283521-30299653 GCA_034552555.1 Semaprochilodus insignis
ATGCGGTCGTTTAAGAGTTCAACACAACATTGGGATGTTTGAATTCCAGTCATACGCCATGCATCCAAAATTATGAGCCCAGGAGGAGACCAGGCCTGGTGGAATTGTGTGATGGAAGTTCCAGCTAGTGGAAAAACTAAGCTAAAAAAAAAATACAATGTGAACAAAACTAAGAGGTTTTAGCCCGGTAGACTCTAGTGTCCTCAAAGTTGCGTTAACCTAGGAAAAACAGGGCATGCTCATCGGCCATAATGTGGGTGGTGGATCATTCACAGCACTGCAGTGACACTGACGTGGTGGTGGTGTTGTGTTGTGCTGGTGTGAGTGGACTATACACAGCAGTGCTGCTGGAGTGTTTAAACACTGTGTCCACTCACTGTCCACTCTACTACACACCTTGCTGGTCCACCTTGTAAATGTACAGTCAGCAACGATGCCCACAGGATGCTGCCCAGAAAATGCTGCCCACAGGATGCTGCCCTTTCATTTTTACAGGGAGATATGCAGCAGCATTGCTGGGTATTAATCAGACATGGTCAGCAAACACATGGTGGGTTCAACAGTGGCCTTCACAACTCAAAGAGTCAACCTCCCTAATTTCCTGTAAGCAGTACATTCCCAGCAAATGTACCAAATGAGGTGTACCTAACATGTGCAACTCTGCGCCTTGCTCTCCATGCCCTTTATGTTTGTGTGCTGTATATTGAAAAGATGGAGACACCTGTTCCTGCACTCTTTCTTCTGAAATGAATGATATTAATAGGGAGTTTGTTACTTCTTTACTGAATAACAGCCTCTTCTCTTCTGGCAGTGCTTTACACTAGATACTGGAGCACTGCTGTGAGGATTTGATTGCCTTCAGCCACAAGAGTGGCTTAGTTCTGGATCACTCCAGCAGGCTGGAGCTCCATCCTTCTAGAGAATGTAGTTCCACTGCTCCAAAGCCCAGTGTTGGTGGGCGTTACTTTGTGAAAATAAAGGGGTATGTAAATGAGCACTAGGCTATATTTAGCAGTTTGCCTCTTTTGGGCCCAGAACACTCCAGCTATGACACAAAGCAGTGGCATAAAGTACAAAGGAAGCAGTGTAAAAGAAGTCCTATAGGTCTTTTCAGTACGTCCTTTCCATTCTCTGCAGTACTGGAGTTGATATGAGTGTGTTTTGTGTTCTTCATAAAGGGCTACAGTTATTGGCTTGAGTTTAAGGGAGGACACTTTGGTACTTGAGCTTCTGGGCTGTTGCTATCCATGGTTCTGAAGTGCACTCTAATAAGTGTTTTGTTGGTCCAACCTAAAAAACATAGTTACAAGCCCATGAATTAAAAAGGGCTTTGAACAAACAATTCTTTCAATCAAAGTGTTGAGTCTTTGAGTTGAGTAAGACTTATTCAATGACTTGTAACAAATTGGAGTAATTGCTTTAGGTTGCTTTAGTCATCAAAACTTTAGTAGCAATCTGTGGTACTAAAGCATGCTATTCATAGAGACTATTGCTGTCCATGGTCCATGGTGCTGAAGTGTACAACCATGCTGTCCATGGTGCTAAAAAGCAGTACTCAACAAGCTGTTGCTGTGTATTGATCCATTGTACAGCCATTGACCCATCGCCGCTGTCCATAGTGCTGAAGTGCCACAATTACTTTTGCTGCTGCTGTCAATGGTTCTGAAATTCCAGCCGGTGCTCTGTTGCTGTCCGTGGTGCTGAACTGCAGTCCTTGCTTTGTTGTTGCTGTCCATGGTCCTGAAATGCAGTCGCTGCTTCATTGTTGCTGTCCGTGGTGCTGAAGTGCAGTTATTGATTGGTTGGTTGGTTGCTGTTGACCATGGTGCTGAAGTCGATTAGCTTTTTCTGGCTAATTTTGAAAAAATAAAGTGGCTGGGTATAGACTATGGGTAGCAAAACACTGCATGGTCTACATGCACAATAGAGTATCAGAGGCAAGGAACATAACTCTATCAGCCAGTTTGCATTCTCTTTTCCATAGGAATCTCTTAATGATCTACCTTGACTCCTCAGGGCAGCTTTGTCAGCATCAGTCTTCTGATATATCTGCTCTACATGTGTGGAAAGAGATTAACAGTTTTGATGGACAGTTTGCTCAGGTTTCAGTGCATAGACTGGGAGGATCCTGTCACTTCCCAGAAGAAAAACAGAATATTCGTCTGAACCAGAGTGCATCCATGCCCTTGAACGCTGGGGAGCTCCTCTGGCTTTTATATGCAGCAAAGGTTGTTTGAAGATGATCCTTCCCCCGTCTGACTTTTGACATTTTGGTCCAGATTGCCACTTCTGTCTCACGGCTCCAGTCAGAAAGTGAAGGGAACTTTGAGGCGAAAGTTGACGCCACAGCTGTGGCCTTATGCTTTATCTTCTCAGTAATATAGTTCAGCTATTACTTTCTTCCCAGCTCAGTAGGGTCTCTTAAACTCTGCTTTTAGGCTTTTCTTCCACATGGTTTGGCATATATTGAAAATTGCTCATGTGCTGTTTTATGGTTTCCTCAGCAGAGAGTCTTGTCTTTTGAGGTGCTCTGGAACTCTTGGGTGTAGCATTAATGAGCGGTCAGTGAGACGGATCTATGTGCAACGTTAGCATCTCTGAAGTTGGTGTTTAGTGGAGGTCTCGAAAGTCTTAAGCAGTGATTTTACCATTTTGGACTGTTACAATAAAAAGATGCTCCTAACATTTGCACTTGACTAATTATGCATTAATAATTCTTGCCAGAAGGAGTTGTCTAAAAAACAGTAGTTGTGTAAGCTGATGTAATGTATTATTAATATGTGTCTGGCATATGTGCAATGGTGTCGTGCCAGACTGTCATGGAGTGACTCAGAATGGCAGTGGGTCATCTTCAGTGACGTGTCCCGCTTTTGTCTTGGAGGCGACGACCAACGAATCTGTGTGTGGTGCCACCGTGGTCAGCACCAAGATGAATGGTCCAGAAGGCCTGGTGTCACTCCACCTCCTCCCCTACCACAAAATCTGCAGGAACTGTGTGAGAATATTCAAGCTGCATGGGATGGATTATCACAGGACACCATTAGGAACCTCTACAACTCCATGCTGAGATGTCTGGCATGTTGGGTTAGCAAACATGGCGGCCTGATTCCATACTGAGAGACACTACTTCTGTATGTGTAGCTCAATAAATATTGATCATAGCAGCATAAACACCATGCTGAACACAGTGACATCAGGCTAAATGCTTTATGCAGAGGAGGATGGGCTCCTCCCTTGAGCCTGGGTTCCTCTGCTTTTCTGTAAAGCTGCTTTTCTTTTGCTTTTTTTTATTTGATTTGATCTGATAAAAATACAAACTCTATCCTGCAAACAGCACGCATTTGTCTTTGCTATGCTCGGGACATTCTAAAGTCGGGTTCTTTTGTTACTTCTGTATCAGTTGTTTTGGCAGCAGTCCTGTGATCTCAGCTGCTGCTGCTCTTTCTCTGCACCCCTATTTCCATGTCCTCACCTTTTGCAACCATTCAGTGGGCCACAGAATTGCCAGTTTGCAACGCAGGCGTCCTCTGAGCTTCTACAGTCTACTCGCCAGTTCATCTCTGGTCCTCCAGTAGTAGATGGGACAGATTTAGTTTGCACTTCATTCTCACTATTTGCCCTAATCTTCTCATGCATCGCAGCCGAATGCAAGATCAATCATTCCTACCAAGTCTTAATATCCTATTATGATGCCGGTGAGCTTGTGCAGGGGGTGTAATATTTACTGCCTTAGTCATCACCTTCTCATCAAATCTAGCTCTACTGAATCCGATGCTCTGGACTCTCTCTGTTACTTTTCAGCTCCAGCTCTTCCAGTTCTCTCATAATTCTTTTCCACCAACAAAGAGCAAGAGCTGGTGCTGGTTCCCAGGATCTATCGAACAGGCTCCCTTTTTCACTGGTCTGAGAGTCGAGTGATTACTCATGTGGATGTGGGCGGTCCTTAGGCCGGAAACAAAAGGCAGCAGACAACTCATAAAAACATGTCCTTTCTTCAGTAGACCACTGATGGGTCATTTTACTGCTGCTTTCATTTACACTCAATCTCCAGTTTTTTTGGTAAATTGAGGCATCAACAACTTTCATGGTGCTCGAGGCGCCATGCCCTTTTGCCACTTGCGTCATGGGTTCCAGAGTTCAATGCCAGCGAGTTCATGGGGCTGGAACAGCACCAATTGTGCTGGCTGCAAACCAGTTTTATTGCAGTGGAAGCACGCAGAATGGTTTGAGATTTTGACAAAGACTATCTACTACTGCTCAGTTCCCACACTCTCAGTTCTAAACTGTATAGCATTGCTGGAACAGTTAAACTCTCCTTTCAGTGTCAACTGCAATTATAATTTTACATCAAAATTAAGGTGAAACACACCTGGGCACCCTTCATATAGTGTGGATATAAGTTGAGAACAGTGCTAAGCTAGACGCTATATTGTTTCCTGTTGCAGCACTCTGATTAGAACACAGATAATAGAATGTTCTATATTGGTTTAGCAAAACACATCGCAGTACAAAGTATTATATTTAATATATCGCCATATACTTAATATATCGTCATGCATGCCACTAAAATTGATATCAATGCGTATTTGTTGCCTGTAACCCATGCAGCAATTCAGCATCCTTAACGATTACTAAATGTGAAATATCTACATCACTGCACTCTGGTGCTCTTTGTTCATTTGTGTCTGGTAGACAGTATAGTCTGCTGAAAGTGAAAGTGTTTGGAAGCCTGTAGAAGCTGGAGGAGAGCAGAATTCCACCAATTACAACGAGTACTCCAGGGCCTGAAGAGGCAAAGCTTCCCCGCACTATCACACTACCACCACATGTTTCACTGTTGTTATGATGTTCTAACTTCGGAATGCTGTGTCAGCTTTAGGCCAGATGTTAACAGGACCCCTGTCTTCCAAAAAGTTCCACTTGTCAGTCCACAGAACATCATTCCAAAAGTCTTGGAAGTCAATAAAAGTTTTTTTCTGGGGCAAATGTGTTACCCAAAAAAACCTTTATGTTCCTTTGGTTAGCAGTGGTTTCGTCTCACAACTCTTCCGTAGATGTCATGGGAGAGTACATTCAACTGTGGAATGATGAATGCTGACCTTGTCGGAAGCGAGCGAGGCCTGCAGCTTCTGCTGATGTTTATTTGACTACCTTTGTGACTATCTGGATGATTCATCACTCTGCTCTCCAAGGAATTTTGGCAGGCTGTCCACTTCCAGGGAGATTCACTACCATTCCGAGCTTTATCCATTTAGTGGATAATAGCTCTCCCTGTAGTTCCCTGGAGTGCCAGAAGCTTACACATGACTTTGTAACCCTTTCCAGACACATATATAGCGCAATAACTTTCCTTCTCATCTCTTCCAGAATTTCTTTTGATTGCACAATAGTGTGATGCTTGTTGAAGCATTTTAGTCACAGTCAAATTATTTACTACACATTGCCAGACAAATTTGGTTAAAGGGTGGGTCGAGTAACGGTGGCAGAATCTGAATTATACCAGGTTCAAACTACTCAAACTACCCCAATCCCACCGTTAGCCTCTAACATTATCATGTGATCACCAGTGCTGTTGTGTGTATCAATGAATGTGGGCTTTACAGGGCTTTACACAGCAAGACAGATGTTATACATGTTTATGGAGCTCATGTAGACACACACAAACATGCCTGGCTACTACAGCCTGTAAACACTGTTTGAGGGATATGTGCAATTCGTCCTCGTGCTGTACAGCCACAGAAGCGTAAGTTCTGGCTGTTAATAGGCTGTTGAATCTTGCATGTAGACACATTAGCTGACAAATTGGCAAGCTCAAGCAGCAGAGAGCAAGACAGATTTTGATAATATGATGGGCAGAAAAAAGGAAAAAGATAAAAAGATGAATGTCATGCTGGACTAAATGTGAAGATGAGAAGGACAACACTACTACAACCCAGAACCAGACCATGAGTCAAATTCAGTTTCACCTAGTGCTGCTGCCACAGTTTTGGTGGCTGAAGATGTGGAGGATATGACTTGTGACAGCCCTGCTGAAACTGGGTTATGTGGAGGGAGGTGCATAGGAAGAGGTTTATGGCCAGGATACAGATTCCGACCCAGAATGAGATCATGAGTCAAATTCAGTTGCACTGAACATGGAAAGGATATTTTTGATCGTGCCAAATGACCAGCAAACATGAACAGTAAAGAGATCCACTGGTTGGTAATCACGTTAATATTTGAAGTGACCAAGTGTGGTTATTAATGTGAGTAAATGATCAAATTCCAGGTGCAAGTGTACTCATACATGCAGTGTGTTATGAATTAGTTTGCATGTCAGAACTCATAAACAACTGACAACAGTGATTTGTAGATCCTTGTGTTGGATATAATAAAGTGCTCATGCAAATGGTAGCTGCACCCAGAAGGAAGTGTGGGATTGCAGTGCTATTGGGAAGGAAGATAAAGGTTACCAGGAACAATAAATTATGATAAATGTAGACTGATATGATCAATATTTATTGAGCTACACATACAGAAGTAGCGTCTCTCAGTATGGCGTCAGGCCGTCGTGTTTGCTAACCCAACATGCCAGACGTCTCAGCATGGAGCTGTAGAGGTTCCTAATGGTGTCCTGTGATAATCCATCCCATGCAGCTTTAATATCCTCACACAGTTCCTGCAGATTGTGTGGTAGGGGTGGAGGTGGAGTGACACCAGGCCTTCTGGATGTGTGACGTGTGACAACAAACCGTTCATCTTGGCACTGACCATGGTGCCTCCACACACATGAATTCGTTGGTCGTCTCCACCAAGACAAAAGCGGGACTCGTCCCTGAAGATGACCCGCCACCATTCTGAGTCACTCCATGACAGTCTGGCACGACACAGTTGCAGTCTGTGTGCATGTAGTCCTGCGTCGTGCAGCCGTCTGCCAATGGTGCTGGCACTAACAGGATGACTCATGGAGGGCATCACTGCTTCCTGAATGTCTGCAATCGTGGCTGTTGGATCAGTCAGGTACAGTGTTAAGGTCTGTCCTTGCTTATTTCACATGCGCAGCTCAGGCCATGAAACTTGAATCATTTGCATGTCTCACAATGTCAAACCTACCCACCAAGTTTCATTCCTGTGGGTTGATTCCTTCTAGGTGCAGCTATTTGTGCAGTTGTTCTATTACCAATAAGTGTATTTGAAGTAGTAAACTATTATAGATAATATAATAATAAACTATTAAAGATTAGCAAAATACAATGAAAAAATGAAAAGCAATATTAATGCAAACTCTATTTTAAGTTACTACAACATTATAGTATTTAAGGATCCTCAGTTGATCAAGTGTAATTATTTACTAGCACATTATGTTGTTGTGAATTCAGATCTTTAGTATCTGTTCATTTTCCCTGATTATCATGTCACATCAAGACAGTTCTACTACGCTTTTAACTGAAACATTAAAAATATTTTACATTAAATATTAAACTTATTATTTAACAGATGCTTGTGTAATACTTGTTTACAAATATTATTTTCCTGATTATCAGGGTGTTATTAATTCATTTCTAATAGTGAATGAGTGGTTAGGAAGCGGACCCTAAAATAAAGCGATATCCTATATTTCCCTTAAAAACAATGAAATCAGGCATGTATCTGATAAAGCAGCACACTGATTAATCAACTAATGATTTGGCGCAAGGAAGGGTAGGCAGGGAGAGGGCACACCAGCAGACACTGTGCAATAATTAGCAGAGCATGAGCTAGCATTTCATGTAACTAATGCCAAATTTGATCCCAGCTGGGGCTAATTAAGATGACTGCAAAATTATCCAAGAACATGGCATTAATAAAAAGGCAATTAGAAATAAAGAAATCCATACTCATTATTTGGAACACTGAATTCAAAATAAGTCCATTTCAATGATGGCAATTACTGTCAAATTCTCAGTGTATTTAAGCCTGCCAGACAGTCTCTTCGGCTTGCATTGCAAGGCTCTTTGTCTTGCGGTGCATATGTGACCCCTTTGTTGCCTGCTTCCAGGGTGCTCTAGTCTTAGTTTGGCTTCCTTTGTGTTTAGTTTAGTTTTGTTTCTGTTTGTTTTCCCTTTATTTTGTTTCACCATGGATTTATCTGCTTCACTCACTTCAGCTAATCAGTTTTTGCACTCTGTGAAATCTGATTTGAATAAAAACTCATGCTTCATCCAGCCTTATCGCATCCGTCATTACAGAGTGTGGGCTTGAGAGCATTAAAGCAATGTCCTATCAGATTAACAATATCAGGGTCGCTTTGCTGGAAGTATCGGACAGTTGCAAGAACCCATTTCTGAGGAGTGAAGCTGCTTTCCACTTGAACGATGAACTATGAATCTTGAACTTTGAATTTGTTTTTGCAATTTTGTTCTTGGTGTGATTTGTTTTGTTCGCTGTTAACACAGTCAACAAGAATGTGCAACCTAGACGTGCAGCTTGAAATGGCCTGTTCACCTGTGATATCAAGTGAGATGATATGCTGATGCACAATTTGAAGAAGAACGTGTGAAGTGAAAGTGAGTGACTGAGAATTCACACCAATAGATTTTTAAAATAGATTATTTTCATTATGTATAAAACTAACTCCCAACTTCGGGATTTAAACAAATGCAGGGGGTTTTATCTACGCTTGTCAAAATTATACACAAAGCCTATACACAAAGCCCAACAAAATTCCATCTGAAACCAACTATAACCTGTCAAAATTCCATCTGAACACAAAGCTGAAAATAATTCCTTCTGAACCTGACTGTAGTCCAACAAAATTCCATCTGAACCTAACTTTAGCCCAACAAAATTCCATCTGAACCTGACTGTAGTCCAACAAAATTCCATCTGAACCTAACTTTAGCCCAACAAAATTCCATCTGAACATGAAGCCCAAAATAATTCCATCTGAACCTGACTGTAGCCCAACAAAATTCCATCTGAACATGAAGCCCAATATAATTCCATCTGAACCTGACTGTAGCCCAACAAAATTCCATCTGGGCCCAACTATAACTTCTCAAAAATCCATCTGAACATGAAGCACAACATAATTTTGCCTGACTGACTGTAACCCAACAAGATTCCATCAGTTAAATCCAGCCATTGTTCATCCTGCATATTAAAGCAGTAGCAAATGAATCCAATGACGCACAAAGACAAAAAGTGCCACAAGAGAACTCTCTCAACACAGCAGAACTTGATGGTTTCAAAACCTTTCACATTTTTGCAATGAAAGTTTTATGCTCCTTATGCTCCAAATGCATTGACCGTAAAGAATTTCTAATCATCTCATAAATATTTAGTTATGTCTACATTCCAAGCTCATCAGCACTGATAACCTCATCAGAATCATCAGGTTTATAAGGTTCATCAGCATAAATTTGATCATGCGCATCAGATGTAGTGAGATCTGACGTCATCTGGAAGACCTACTGCCGTAGATGGACAGCATCAGAGTGAATGTATTTTTCAGGCGTTACACTGGTGAGGTCTATGAGGAAATACCTCAATTTCCTTGACAGAATTTCATCAGGAGATGTCACAGGAGTAGGTGGAAGATGAGGCGCAGGATTAGATTGAGTCCTTTCTGCGTAAGCACAATGATCCTACCTCAGAGTCTACCGCCACGGGACATGCATCTGTCATCGTACATGAGCAGCAAGACAGGAAAAGCTGGGCCTGTGTGAGCAGTGCACAAGACTTTCATTAAGTCGCACACTCACGAAAAAACAAATGAAGGACAAATGACGAAAGAACTCGTGATGGCGTCTCCTAATTCATTTATCACAAGCAATATCCTGTGTATTAGTGAAGGATAAATAAGATGCTACACGTCAGGGAGCGTTTTTCTTCTTCTTCTTTGAAATATGGTTTATTGTGATTTCTGTTTGTGCTCTCTTGACAAAGAAGGATCTAATGAGAGACCGAATGCAACACCCCTAATCAATCCTGAAAATCGTTTTTATCCTAATCCTAATATAGTCCAATAAATGTCTGTCCAAACAAATCTGTAGCCAGAAAAATTCTGCCTGAACCCGACCGTAGCCCGATATATTTATGTCCAAACATGACTGACAATAATCTCTGTTCAAACATAACTATAGCATGAGAATATTCTTTGTAAGCTCGAGTGTGCCTCAACAAAAGTCTGTTCAAACTTGACTGCAGCCTAAAAACATTCTGTTTGAACTGAACAAAATTCCATCTGAACCCAACTATAACCTGACAACATTCCATCTGAACCCAACTATAACCTGGCAACATTCCATCTGAACCCTACTATAACCTGGCAAAATTCCATCTGAACCCAACTATAACCTGGCAAAATTCCATCTGAACCCAACTATAACCTGGCAACATTCCATCTGAACCCTACTATAACCTGGCAAAATTCCATCTGAACCCTACTATAACCCTACAAAATTCCATCTAAACCCAACTATAACTTGGCAACATTCCATCTGAACCCTACTATAACCTGGCAAAATTCCATCTGAACCTCTCTATAACCCTACAAAATTCCATCTGATCCCAACTATAACCTGGCAACATTCCATCTGAACCTCTGTATAACCCTACAAAATTCCATCTGATCCCAACTATAACCTAGCAACATTCCATCTGATCCCAACTATAACCTGGCAACATTCCATCTGAACCCAACTATAACCTGGCAACATTCCATCTGAACCCAACTATAACCTGGTAACATTCCATCTGAACCCAACTATAACCTGGCAACATTCCTATATATATAACCTAATTAAACATGGTTGAAAATAGTCCGGTTGGGTTTGAACAGTTGAAGCTCCACCTCAGTGCTGTTTTACTAATGTTTGGTGTATATACTTCAAACAAAGCATTCCAAAAAAGAATAAACAAAAAGAAGAGTAAATAGAGTAGACAAAGTTCAGTTCTAGGCTTCCTCAGGCCATGAACACTTCTGTTTTCTGACCTATGGAGAAAACTAAGCTGGAAGATAGTGATCCATGAATACAGATTTGTATCAGAGGATATTAAAAGACCCAGTTAGTGTCTTTTATCATGAAGGCACAGTATTGTCATGCACAGTCCTCCACCCCTCATCTTAATACATAGAGCTCTCCAAAAATGGAATGCTTTATAATGACCCCTAATGCAGTTTTAATGCTCCGCTCTGTAGATGGTATCTGTGTATCTATGGTGACAGGACAGTGCATATTACAGCGTTAGATGGATTCTTCTCTCTAATAGTGAATATTACTGACAAACGGAGCAGCAGGGTTATCTATTCATGAGTTTTGCAGGGCGTCGCTGTTCACAGACACTTTTAGCCACATTCACTCACCCATCTGCTATTTTAAGGTGGCATTTCAAGCTTTTCACTCCTTTTACTGGCCCCTAAATGAAACTCATACAACTTTAATGTGGAGAGAGATGGGGGGGGGGCAATAGAAAGAGAGGAGGGCAAGGGGAGAGAGAGACTGCACAACAATAAGACAGAGTGAGATAGAGAGGCAATAGAAAGAGAGAGGGAAAGGAGAGAGCACCAAAACAATAGAAAGAGAGACAAGAGTAAGAGATAGCACAGAAAGAGAGAGGGAGAAGAAAGAGGGAGAGAAAGGGAAAGAGAAAAAGAGAGAGCAAGCTAAAGAAAGAGAGACAGCAAGACACTCAATGAGACAGAGAAGAAAGAGGAAGTGCAGAATAAGAGAGAAAACAATAGAGGGGATAAAGAGTGATAAGTTACACAGAGAGAGACAGAACAATAGAAGGGGGGCAATAGAAAGAGAGAGAGAAACAAGTAAGGAAAAGAGAGACCGAGAAAGAGAGCAACTGATGAAGAGAGATAAATCAAGAGAAAAGGAGGGATATAAAAAGATCGATAGAGCCACTGACAGAGAGAGGTGGAAAGGGACTGAGAGAACTAGAGAGAGGAATAGAACGAGAGGCAGAAAAGGAGACAGGCGACAGACAGCCCACAACAGAGCGAAAGACAGAGGGAGAGAAAAACACAGAGAGAGGAATAGAAGAGAGAGATACTACAATAGAAAAAGAGAGGGGGAAAAGCAGAAAGAGACTTTAAGAGTGAGAAAGAAACAGCGAGAGAGAGAAAGAGAGAGACAGGAGACAGAAAAGGGGTAAGGAAAAGAGAAACGAGGGACAGCAATAAAGAGAGGGAGAGAGTGAGTTGGAAACTGGAGCTGACTGAGGAGAGGCTGCATGTTTCTTTTCTGCTCCTAATGGCTCCATCATCATAATCATTATCATCATCATCACATCATCATAATCATCATCACATCATCATCATCATCACATCATCATCATCATCATCATCATCATCTCCTCCTGTAACATGATACTGTCCCTGATAGTTCAGGATCCAGTGCTGAGTGAAATGGGCCGATCTGTGTTCAGTGTTTGATCACTCAGGACTGTGGAGCAGTAATTTAGTTGTTACTAGTCATGTAGACCATAATCTGAACATTCCTCAGTGGGCAGTAATGTAAATGGACGGGGGCCGGTCATTATTAAACTGACTTTGCGTGAAATTCGCAATCTTGTAGAATCAGGCTTTGTATTATTGATTATTCCTGAATATGAAATGAAACTGGGCCAGTCAGCTCAGAGTCAGTGTCAGCCTTACATTTCAGTGTTAATTTGGTGTTGTATTACACAGTCAGACCTCTGGCATCAGATGTGGTTTGATGGACTGCATGTCACACAGTGATATGTATGTTTAATAGGAAATGAATAGCAGTCTAATCTGTGCTGGAATGTGACCGTTGTACATTTTTAATTGGACATTGTGGATGCAAGTTTTCCATTTATCATCCAAAGTTTGACTGATTTTAACCCCTGTAGACCCCCCTCAAGGCAACTCGACACCTCTGTCCTTACTCTCGATGAATTATTTAACTCATAGCTCACAGAAACAAGAGAAATGCTGCTACATGTACGGATTCTAAAATCAAGGAGAAACACTGCTCATCTGGTATCAGACATGGCTGAGGTGCTGCTGGAGCTAAATAAGAAAAATAGCATCCACACACTCAAATCAAATGGACACTACTAAGAGTTTAAGAACAGAATTTAATTAGCCTTGTGTGTTTAAGGTGGTAGTAACTTCAGGCTCCTCCAGATGGCGCTGCATGAGAATGATGGGGCTGTAAATACCTGCGGGGTGTGAGTGACGGGATCCATAGATTGGGAAGAGGTGCTACAGTGCAGTGAATGTCTCATTCCATGTGTGGAAAATGGCTCCAAAGCAGATGTTAATGATTGGCTAAAAGGAGTGACTGCATTTGTGAGTGCCAAAGACCATAGTGTGAAAGAAGTAGCTGAATCTGCAGGTGTATGGAAGCGTACGGTCATACGGGTCTACCAGCAGTAGCTAAAATCCCAGTCCACAGGGAATTCTCCTCGGAATTGTGCCGGGGAAGGCATCCACCAAATCTGGCCCAACTGCACAATTCTTTGATGAAAGAGTGTCTGAACATTGATGTGGCCAGAAACTTGTCTGGTCCATGCCACATCCAATCACAGCTGTTATTCGTGCTCATGGAGCTTATATGCATAATCCCTGCCACATAATGTATATTATACATATGTAAGCTCCATGAGCACAAACAACAGCTGTGATTGTGTTACTGAAACACACCCAATAGTGCGTAATACCTCCATTAGCATGAGTAACAGCTGCAATTCGATTTGTTATGGACTATTTAAATACTATACTGTATATATATCTCAGTTGTACTTGTGGCTGGACATTATGGGAAATTATGGTTCTTGAATTCAACAATTTACAGACACAGTGTCCACAGAGACATTATCTAGAAAAACAGAAAGAGAACACACAAGTAGTGTCAATAGTGCCAAATTCTATGTGATCAACCATTATAAAATATAAAGCATCAATAATCTATTGTAGTTTATTCATATAAAACACTCATATCATAATCCTCATTAAGACCCAATAGTTGTAATGTATCCAAGGTGTGAATCCAAACAAGTTTCTCTCTAGTATAACTTCCTGCCAACATCACCCCCTTTATGCAGAATAGTCTGCTCTATGCCCTGGAGCCTGAGGGTGGAAACAAGATGGGAATGAATATTAAAGCGTGGCCCAATGTACTGCAATAGCACTGTTTATTTCAGGCTACTAAAACAACCACACTAGACTGGATTCCAGCTAAATTCTCCAAAAAGGAATTTCTTTAGCTTTAGGCAAGAAACCATTGAACCAAACAGCTCCAACAGTTCTGTTCCACCGTCCCCCCTCCCCATTTTGTGTCAAAAACCCCACCATAAAAACTCAAACGAATACATGAGCAAGAGTCAATTAATTCAAATGAACAATTCATTCACTCATTCATTCATTAATCTTCTAAACCATCTATCCTTCAGGGTTGTGAGGGGGTGCTGAAACCTATCCCAGAGCTCATAGAGCAAAGGACATGGACAGGCATGAACGAATCAGCAAGAGTCAATTAATTCAAATGAACAATTTATTCATTCATTCTTCGTTCATTCATTCATCTCCTAAACCACTCATCCTCCAGAGTAGTGGGGGTGTGCTGAAACCTATCCCAGTGCTCATTGGGCAGCAGGCAGGAAACACACTAGACAGGCATGAACGAATCAGCAAGAGTCAATTAATTGAAATAAACAAATCAGTACACGTTAATCAGCTACATCAACCAATCACAAAGCTTCTTGTTGTTCCATTGACAGTTGTCAAACAGCAACTGTAATAACAAGGAGGAAACTGAAAATAAAATCACCAGTGATAATGGTAATAATACCCTTTTATCCTGCTGGGTCACGGGACCCCCCGCTTTTGGTGCTGGAGCCTATCCCACCATTCAAAGGCAGAAGGCAGGAAACACCCTGGACAGGCCACCAATCCATCACAGGACAGGCATACAAACATCCACACTCATACCTAGGAGGCTATTTAGCATCTACAGTTCACCTGACTTTGGGAAACACTCCTTAATTAACGACCAGTCTTAAGTACTGGATTACTGGACTCAGGAAGGCCTGTCCCAAACGTTTAATTGCCATATAATTAAAGGTGATCAACAATATAGTTGTCCAGAGAACCTTGTGGACAGAAGAGACAGGTTAAGACGTATTGATAGTTGCATGCTTATTACTGAAAACTATATTGAAAACATTCTGCTCCATTTTCAGTGGTGTTAAATGTGGACCTTGGAAAGTTGTCTGAGCAATCTGGGCCTAATTCGATCACAGCTACTTTTCCTGCAGTCGAACGAAATTTGAACACGGTCCAGTCACAAAAACACATGTTGATGCCAGATGTAAACACCTCCAATTCTTCAGAAACTCTGACGTGACCTTGCAAAACTTCTAAGGTCTAAATTCCAAACACATACCAGACTCTCTTACTGAGTGTCCCCAACAAAGGTAGAGGAGGCAGAAAAGGAAGGAGGATAAGGCACTGATGACCTTTGAGGCATTGGCAGCTAAAAAAAACGAACTATAGCTGGGAAACATCTTCACTGTTACGGCGATAATTAAAAAGTCGGAATAACTGAAGCATATTAATTCATATGACAACTTATTAATTGGGAGGGTGGACATTTCTGAAGGGCATTGCATATTAGCTCGTAATGAATTAATCAAGTTTTTATTTTATTTAATTATTTTTACTTTATTGTTTTTTTTTCACAAAAATAGTAACAGGCACATACAAAGTGAAGAATCTCATTGAAGGTTCAGAAAGGACCTCGGGGTAGGGGTGTACACAAGTAGCAGAAGCTGAAAATAGTGTAAATTAGTATCAGTCATTATACAGCATTGTATAAAGATAAACAGCCCGTCAAAGCTGTTTAAAGCAGGAATGAAACTTGGTGGGTAGGTTTGACATTATGAGATGTGAATGATTCAAGTTTTATATTCAGTCGCACATGTGATGTTACCAGGGACTGACCTTTTTGCTGTACTTGACTGACCAAACAACCATGATTGCGAACATTCAGCGAGCAGTGAAGTCCTCCATGAGTCATCCTGTTAGTGCCAGCACCATCAGCAGACACCTGCATCATGCAGGACTACATGCACATAGACCATTACAACGACTGCCCTTAACACCACATCAACGTCACCAAAGACTGGAATGGTGTCG
>CM067485.1:30309523-30357782 GCA_034552555.1 Semaprochilodus insignis
CAGTTGTTTAGTTTCTTTAGTTTTGTTTTATTTTTGTTCATTAAATTCCTTGCATTTATATTCGGCCTCCTTGTCCTGTCCTCCACGTGACAGACCTGCATGTTTGATTATTCACATTTGATTGTTAAACATAATGTGTACTGTTTACAATCATCATAAAATTTTGAGAAATTAAATTGGAATTAAAGTTAAATTACCATCGTTTTTTGGGTTTATTACAAATGGTTTTAAATTAGGCTCCACCTTATGTTACAAAAAATTGTAGTATTCTTATATTATATTTATTATATTTATTTATAGCTTAAAATATTAATCACATTACATGAAGAACTCAGTGATGCCATTTTAAATGCTTATAAAATTGTAATAATTGTATTGTATTATGTATTTTAGGTGATTTATTATTATGTGCAGGTCAACATTTGGTTTCTAATGAACAGTGACTCCTGTGTTACCGCATATTTATAAAACACCGGAGATTTCATCATAGTTATTAGAGTATGCTTACAGAGTAACAAAGAACCAGTAACACTTTCTATGAATCAGATATCCATATTGAATGCATTAATAAAGATCTATAAGGCATTCATAATGTTTTATAATGCCCGACATAAGTCTTTGTAACTGTACATAAATGAATTAAATACGTGCATTTATAAAAATCTATAAGGCATTCGTAATGTTTTATAACGCCTGACGTTCATAATCATGCACATAAGCTATTATAATACCACAGTATAAGGCTTCATAACGTGACATAATGTTAAAACGTAGGTATCGTTTTTTCCTGTTCTTAACATTAATGTTGAGACCCGTATCATAATGCTTAATGCATTCCTTCACATAATGCTTTAGATCATAAAGCCGATTAATAACATCACTTAAAGTCTGTAAAGAGAGCTTATAAGTGTTCATGGGATGTTAATTGCACATACCAACTCAATTCATTTTGAAGATACTGAGGAGCATTAGAGTGTGTGAATGGAGGCCTTACTGTGGATCTTTATAAAGCATTATGCAAATGAACACTACATTTGTTATTAAGCTTCATGATACCAGTTTCACCTATGATGTTAATAACAGGGAAAATATATATAGATTATAACGCATTACATCACTTTGTGCAATGAAGTATTGTTGTGATTAAGCAGTTTATGTGTGCAATTCTGAACATTTATGCACTGTAGCAAAGGCTTATGTCTAGTAATCTAAAGCATTCTAAAGGTTTATAGATCTTTATGCATGCAGTAATACTGCATTATGGATACCGGCTTCAAAGGAAGTGTTACAGAAGAGCCTTGTAAACATAAGGTAAGCCCTTCTATAAGTAGGTCTATCAAAACTCTTGCTGGATCTCAGCTCTTATGCGGCTGAGGATGGATTGAGTGTGAAGCGATGACTGGCGATGCAGGTCCAGTCCCCAACCATGATTTGACATTTTCACCCTGCTGTCAGAGCTTTTCCACATCACCCCAGCCTTAAGCCTTCTCTTCCTGTGAAAGGACTCGTTTGTTATCAAGTAGAATAGGCACTGAGTCCTGCCCTTTATGTCAGAGGCAATTAGACAATGTCTGTTTCAGTGAAATGTGGATGTATAGTAATCCTCTGCACTTCATATAAGGTCACATCTCATGCCATTCACCCGGTGTACAAACAGCAAAGCTGCACAGCAGGATTTGTTATTGACTGGCCGGCATGGTGATAATGACTGGTTAGAGGCTATTTCCTGTGAATGTGTTTAGTATGTACAACATGCAGGGCAACACACAATATCCCATTTTTCACCCTGAGAGAGATTTTCCTCTCAGCACCACCTGATGTGCCTCAGATTAAGCCCCATCTTGGGCTCATTTCCAAACATCTCCTATTGGTGTTCAGCTGGGTTGAGATCTGGTGGCCATAGCATGTGATTTTATATCATTTTCATCATCAAGTTAGTAGTCTCTCATGCTCTGTGTATGGGGGCGATCATTCCCATCAAGATAGGAATGTTTCAGCATAGCATAAATGTTTATTCAGAAAACAACACCAGATAGGCATAATTTTCCTGCAGAGCTTTACTGCAGTCTCAATTCAGACTCTCCTGAACACTTCACCATCGCTGTTACCCAAACAAAATCATTTGGATAATATTTTTTACAAAACAGATGTCATTGTAATTGTAGTGTTGGTTGTTAATAATTTGAGTAAATTATAAAATATTTTTTGAAACAGGAAAAAAAAAATCACCTTCTTCTTCTTCGGTTTTGGCCTGTAGGGTATGTCTACAAATTCTCTAAATGTCACATACCTGCAGGGTCTGGTATTCTGCAATTGTCTGCAAAAACGTCCTGATGGAAAGCAGAGGTGACAGAAACATGTAGCTACACAGAACATGCCTTCTCAAAGCAAACAGGTGACAAATTGAGACAAGGCTAATTAAGCTTGTGGTGTGCTGCAATGAAACATGAGCTGTTTTGTTTAATGGAACTGAAAGGAAGGTGTTTAGTGTAACAGCTAATGGAAATGAGTGAACAGCAGTTCTGTATCCATGACAAACCTGGATGAATAGTCATGTCTTTCTGCCTCTGAAAGCAGTGAGTCATCTTTACTTTGGTACTGTGTTGCGAGGCTCCCTCAAAAGCCAAGGATGGATCAGTCCAAGCATTAGAATTACTAATGTTGTAGTCAAGACCACCAGAGGCAAGTATATATCCCATTCTGAATCCATAGGGTGTAATATGATGTCGGTCCACCCTTTGCAGCTATAACAGCTCCAACTCTTCTGGGAAGGCTTTCCACAAGGTTTAGGAATGTGTTTAAGGGAATTTTTGATCATTCTTCCAGAAGCGTATTTGTGAGGTCAGACACTGATGTTGGATCAGAAGGCCTGGCTCGCAGTCTCCGCTCTAACTCATCCCTAAAGGTGTTCTATCGGGTTGAGGTCAGGACTCTGTGCAGGCCAGTCAAGTTCTTCCGCACCAAACTCGCTCATCCATGTCTTTATGGATCTTGCTGTTATGTTGGAACAGGAAGGGGTCGTCCCCAAACTGTTCTCACAAAGCTGAGAGCTTGAAATTGTCCAAAATCTCTTGGTCTGCTGAAGCTTTATGAGTTCCTTTCACTAGAACTAAGGGGCCGAGCCCAACTCCTGAAAAACAACCCCACACCATAATACCCCCTCCACCAAACTTTACACTTGGCACAGTGCAGTCAGACAAGTACCATTCTCCTGGCAACCGCCAAACCCGGACTTCTATCGCATTGCCAGACAGAGAAGCGTGATTGGTCACTCCAGAGAGCACTTCTCCACTGCTCTAGAGTCCAGTGGCGGCGTGCTTTACACCACTGCATTCGACACTTTGCTTTGCACTTGGTGATGTAAGTCTTGGATGCAGCTGTTCGGCCATGGACCTCCGCTGACCTCTCGCATTTCACGTGGCTGTTGCTGTTGTTCCCAATCACTTTCACTTTGTTGTAATCCCACTGATAGTCGACTGTGGAATATTTAGGAGTGAGGACATTTAAAAACTGGACTTGTTGCACAGGTGATCTCCTATCACGGTACCACGCTGGAATTCACTAAGCTCCTGAGCGCGACCCGCTCTTTCACTAATGTGTGTAGAAGCAGTCTGAATGCCTAGGTGCTTCGTTTTATAGACCTGTGGTCATGGAAGTGATTGGAACACCTAAATTAAATGATTTGGATGGGTGAGTGAATACTTTTGGCAACATAGTGTGTATATATATTCACTATCATCAAAAGAATAGTTGCATCCAGACGGGATTGCAGTGCTATTGGGAAGGAAGATAAAGGTTACCAGGAACAATAAATGACGATAAATTTAGACTGATATGAACAATGTTTATTGAGCTACACATACAGAAGGAGTGTCTCTCAGTATGGCATCAGGCCACCATGTTTGTTAACCCAACATGTCAGACGTCTCGGCATGGAGCTGTAGAGGTTCGTAATGGTGTCCTGTGATAATCCATCCCATGCAGCTTGAATATTTCGACACAGGTCCTGCAGATTATGCGGTAGGGGTGAAGGTGGAGTGACACCAGGCCTTCTGGATGTATGACATGTGACAACAAGGTGCCTCTACACACGGATTCGCCGGTCATGTGCACCAAGACAAAAGCAGGACTCGTCAGTGAACTTGAACCGCTGCTATTCTGAGTCACTCCATGACAGTCTGGCACAACGTCAGTCTTTGGTGACGTTGATGTGGTGTTAAGGACGGTTGTCGTCTGTGTGCATGTAGTCCTGCACCGTGCAGTCGGCTGCCAGTGGTGCTGGCACCAACAGGATGACTCATGGAAGGCATCACTGCTCACTGAATGTCTGCAATTGTCTGAATGTGTGCAATTCATCAGTTCTCTCTCTCTGTGGTTCGTGTAGGTCTCCCTGATCTTTCATGTTGCTGGTGCGTGCCCACAGCCAGCAATTGCTTTTGACATCTTCTCCGCAAAGGATGCTACCAACACAACAGCATGACTCAGAATGGAAAGACACAGCCCTGCAGTTGCACATCATCCAGTCAAACAGTCCATAGTCTGTAACATGTTAGATGCATCCACGTGCATCATTCGAAGCTTCTTCCCTTACAGCACAGACTATATAATGTATATGATGGACTACATGAAGTGGGAGTATGTTCACTCCAGCAGCTAGATAGCCACATCATCTACACTAATGCGGGGGTCAACTGCTGTTCTGACCAGAGGTCATAAGCCTTTCAAGTGTCTCAATAAATGGGATGTCAGTGCAGCAGGCCGGTAGTCATTTAGTGCTGTCACATGACTTTTCTTAGGTACAAGAACCATACAAGATGTTTTCTACATATTGTTTTCTTCAGGCTGCAGCTCAGAATAAAGATATGCATAAAATTCCACACAGTTGTTACACACACGGTTTTTTTGTTGCACACACAGAATTCTTTTAGTTCCTTTAAATATATCAGCAGTAGACATCTCAGTTGTAGAGGTAGGTGAGGGGCATTCGTTCTAGACAGCAATTGCTGGTGGTCACAGGTGTGAATGGCTGTGGAGGAGTAAGGGGAGAGAGACAATAAAGCAGGAGGGGAGCCTTTGTCCAGTCTTACCAAAAATTGGTTTAACCCACTTGTGTTCAAGCAAATACAATATATGTGTGTATATATATATATATATAAGGAATTAACCAACATGAATCAACCGACATGAATGAAACTTGGTGGGTAGGTTTGACACTGAGAGACATGCAAATTCAAGTTTCATGCTCGTCTGCGCATGTGACGTGGGCATCATCGCTGTAAATGACTGACTATATAAGGTCAGCCTGTTGCACCTGCTTTCCATTCTGACTCGTGTTATTGTGTTGGTAGCATGCTTTGTAATTGAAGTATGCCTTGGAGAAGAGTTTGAAAGCAATTTACGCAGCCGGAAGAGTTGAAGTTGGGTTGCATCATAGGACTCAAGGAAGCCTGATGGTCTTATTGGTATATTGCCATATTGGTCTTGTGGATACTACCGTAGCATGCTTTTGATGGCAGTGGATAAAAGGCATGCACCAGCGACATGAAGAATTTGGGAGACTTACGTGCACCACAGAGAGGGAGAACCGACAGATTGTCAGACATGTGCAGACCGACACAACAGCCATGACTGCGGACATTCAGTGAGCAGTGATGCCCTCCATGAGTCATCCTGTTAGCACCAGCACTATTGGCAGGTGGCTGCCTGATGCAGGACTACGTGCACGCAGACCATTACAACGACTGCCCTTAACACCACGTCAGCATCACCAAAGACAACAATGGTGCTAGACTGTAATGGAGTGACTCCGAACGGAAGCGGGTCATCTTCAGTGACTAGTCCTGTTTTTGTCTTGGTGGAGATGACAAACAAATCAGTGTATAAAGGCACTGTGGTCAGTGCCAAGATGAACAGTCCCCGATTGAAAATGTGTGGGATGCTATTGGATGCGCTATCAATACTCCACCCCTACTGCAAAATCTGCAGGAACTGTCTGAGTATTTTCAAGCTGCATGGGATGGATTATTACAGGACACCATTAGGAACCTCTACAACTCGATGCTGAGATGTCTGGCATGTTGCGTTAGATTGGTGCCATACTGAGAGACACTACTTCTGTATGTGTAGCTCAATAAATATTGCCCATATCAGTCTAAATGTATCATCATTTATTGTTCCTTCCCAATAGCATTGTAATCCTACACTTCCTTCTGCAACTATTTTTTTTTTATTATGAGAGTTTACTGATGAATGCTAATGATTTTTCATATTCCCTAATATGTTTTGTACATCCCATTTAAATGATTTTAATACAAACTGACTTCTAGCAATGGTGGTTTGACAGTCCCATGTTGAAAGTCACTGAGCTCATGAGGATGATGATGATGATAAATACCTGTGGGGTGTGAGTGACGGGATTCATAGATTGAGAAGAGGTGCTACAGTGCAGTGAATGTCTCGTTCCATGTGTGGAAAATGGCTCCAAAGCAGATGTTAATGATTGGCTAAAAGGAGTGACTGCATTTGGGCGTGCCAAAGACCATAGTGTGAAGGAAGTAGCTGAATCTGCAAGTGTATGGAAGCATACGGGTCTACCAGCAGTGGCTAAAATCCCAGTCTACAGGGAATTCTCCTCGGAATTGTACCAGGGAAGGCATCCACCAAATCTGCCCCAACTGCACAATTCTCTGATGCAAGAGTGTCTGAACATTAATGTGGCCCACATCCAGAAACTTGTCCAGTCCATGCCAAATCCAATCACGGCTGTTACTGGTGCTTGTGGAGGTTTTACACGCTATTAGGTATGTTTCAGTCACAGGCGACTAAATCTTTGTCCGGTGAGGTTATTTGTCTATAGAGATTGCAGGGCTATGTGCTTGATTTTATGCGGGTTATTAATAATTACATGCTTTTGGCCATATAGTGTGTACTTTATATAGCACAAATGTAGCTTAAGTTTACAGACACAGATCCATGTTGGCGTCACTGCATGCAGACCAGTCCACAGGGAAGCAAAGTGGCAGAGCGTCATGTTGTTTGGGCTCATTTCCCAAAACTCCCATAATGCTAAACTCATCATAACAGGGCCGAGAGATCCCTCACATGCTTTTGAGAAAGTCAGCCCTTATCTCCAGGACACCCAATTAGCATGCTAATGTTTTTTGCCCCCCTCAGGTGCCCTCAGATTCCAATATTTTGCTTGAGTCTCTCGAAAAAGCTTTAACTGAGACTAATTATTAATGGAGAACCACCTGATTTGTGCCAGTTGTACACACTGCTTTGGCACGGTGGTGTCACAAAAGGAATAAATATTTCATCAGGAATATTAATTTTGTCACTGCAAACTATATTTCTTTTTTTTTTTTTGGAAATGTGTCACACTAATGCCTCTGCGTTCTCTGCATTTGTGTGAGCCAGACTGTTTTTTTTTTCCAGTCCTTGACTAAAGCCTGAGCTGAGCCATGTACTTTTGGGATAGGTTGCAATGATTTTCTGCCTCACAAGAAGCAACAAAATTGAATCGGAATGGGTAGAGAGAGAGGAAACCAATGAGTTACATCAATATACACTCATCATCAAAAATATAGTTGCACAAATAGCTCCACCCATAAGGAATCCACTCCTTCACACGCAGCCGCACATATGAAGTAAGCAAGGACGGGCCTTATCGTTGTACCTGACTGACCCAACAGCCACAATTGTGGACATTCAGCGAGCAGTGATGCCCTTCATGAATCATCCTGTTAGTGTGAGCACCATTGGCAGACGACTACACAATGCAGGACTACATACACGCAGACCGTTACGACGACTGTCCTTAACACCACGTCAACATCACCAAAGACTGCAATGGTGTCGTGCCAGACTGTCATGGAGTGACCCAGAATGGCAACGGGTCATCTTCAGTGACGAGTCCCGCTTTTGTCTTGGTGGAGACGACCAATGAATCCATGTGTGGAGCCACTGTGGTCAGCGCCAAGATGAACGGTTTGTTGTCATGCGTCACACGTACAGACGGCCTGGTGTCACTCCACCTCCACCCCCACCACACATTCTGCAGGAACTGTGTGAGAATATTCAAGCTGCATGGGATGGATCATCACAGGACACCATCAGGAACCTCTACAACTCCATGCCGAGACGTCTGTATGCGTAGCTCAATAAATATTGCCCATATCAGTCTAAATTTATCATCATTTATTGTTTATGGTTACCTTCATCTTCATTCGCAATAGCACTGCAATCCCACACTTCCTTCTGGTGCAGGTATTCTTTTGACGATGGGTGTTTTCTGCTGCTTTCCTGGTTCTAAAGAATTTAGTAACTTAGCTTTGCACTGTGCACTCCAGCTGGTATAACATTGATGTGGCCCACATCCAGAAACTTGTCCAGTCCATGCCAAATCCAATCACAGGTGTTATTGGTGCTTGTGGAGGTTTTACACGCTATTATGTATGTTTCAGTCACAGGTGACTAAATTTTTGTCTGGTGAGGTTATTTGTCTGTAGAGATTGCAGGGCTATGTGCTTAATTTTATGCGGGTTATTAATAATTGAAAGTTTGTCCACATACTTTTGGCCATATAGTTTGTACTTTGTATAGCTCAAATATTAAGTAGGTCCAGAAACAATTAAAAAATGCTTCCTTTGTCTTAATGACACATTTTCATGTATGCACATCATCCACTGAGGAGAGAAGATGATGAGTCCTCAGCATCCAATACTGCATGGGTTAGCACTAGTGTACTAATTCAGTACATTAGCTTATCTGAAGAGGCAATGTCCATTAATAAGCTGATATGAAAACCTACTGATTTCCTTTTGCAGGTTTTCGATTATAAAACATGCTTTCAAATTCCCAAATTCTGGACTGGAAATTATTTCAGATACTACATTTTAGTCTGCCATCACCAGTAATATCAGTTAATGCTGTCTTACAAATTTTCAAACATCAAAATTAGCTATTGTGCACATCCCTAACATGTAAAGCACCAGCTGGACAATTTCGAAGGCCTTGGTTCACTGCCAAAACAACTTGTCCCCTTTAAATGATAGATTTAAATGTCTAATTAACAATATGTTGCTGAAAACAAGTATCTCCAAAATGGCAGCTTTACAGGAGAGGGCAAAACCCTCATTTAACTTTAATGTAAGTCAATGGAACCAGACTTTTTTCTAAGTGTTTTTGGGCCTTTTCTGTTGGTCCAATCACAAGGAAATTGCCACACAGTGTAAACAGCAGCTGTGTGTAAAAAAAACAGCAGCACAGTGTAAAAAATCAACCGAAATGGAGATACATGTTTTTCTTTGAACAGCTGTGTTTTGTAATTTGCTAATGGTAAATAATAACAGTTCCGTTTTATTAAAACGGCTGCGAAAAATTTGGCTCCTGAAATAGGATTCCAGATGGAAGCAATTCAGGAAGATTACTTTCTATAAAGGCATATAATTCTGAAAATGCTTAAAGACCTGAAGTAAGTTTCCTCAAAAGCAATACCGCATAGACCTCTGAGTCTGAAATAAGTGAGACTTTGAACCCTTTGTCATATAGGGTGTTTGGGAATCTGTGGTCTGCTTAGTCAGAGGAATAAAGATGACTTTGTGTGACTTTGGATACAGAATTACCTCAGTAGAATTACTTCCAAGCCAATGTTTCCTCAGACCTTTGCAATTTGGGGATTTGGAGATCTGTCTGGTGGAAATGTGCACTGTGTGTGGAAGAACGTTTGGTTGTGCTAGAAATGGTTCCTTGGATGAACATTTGCATGTAAACCAGTAACTGATGCTGTTCTTTCACCTATAGCCAGTGTGTTCAGACCTCAACCTCTATGAATGTGTTTAGCATTTGCCAGTGTAGACCAACTTTTAAGACTGAACTTTGGAGGTGTGGAAAAACATCCCTGCAGATTTCTAACGTGGGTTTTGCTTCAGACTCCTTCCTTGAGTGGATAAATCTGAAGACTGTGATTGTGTTGATAGAGAATTCAAAGAGAACTCAGTCAAAGCTTGGTGAAAGTCATGTCTTCCAAGGATGGGATTGATCTACTATCATCATGTTTTATATCTCAGTATAATGTTGCTTTTGCATTTGAGGCCTAAACATACTTAAAGGCATATGACATGGTCTGAAAGATTCCCATGAAATCTAACCACACATCCCTGAGTTTGAAATTAAAAACATTGCATTTTACATTGCATGAAATTAAAAACAGTGCATTTTAAGTAAGGAATAAAGGTAGATTTTATTTCTTAAAAACAGAAGAATTTCACTACTTCATAAGCTCATCTTGCAAAAAATGAGTATGAAGAACAGGTGTGATTTGATTTGGCATGGACTGGACAAGTTTCTGGATGTAGGCCACATCAATGTTCAGATACTCCTACAGATTTGGTGGATGCCTTCCCTGGCACAATTCAAGGGAGAAATTCCTATCAGCCACTGCTGGTAGACCCGTATGACCTAACGCTTCCATAGACCTGCAGACTTAGCTACTTCCTTCACACTATGGTCTTTGGTACGCCCAAATGCAGTCACTCCTTTTAGCCAATCATTAACATCTGCTCTGGAGCCATTTTCCACACATGGAACGAGACATTCACTGCACTGTAGCACCTCTTCTCAATCTATGGATCCCGTCACCCACACCCCGCAGGTATTTATAGCCCCATCATCCTCATGCAGCACCATCTGCAGGAGCCTGAAGTTACTACCACCTTAAACATGCAGGGTGACTCATTTTTTGGTTCGGTGAGCAACTGCACCAAATTGGCAATGCTACCATTTGCAACTGAACATGCTAATGGAACAAAGTTCATTAGTTTTTCTTCCGCTGCATTCATTGTATGTCCTGTCAAGGTCTTTTCTGAGGTTTGCAGTGAGCTCTTCAACTGATCTTTCACAGTTCTCCCTTTAATGGTCGTTTTGGCTCGTTTTTGGATCGTTTTGTCTCCTTAGTTCATCCAGCTTTTCATGTCTTCGTATACATCACTGTCTCTCCTGTGAAAGTTTCTGAAGCTTGCATGTGCCCTTCAGTAGATGTCTCCCTTTGTCTCGCTCACTTCTTTCTATTCTTTCTATTTCTTGGCCACTGAAATCTGCTATGTGGGAGGAAGGAGGTCAAGCTTCCTCTTCACTGACCACTAGAGAGAGAATCCAAAGCACTGAGACACTTCATTCATTCAGCAGGCAGAGTTAAGTTGCACCACTGCACATGTTCAGCATTAAAGACCCAAGAAACCTGAATCTGTGTGTTGTTTCTAATGAGAACACGTGTACTAAGACCAAAAGACCAAAGACCGATAAATGGATGATATATTACACCATATTTCTCTTTTCTCCATGTAAACTGGGCGGTCCTAATCTTGGGTATCGCTTCTGCAAGCACCACCTCTCTTTCATCTCTCTCCCACCCACACAATACAGTTTTAGAGTCAGAGAGATAAAGCTACCCATCATAACCAAAAGCTAGCAAGCTGACTGTAGCTGCCTGTCACCCATCCATTCCTTTATTCATGCACCAACATTGTTCCTTCATTTATTCATTCCTTAATCTGTACAAGAACATTGTTCCTTCATCTGTTCATTTATTTATCCATACGCCAACATTGTTCCTTCATCCATTCATTCCTTTATCCATACACCAACATTGTTCCTTCATCCGTTCATTCCTTTATCCATACACCAACATTGTTCCTTCATTTATTCATTCCTTTATCCATCACCAACATTCTTCCTTCATCTGTTCATTCCTTTATCCATACACCAACATTGTTCCTTCATCCGTTCTTTCCTTTAACCATACACCAACATTGTTCCTTCATCCGTTCTTTCCTTTAACCATACACCAACATTGTTCCTTCATCCGTTCTTTCCTTTATCCATATACCAACATTGTTCCTTCATCTATTCATTCCTTTATCCATCACCAACATTCTTCCTTCATCTGTTCATTCCTTTATCCATACACCAACATTGTTCCTTCATCCGTTCTTTCCTTTAACCATACACCAACATTGTTACTTCATCCATTCTTTCCTTTATCCATACACCAACGTTGTTCCTTCATCTGTTCATTCCTTTATCCATCACCAACATTGTTCCTTTATCCATTCTTTCATTCATGCATCTTAGTTCCTTTATCTGTCTACATGTCTGTTCATCCATGACGTTTTACATTCAGTTAGCATCACTAAATATCTGGATAATGATGTTAGTTCTGTATGAGGTGTGGAGCAGGCTAGAAGTGTTGGACAGAGAGCTGTCAATCAAGCATGATGACTGTCATTAGGGGCATTCAAACAGCCATTGTGACACAATAAAGTGTGTCCTTTAGACGTTTCTTCAAACCATTCTCCCTTCATTCTAGCCATCAAAACCGCTAATTAACATTTAAACATTAACAGTTTCTTAGTGATGAAAAGTCAAGGTCAGGTTTCTCAGCTATCTGTCCGTAAAGTGCTCTGAAGTTTTCTAAGCTTGCATGGCACACTTGAAATTCACTCACCATTTTTCACTCACTGCCCGCTTGGGTTTAATTTAATGTTGGAGGAATTGTTTCTCTGGGCTCTAGAACCTGCTGAGTGGGAGCCAGCAGGTCAGCCATCCTCTTTACTGACCACTGTGAAAAACAAAAACTTTGAGACGCCTGGGTTATTATCCTGCAGGCTTAGTCAAGTCGCACACGTTCAGTGTTTAGAACCCCACTAACTCAGACATTTGCTGCATGATGACTGTCATTAGGCACAGTTGGTTTAAGACCTAAAGCAATTGTGACACAGTCAGACGTGTCCTTTAGACCTTGGAGTATTCTCTATTAACCTATCAATATTGCTTAATTTGAGGAGCTAAAAAGCAAGTACAGTCATGGAGCTCATGAAACCTTTTTAGATAGAAATCAAGAAAAATCAAGGTTTCTTAGCTCATCCCGCTTTCCATGTGTTGGTACAGGTCATTTCCACAGCTACAGTCTCTACAGCTTGGATGGGGCTGTTCCACAAAAGTACAGTTTGTAAGATGTTTAGTTTAAAAAATCGAAATTGATCTAAAATTAGCATCAAAATGTGAGGAAATTACATTTTTGACACTCAGTGACATCTATGTATCATGTTCCAGAGATCTCTACTGCAGGAAGCATGCTCACAAGCTAGCTTTGGCCCATCATGTCTTGTAATACCACTTTGTACCTTGGCGACAGTGAGTCACTGCAGCACTGTAGGAGTGGAATCAGTCCAACATGAGAGGATGAAGAAGTAGCACTGCTGCCCCGATGCCGTATTCTAACCTCTTATCTATCTTGCTGAAGGTGCTGCTCCTGGTTAGATCATTTAAGGGCAGGTAGCCAGTAAAAGAAAGAGTACAAGAATGGCCAAAGCTCTTGGCAAGAAGCACCCAGCAAGAAACAACATTCAGCAGCAAACAAAAGAAGTGATATGAATAGAAGCAGTTAACAGAAGTTAACATTGGTGCTGCTTTCCACCACTGGAAACGCTCATGGCAAGCAAGGGGATGAAATTTAGTTTGATGCTGAACTTGTAGTTCTTCTTCTAGGCTGGTAAAAGTGAAGAGGAAGGAGGGTGAAATGTTCTTTTCCTTGTTTCTTACAGTAGGGATGGACAGCAAAACTTTCTGGTGATAGGTTGCTCCCTATTTCTTTGGAGTATGAATTTGACAGGTTGCCTCATCTTACTAACTGCTTCTTTGCCTTCTTTTGTTCAACTGGAGAGAGAGTTTCTCTGGCTGCTAGAACCTGTGTGAACAGGTCGTCTCTCCTATTTAATGACCACTTGTGGGTCTCTAAGAGAAAACCTAACACACTGTATTGCTTGGTGTACTATTCAGTAGGCTGGGTTGAGTCACACTGCTGGATCATTTCCTCAGTTGGTCATGTTGAATGATTGTTTCTCTGGTATCACCCTGGCGGATGCAGAAACCTGCGGTGTGGGAATAATCACTAAACATTTAACAGGCTAAGAGACTCCAGCAAATCAACATATTGGGTTATTGATCAGTGGGTTAACTGAGTTGCACCACAGGACATTGAGCGTTAAGAGGCCAGCTTGGGTAAGACTGTTGCAGCATGATTAGTCATTAGAGCCGGATTAATGCTTAAACCCATTATGATACAGTCAGGTGTGTTCTTTACACCGTACTCTATTCTCTATTTATCAGTCACTTTGCTCTAGATTGATAAGTCAAAAGACATTACTGTCACTAAGTTAATTAAACTACCTTTTACAATATCAACAAAAAATTAATGTAAGTTTTCTTAGCTCATACAACATATCATATACTGTATGTTGATATAAAATTGATATATGTTGATACATGCTGATATAAAGTTCCATGAAAAAAACTATTCGCTTCCTTCCCAATTTCTTTTGTTTTTCCATATTTGTCACACTTGAATGTTTCAGACCATCAAACTACCTTAAATATTAGTCAAGTAAACAAATATTATATAATAAACATAAAATACTGTTTGTATATGATAATTTCATTATTAAAGGAAAGATGTTGTCCAGCTCTACCCGCCCTATGTGAAAAAGTAATTTCCTTCTCAGCTACTAAATCAACTAATTAACCAATTTTAATTGACTATCGAGTTCAATTCGTTACCACACCCAGAAGTGATTACTGCCAGACTTGCTTAACCTAAACATTACATTATAGAACCTTTCTGGCAATATGAAGCAGCTAGAAGGTCTCAAATAGCAGTACATGATACCACACATTCTATTGAGATTCAAATACAGATGCTAAACAAAGTCATTGAAATCTACAGTGTGTAAAGGGTTACAAAGCCATTGCTAAGGCTCTGCGACTCCAGCAAAACTTGGAACAGTGGTTAACCTTCCAAAATTTCACCAAGAGCACATAGACAACACATCCAGCTGCTTATAAAAGAAACCAGATGAACATCTAAAGGACTGCAGGGCTCAGTTAAGGTCAGTGTACATGTTTCCAGGGTAAGAAAGACACTGGGCAAAAATGGCATCCTTGCGACAGTTGCAAACCACTGCTGACTCAAAAGAACACAGAGCCTCATCTCACAATTGGCTAAAAAACATTTACATGACCCCCAAGACGTTTGGGGTGGTGGTAGTGTGATGGTCCGGGACTGTTTTGCTTCTGCTGGACCTGGATGACTTGTCGTAATTGATGTAACCATGAATTGTGCTCTCTATAAGAAAGCCCTGAAGGAGAGTGCCCGCCTGTCAGTTTGTGACTTCGACCTTGATTGAGTTATGCAGCAGTACAAAGATCTGAAGCAGTTCTGAATGGCTCAAAAAGAACAAAATGAAGGTTTTGGAGTGGCCAAGCCAAAGTCTCTTGAAAATCCCGTTGGGATGCTGTGGCAGGACATTAAACGGGCAGTTCATGCTGGAAAACACTCCAATGTAGCTGAAATAAAAAATTGTACAAAGACCTCTAACCTTCTTGTTCTTAAGACCCTTCTTAAGAAGAGTCACCAAACGTCCTCCACAGGGATGATTGCAATTGTTGCTGCCAAGAGTGGCACAACTAATTATTAGATGTTGTGGGGATATGGGTAATTATAAATCCTTATCTTCAACAAATGTAATCATTTAGAAGCTGCATTTTGTGTTTACTTGTGTTTCTTTATGTGAAAATGAGTTGGTTGATCTTAGTTGGTAGAAATTAGCAAAAATAGAAGACAGCAGGTGAGGGGGCCAATCCTTTTCCACCGCAACTTATTTCAGTCTCTGTCAAGGTTTCTGATGTTTTCTACCCTTGCATGGTGCCCCTCAGTGGAGGGGTCCCAGTCTAATCACAGACTTTTCCATTGAGCACTGAGTTGGGATGAAGTTGATTATTTCTTCTTTGGTCTGTTCCTGGTAAGAGCTGAACCCTGCTGTCAAAGAGCAATCAAAGCACTCCTCCTGCTTGGTGGGCTCAGTCTGAGGGATTCCAGTACAGTGAACTCTCAAATTATTATTCAGCAGCGTTCGCCAAGTTGCCCCACTGGACATGTTCAATATTGAACCAGAATCTCTCAGTATGATGATGACCATTAGGGACATTTAATGCCCAAAGCTGTTGTCATAGATCAGGTGTGCCCTTTAGATGTTTCACTTTAATCTCTGTTCACTTTGCCCTAGTTTGAGAAACTCAGAATGTTTACTTTTGCTGTGTTGCTAATTAAACTACTTTTTCAAATATGCACAATCAGTGGAAGGTTTCATTTGTTCAGCTCTCTCATGTACCGCTATAGCCTATTTCAGCCACTGTCAAGGTCTCTGATGTCTTCTAAGCTGCCTCTGTGGTGCCTTTCAATGGAGCAGTCTTTCACAGTCAGCAGTCGGGTGTGTGGTAATGTACACTAACTTGCCAACAGCAATGTGTTTAGGTAGTTAACTGTGGAATATAAGAAAGAAGCTCACACAGTGGAAAGTAGACCAGAGAAAAAGACAACACAAAGACGGTGAGTAAAATAGTAAAACAATATGCAAATAGATGATCTGAGCAAACAAACCCTTAAGAAGTAAATCTGATCATTCACTCATTTCATTGAAACAACACAACTGACTCAGTTTCACTGATTTGTTAAGTAAGGTAAACAAAAAAAAACAGATTAAAACCAACAACAGAGCGATTTCACTTCTTAGAGTGTAAACCCCAAGTAAGGTCAGGCTCTTCTAGCACATCATTACCTAAAATCATTATCTAAAGCAACTGTGACAAGACTCCCAGAATCCTTGTCAAATAGCTCTGGATTTTGGTGGTCTGACAGGACTTGGAGGAGCTATAGAGTGTTTATGACCTTAACCCTTTACCTTCCTGCTCAACATTTTTGGTAGAAAACATTTTGAGTCTGAATCTGATTGTGCCATCTCTACCAATTTTATTTAGCCTGTCTAGAAATAAAGTAGTTTGTCAAAAATATAAATGAGGACCTTTATTTTGAAAAATATCTTTCAGTAAAATGACATAGTACTCCATATTAATAGACACCCTTCAAGTGTTACCATTCTTTCTCTGTCGTCTTCCTGGTAGGAGTTGAAACCAGGTGTGTGGGAAAGAGCAGGTCAAACAGCTTTTTAACTTCAAGACTCCAGCCCATTAAAGCACTTGAATTTTAATTGAGCGGGTTAATTGAGTCACACCACTGGACATGCTCAGCATTAAAAGGTCAACTTACGGTAGACCTTTGCAGGATGACGGCTGTCAGGAGGGACATGGTGATGCCTAAAGCCGTTGTTTAAATCTCTTTGCCTAACCAAAAGCTATTACTGTCTCTGGCTGATAACTACTCTAAAGTCATTGAGTGCATTTATTCAGCATTTTAAATGATGTCTACATTGAAAGTTTGAGACTGTAATCAGGGTTAAAAAATGCCCAGATGAGCTTTTACATGCCCACTTATGAGCCCAAGCTGTTTTCCTTTTTTTGATGAGTTCATAAATAATTCCTTGAGCTCTGCTCTGATTGGCTGGTTTACAGTGAGACCCCGCAATAATCGCACCAAAGAAACATGTCATAACAGACACAGACGGGAAATTAAAATGAGCCTCAGTGTAAATAAACTTGGTCCTCATATTATTTAGTTAGCTATGCTAGTTACTTGGAGCTTGCTGGTAGCTAACGTTACCTATACTAGCTACTGACTTTCCGTCTGGACATCAACACACAGTAGATTAAAGTTGTTCTTCATTATGAAACTCTCAGTTTAAGATAATCTGCCTCAACCGGCAAACACTGATACAAGCACACAGCATGGCTGCTACTTACAGGCTGCTGCTGTTGGGGTTGTAATGCTAATAAATGTGGAACTGTTCCTCTTCTTAGTCTCTTCAGGGTCAAACGCTGAGTGAAGCTGCTCCATATTGTCCAAGAGTTTGAGAAACTGTCCAGAGTTAAATGTGCAGAGCAAAGAAAGAGCTCTGAATTAAGGTTTTCCAGGAGTTGTTCAAAGTTGTCCGTTGTTAAAGATGTGGGTGCTGAAGTTCCTATTCTCCAGGTTCACCAACTTTTGCGAATTTTCCATTCCACCTTAAATGGTGCCTCAGTTACATTCTGTCACCTGTACAAGCTGTAGCATTTAAGGTGGAATGGAATACTCCATGGCAAAGCTGGTGACTAGGAAGCTGATTTCAGTCTTGATTCAAGATGAACATCAACCATGACTGCAGAGAATTCAGCTCCCTGGGAAGGGTGTAGACATCCCATTTACAGCATTGTAATTACTTGTAATTACATTGTAATTACTGTTGCTCAATGTGTACATTTTGGAGAATAAATGTTTCTAAGTCACGACTGTTATGTAACAGTATTGGGATTTTGGAATTGGTTCATTTTGCAAACGCAGGATTTCAATATACCTACGTACTATGTACCTTATTCAACTATTCCAGTGTACAGTAAATACAGATTTCCATTCTGTGCCATCTTTAAGACAAAGAAAAGCTGCTTAGTTCATCCAGCTTTTCTATGTGCGGGACATTTACATCTCTAACCAGGTCTCAGGTTTCTAAGCTTGCATGGTGCCCTTCAATGAAGATAGTCTTTTGTAATCCCTCAAACTTTTCACTTCAAATCTATCGGCTACAGAAACCTGCTGTGTAAGAGCAAGCAGGTGAGACTTTCTCTTGACTGAGCACTTGAGAGACCCCAAGAGAAAATCCAACACATTAAGACACTTGATTTATTATTCAGCATGCTAAGTTGAGTCACACTGCTGGACGTGTTCTGCATCAAGAGCCAAAGTAAAGTCAGGCTCTTCTAGCATATCATTACCCTGAAGCAACTGTGACAAGACTCTCAGAATCCTTGTCAAAAAGCTCTGTTGGTCTGACAGGACCTTGGTCTACAGTGGCTGGAGGAGCTGTGGAGCGGTTTATGACCTTAACCGTTTAACTTCCTGCTCAACATTTTGGTAGAGCACATTTTGAGTTACTATATTTCAATAAAGAACTTGTTGAACTTAGCTGATTGTGCCCTCTCTACCAATCGGCAGAGGTGTGCTAGGCTAAATAAATCTACTAGAAGTCACTGAGTGTTTTAATAAATACACCCTTACTGTTCTTATCCACAGAGGAAGCAAGCAACACGTGGGTTGTTTTTTTGTGTATAATCGTCAAAGGTCAGCTTATTTTATCAGCATATTATACACTCATTGTCAAACAAATAGTTGTATGCCCCAGAAGGAGGTGTGGGATTGCAGTGCTATAGGGAAGGAAGATAAAGGTTACCAGGAACAATGAATGATGATAAATTTAGACTGATATGGGTAATATTTATTAAGCTACACATACAGAAGTAGTGTCTCTCAGTACGGCGTTGGGCTAACGCAACATGCCAGAGGCATGGAGTTGTAGAGGTTCCTAATGGTGTCCTGTGATAATCCATCCCATGCAGATTGAATTGAGCAGCTTGAATGCAGCTTCAGTTCCTGCATATTTTGCGGTAGGGAGGCGCTGACCACAGTTTCTTTGCTGTTGGTTGATTCCTTCCAGGTGCAACTATATTTTTTTTGACAATGAGTGTAGTTTCAGAGCCTTTGATGAACAGGTTCAATTAGGTAACTTAATACAACAAAGTTACCGAATGGTATAATTGTTTTTTGCATGCCAAAGGTGTCGATGCTAAGCTAATGTAATACAAACTGACTAGTGCTTTATTACTTTTGCCCCAAACAAACAGACAAAACATTCTTTTTTCTTGGTGAGGACGCTAAAGGGTTAAGAACTTTGTGGAGCCCTCATTGAAGAGTGTTTCTCCATTTTCAGCACTTTTTGCTATGAGAAGTGATTGATGAGCTACAACGGTATGTGAGACATTTGACAGATTCATTTGTTTAGCACGTCAGGGATATGAAGGGACGGGATCCTCTCCATTCGATTTGCATACTGATTGGCTGATTGAAGTCGCAGGCCACATGCACACTGTCAGACAGAGGCTTCTGGTTTAGAAGCAGAGCCTGGGAGAGAAAGGAAAGGCCTGGTTTGTGTTAGTTTGTGTTTCCCCGGAAATATTAATCCATTTATCATCCAACAGGCTTCACAAAACGGCACCCAAATTGAGTTTCAGCAGCATGCATTTCAAATAGGGGCTCCATAGAGAGACCATGTGCTATGGTGGAAGGAAGATTCGTTGTGTGGCTGTGGAGCCCAATCTGTCTTATTCATATGAGCATAATACCACTGTTATTTTGAACTCATCATTGGTGTCTGTTTTTATTCCTCCAGGAGACAACAACGGCTGGCCTCATTTGTTTGACAAATATTTTGGAGTCCCCAGTAATGACCTCGGAACCAAATCCAATGCATGCTGTAAGTATACTCTCTTCAGAAATATAGAATTAGAATTGTGCAGACAGAGGAACTGGTCTTCTGCATTTAACCCATTAATGAAGTAAACACCCACCCACACACACACACACACACTAAGGGGCAGTGAGCACATTTGCCTGGAGTGATGGGCAGTTCTGTGCACAGCACCTGCAGTGGAAAACGAAGGTGGACCTGCTCAGGGTTTTCCTTATTTTGATGCTTTTTCAGGTAATATATACACAATATTCACTCATCAACAGAAGAACAGTTGCACAAATATCTCCACCCAGAAGTAATCAACCAACAGGAATGAAACTTGGTGGGTAGGTTTGACATCATGAGACATGCAAATGATTCAAGTTTCACACTCGGCTGCGCGTGTGATTGTAAACATGGACGGGCCTTATCACTGTACCTGACTGACCCAACAACCATGATTGCAGACATTCAGCGAGCAGTGATCCCTCCATGAGTCATCCTGTTAGAGCCAGCACCATTGGTAGACGGCTGCACAATGCAGGACTACAACCGTTACAATGACTGCCCATAACACCACGTCAATGTCGCCGAAGACTGCAATGGTGTTGAGTCAGAGTGACTCAGAATGGGTGATCTTCAGTGATGAGTCCCGCTTTTGTCTTGGTGGAGACGACCAACAAATCCGTGTGTGTGTGGATGAATGGGTTGTTGTCACATGTCCAGAAGGCCTGGTGTCACTCCACCTCCACCCCTACCACAACATCTGCAGGAACTGCGAGAGAATTATCAAGCATGGGATGGATTATCACAGGACACCATTAGGAACTTCTACAACTCCATGCTGAGACATCTGGCATGTTGCACTAGCAAACATGGCAGCCTGGTGCCATACTGACAGACAGCTCGGCATTGAGTTGTAGAGGCTCCTGTAGATTGTGTGGTAGGGGTGGAGGTGGAGTGACACCAGGCCTTCTAGACGTATGATGCATGACAACAAACCGTTCATCTTGGTGCTGACTACGGTGCCTCCACACATGGATTCGTTGGTCGTCTCCACCAAGACAAAAGCGGGACTCGTCGCTGACGATGACCCGCTGCCATTCAGAGTCACTCCATGACATGTCTGGCCATTGCAGTCTTTCCCGACTTTGACGTGGTGTTAAGGGCAGTCATAGTTTGGGCCATGGACAGTTGATATTGATCCCTCTTTTAGGAAACCTTTTGTGGCTAGTGCTGCGGTGTACCGACCAAGGCTGTTTGAATAGTGTTCAATAGTGTGACAGCCAAAACCAAGAGAACAACCAGGAAACAGTCCAAGTTCAACCAGGCCAAGCAAGCAAACAAAAAGGGCAAACTTTAAAGGAGAAGTCAAAATACACAGAGATCAGGTCATACACAAGGAGGCTTACAAACAAAGAAATGTTCAGTTTGCAACTAAAGAATCGTCAGTACTTCACAAAGAACATGACCTGGGTTAAATGCCATGTGGGTGATTACATGAAAGATGAAACAGGTGTGTGTGGTGAGGAAGAACACTGAAAGGACAGTCTATTGATTGACAGAGATGATGTGGACATCAGGTGATCTCCCACTGGCTCATGGGAGATGGAGTTCCTAAATCCTTTTAGAGACTCAAGTGAGACAGCAGGTCAAGAGAGAACTAAGTGAGGAGGAGTCTTCGGCAGGAGGCGTGACACAGTCAGACAGAAGTCGAGGCTTCTTATCTCTCCGCCAGCTTCTTGTCTCTCCTTCCATGTTACCACATTAAGTGGTGCAGCAGCTAAATGCAGTTGCCTGAGGTGGTAGAATGTATCTGCTGCACCATTTGGGTGGAACAGGAAAATTTGTACAAGAGGCTGGCAAATAAGATCCTGACTTCAGCTTCATGTCCGACAGAGTGGTCAGCACAGACTTAGCTGTTTTGCACACTGTAGATGGACATTGCCATCAAAAATAAAGTTTATCTACTCAGGCACAGCTGGCAACAGTGCAAAATATAATGCTCTGGAAAAAAGGTACATCTTCTCAAAGATAGCTCTGAAACAGTGGGTGGAGAGATAGGGGTGGTATTATTCTAATGAGCTTAAACTTGATGTAGGAAGAGGAGCTGAATGTGAACAGCTTACTGAAACTCATGTTTTCTGATCTAGACAGCCAACAAAAAACTGACTGGGTGGTCTTATTTTTCGTTTTGTGGGTTGGTAAGCCCTTTAGATAACCAAATGTATGAGCACAAATGTATTTTACAGTTGCATGCAAAAGTTTGGGCACCTCTGGCCAAATTACATATCTGAATTATATTCGAAATTATACACAGTACTCAAGTTCAAGTTCAACTGGTCAAAAAAACAGATTCACTTTGTGTGTTTAAGGTAAATAACAGCTGTGATTCGACTGGGCATGGACTGGACCAGTTCAATCTTCAGAACCTCTTGCATAAAAGAATTGAGGAGTTGGGACAGATTTGGTGAATGCCTTCCCTGGCACAATTTCCTGTAGACTGGGATTTTAGCCACTGCTGGTAGACCCGTATGACTGTTCGCTCCCATACACCTGCAGATTCAGCTATTTCCTTCACACTATGGTCTTCACACCTTGGTATTTATAGCCCCATCATCCTCATGCAGCGCCATCTGCTGGAGCCTGAAGCCTCACTACCACCTTAAACACGCAAGGTGTCTCATTTTTGTCCATTGAGCTTATAACTATGTGTACATATATAGTTATGGTGGTCCTGTTGGGGTCCTGACCACTGAAGAACAGGGTAATAAAGTATACAGAGATGGTGCTCATAAAATGGACAATGAAGTGCTTGTAATATTCTGATACAACCATGTATATTATATATTTACACTGTCCGAAATGACAGTTATGTCACTGTCCAGGAACACTTGCTCTGCGAGTTTGGTATGTTTGGTCAAGTGTGAAACCTTTTTCAAACCCTGATCTCTGGGACTCGAGTGATCTGGGGCTCACTTCCAGTGTAATGTGGTATGATATGGGACAATGAGTGTCGATGCAAGGAGGTGTTTATAGTATTCTAATATGACTGAATTTGAACAGATATGTAATTTGGCCAGAGGTGCCCAAACGTTTGCATGCAGCTATATAAAAGAAGCCAGTGGGCAATGTGTTCTGAGTTAACAGGGTCTCTGTTCTTTTGCTAAGTACAAGGAAAAGTGTCTTAATTGTCATTCGAGTTAAGCAACCACATACTATAGATCACCTGCAAACAGCCCTCCTTTAGTTTTCAGAACCAAACACTGAGAAGTTGCAGAAGGTACAAAAGTAGGCACCATGTAATTTGATTCTTCGACGTCATTAGCATTTTTATACAGTAAGGAAGAGACCAACGTGTGTGGAAACTGGGAAGCTGACTTCTCCTAATTTGTAGAGAAAATGGAGAGCAGATATTTTAGGAAATGACTTTTGCTGGTACTTATAAAAAACAGCTGACACATTTTTCTTTGTGTATATAGTTAATGGCACTATGACTCAGTGTCTCCAAATTCAAGGGAAATTTAGCTGATTCTCTCCAAAACTGTCCCGTTCCCTCATGCAGGGTTTTAATGATTAATCAATTCCTTCCACAGCCCAGCAGGCGCTGTTTGAGGTTGGAGGACTGATGTGTCTCCGGTAAAACAGGGTGAATGGTCACACTCAGTTGATTTCAAGCTATTATGTAGTCCGATTGCTCAGCACGAGTCCTCTGCCTTTATCTCTCTTTAAAGGAACATCACGCTGAACAGCTCCTATTTAAAACGTCTTTCATCTTTAATGTGTGTCAGTTAAAAGTTTCACTCCTCAATTATGCTGGAAGTTGAGCAGGAAGTGAGGAAGGAGATTAAGCCTCGTGTGTCTTGTGGTTTTGTGACCCTCAATATTTTATAAAATCATCTATCTCCGCCGTGACGAACGCTGTTCTGCTTAAATTGCAAATAAACAGACTCGGAGCACAGTTCATGCTTTTAAGCCTTAGAATCGGTTATCACTTCCAACAAGAAAAGCAGGCGTGTATCACTCATAGCTTGCTGAAATAGATATCTTTCAATCAAATCCCTGCTTTCATCATTACATTCATTCAGATCACATATGTTTATAAGTAGTTTGTAATTTATTGTGCAATATATCTCATCACCTGTATTTCACCTGTATGTCACCTGTATATCACCTGTATGTCACCAGTATATCACCCGTATATCACCTGTATATCATCAGTATACCACTGGTATATCACCAGTATGTCACCTGTATATCACCTGTATATCACCTGTATATCACCGGTATGTCACCTGTATATCACCTGTATATCACCTGTATATCACCTGTATATCACCTGTATATCACCGGTATGTCACCTGTATATCACCTGTATGTCACCCGTATGTCACCTGTATGTCACCCGTATATCATCTGTATATCATCAGTATATCACCCGTATATCACCTGTATATGATCAGTAAACCACTGGTATATCACCAGTATGTCACCTGTATATCACCTGTATATCACCGGTATATCACCGGTATGTCACCTGTATATCACCTGTATATCACTGGTATGTCGCCTGTATGTCGCCTGTATATCACCAGTATGTCACCTGTATATCACCTGTATATCACAGGTATGTCACCTGTATGTCACCTGGTCTATGTTGTCCTGGATTGGTTAACCGCCCCACTCCCATGCATGACACTCAAATTAAGTCGTGCAATGCAAGACATTGTGGTTGGACTCGTTAGTCCTGCACAGATACACAGGAATGTAGGCCTCTAGTTAGGAGCCTCTGCTCTGAACCTCTTAAGGTTAATAAATGCTGCTTCCCCAAACCCACAGCTGATCGATGGCAGTGGTTATTTACTCAGGGACTGCAGGAGTTTGAACCACCTTTCCGCTTTGTGTTTTCTCTTGTACGAAGCTGTTTGCGAGGTTCTGTTCTGGCTTTGTGTGTTTGTGCTTGTGCATGTTCTTACAATTTATATTTCGAGCTTATTTCTTCCTCCAGAAGTCTTGGGTAGCTTAATTTTCCACTTCACAAGGAATAAAATGCTTCACTTATGAGAATTACATAATTCTCTTTTGTGGTCTAGCCCCTTCACATTATAGTGTAGGAAGTATTTATTTGCTGACTGGCAGTCTAAAAGTATGCAAAGGGCCGAGAAGCAAACAATAAGGCAATCTTAAGTGGCCTTCATCGCAGTGTCAGTGCTGTTACTGCTAAGTTCCATGCATCACTGTGCATTTTGCACTCTCAAATCAGTAAGCAGGTTTTGCTTTCCTCCTTATCAAGGTGGCGGGTCATTCTCAGCACTGCAGTGACAATAACAGTGCTGGCAGTGTATGCTGCAATCAGACACAGCAGTGCTGCTGGAGTGTTTAAACACTGTGTCCACTCACTGTCCACTCTATTAGACACTCCTACCTTGCTGCTCCACCTGGTAGATGTGCATTCAGAGACGACAGCTCATCTACTGCTGCACAGTTTGTGTTGGTCAACCTCCAGTCCTTCATCAGGACGCTGTGGGCCGGATAGTTTTGTTTGGTAGTCGATTCTCAGTCCAGCAGTGACACTGAGGTGTCCACCAGCACTGCTGTGTCTGATCCACTCACACCAGCACAACATACACTAACACAAAACCATCATCACTGCAGTGCAGAGAACAATCCACATAGCATTATGTAATAATAATAATAAAAAATATAATAATAATAATAATAATAATAATAATAATAATAATAATAATAATGTTATAATAATAATGTTATTAATCTAAGATCACAAGCTGGAACATAAACATAAACAGAGAGACATTCTAGATTATTTAGACCCTTATAGCCTTATAGACCAGCAGCAGAACTTTAAAGTCTGTTCTAATAGATACAGGCAGCCAGTGCAGCTCTTTCAGAACCGGAGTGATATGAGCTCTCTTTTTAGTTTTTGTTAGGATCCGAGCTGCTGCGTTCTGAACGAGCTGAAGGGGATAGAGGGTTCTCTTAGGAACCCCAGTAAGAAGAGCATTACAGTGATCAATTCTGCTTGTAACAAATGCATGAACGAGTTTCTCTGCATCACTCTGAGACAAAAAGGCCGGACTTTAGCGATACAGTATTTCTTAAATAATAAAAATCTATTTTAGTGACTGAGCTGACATGTGGGATAAAACTGAGCTCAGAGTATAAGATCACACCAAGGTTTTGTACTTCAGGTTATATATTAGTAGCTAAAGAACAGAGTTTGTCATAAAGCATTGTTTTAGTACCGAGAATCAATATTTCAGTTTTTTCTTCACTTAGTTGTAAAAAATTATGGGACTCCACTGAGAAATATGTGACACACAGCTTCTAAGACTTTCTACCAAGTCTAGTGTTATAACTTTTCAAACTTGCATACATATATGAATGTATATATATTTTATTTGGTACCACTGGAATAAGGCTACCTTTATAAAGTGTTTATGAATAGTTTAAAATTTGTTTATTGAGACCACTTTACATGGTCTCAACATATCAATAAGAAGTTATAACACATTGGTAACTGCTTATTAGTGCTGTTAAGGTGTTTATTATCTAATTAACAACTATTAATAAGCTATTTTAAAACCATTCATAAATGCCTTATAAGGGTCGTCTTGTTCTAAAGTGGTACCTTTTTTCTTCCTCTTGTGCTTCTTTACTTAGTACTTAGTATTTATGTTTTAATTGTTAGTACTTGCAGTCTGGGTGGTGCACATGACAATAAACTCTTGAATCTTAAATAATACCTGCTCTGTGGTGGTCCCATGGGGGTCCTGATCTTTAAAGAACAGGGTGGAAGGTGGGATAACAAAGTATACAGAGAAACAGATGGACTACAGTCTGTAACTGCAGAACTACAAAGTGCTCCTATATGGTCAGTGGAGCTGATAATACGGACAATATATATATATATATATATATTTCTTTTTTTTCCCCTTCATTTTAAGTTCTGTGGAGTTACTCATTACTCCAGATGATGATTTATATGAACTGTCAATCCGAAACCTTTTCCAATTAAAAAGTTTTTGGTTCTATGCACCAAAATAAGTTCTTTATTTTTTTTTTCCATTTAATTAAATGAGCAAGTTCGCATATGCAAGAAGTAAGGCATAACTGGGTTCAGTTAGTTTATGAATAGCTTATTAGTTTTTGATTCGTCTCCCATTTAGGGTTAAGAACTAATGGATATATGTGGTGCCCTCAAACCCACTGGCTATAGCCAGATATCAGTGACAAACTAATTGACAAACAGTGACAAACGGTGAATACATTTACATTAAGTTCAGATGCTCATTGTCTGCATTAAATGTGACATAAAAGTGACATGAGATCAATTATGATGCTTTTGTTTTTGAATTATTAAAGATCAGTAAGAGCAGTTGGCTAGTGTTGTCCGAACAGAGTCCACAATTTTGTAAGGAGTCATTCAATAAAGGTTGAATCGTCTTTAGCAGAGCAAAAAAATGGTTAGCTTTAGCTTAGCTAGCACGATAACAGCTCTGCTCACCACAGGACACGTACGATCCTGGCTAACTTGAGTAGCATGTCTAGATCCAAGATGACAGATCAGCTGTGTCCAAGAAACTGGAACTTTCCCACAAACATCACGAGGATCTGAATCTCCAAAGCAGTTCAAATGGGGTTCAAACTGAGCTTCAAATGTTCAAGGTACATGCGGAATAACGGCCCTTCCTGCTAGAATTCATCCGGCTCCTTGGCAAAAGCTCAGCAACATTGGTCCCACTCCAGCCCATAACATAGACACTTCCCACCTGCAGTAATGTCTGAGGGTAAATGACGTCCAATATTTAACATGGGCTTATGTGGTGTATTGGTCTTTCTGTAGAGCACTTGCCGTGGCTTAAGGCTGACTAACCGTCTAAAGGCTCCACTACTATAATGCAGTTCATGTGCTCTTCATGTGATTGGTCTATTACCTTGGCGTTGATTCATTGGCTGCTATTTCCCCCACTCTCATGCATGGCACTGAACTTAAGTTGTGCAATGCAAGACATTGTGATGAGACTTGTAAGTCCTGAACAGTCACACAGGAACGTAAGCCTCTAGTTAGGAACTCCGCTCTGGACCTCTTAAGGTTAATACATGCTGCTTCCCCAAACCCACAACTGAGTGCTGGCAGTCGCTATTTACTCAGGGACTGCAGGAGTTTGAACCACCTTTCTGCTCTTGTCCGAAGCTGTTTGTGAGGTTCTGTTCTGGCCTTGTGTGTCTGCGCTTGTACATGTTTCTTACAATTCATATTTCAAGCTTGTTTCTTTCTCTAGAGGTCTTGGGTCAATTCATTACAAGGAAAAAGGGGCAAAAAAGGCTTAATTTATGAGAATTACAGGAACAGGAATATTAGAGTGTGCACACATGGAGTGCTTTTGTGTTCTAGCCACTTCACATTGTAGTGTGGGACATATTTATTTTGTGACTGGCAGTCTAAATATACGCAAACAATAAAGCAATCCTATGAGGCCTTCATAGCAGTGTCAGTGCTGTTGCTGCTAACGTTCATGCATTACTGGGTCTTTTGTGCTCTCGATTCAGTAATCACTTTTACTTCAGGTTTTGCTTTCCTCCTCGTTTGTAATCCCCTTCATTTAAGCCGTTATGTACACTCGCTGACCACTTTATTAGGTACACCATGTACTATTCCATGTACTATTGGCCATTTTATTAGCTCCACTTACCATATAGGTGCACTTGTGTTTTTTTATTACAGACTGCAGTCCATCTGTTTCTTTGTATACTGTAATTTCCCACCTCTACTCCAGTTATCAGTGGTCAGGACCACCCACTGGCCCACCCCAGTGGTTTGGGTGGTGCATCATTCTCAGCACTGTCGTGACACTGGAGTTGAAAACATCACATTGGATCTGAAGTTTCCCCTCTTTCTGTCAGCGCTACCTTTAAGTCTTTATCTAACGTTATGCTGCTTCTGGAAATTGGAGAGGTCTGTTATTGTCCTTTAGCTATACTACCACAAGGGAATTATGGAATTTGCATTATGTTAGACTTGCGTTCTGTATTGGCAGGTTTACCTTTACATTTACATGTGCAGCATTTAGCAGACGCTCCTATCCAAAGCAACTTACAAAAGTGCTTAGTGTTCAGTCAGAGTATGTATTCTAGCTAATACAAACAGGTTAGAGTCTAAAACTCCCCTAGAGCTCAGACGCTGAACGAACAAGAAGAAGAACATACTGTGAAACACAGAAGTGCACTGCCTAGCAATCTCAAGCCAGTGCTTATAACGAGAGAGATGGTAAGTTAAGGTCAGCATAAGTGCGATACAATGCATTTCAATATATACTGTACATCAGTTAGTGCTCTCTTATGTGCTTGAAGACTATGAGAGTGTCCGTTGTTTGGTTTGATTCTGCACTTTCTACACTTTCTTCCACATATTTAGAAAAAGCAGCAAGAAATAATAAAAAAAAAGGCAAAAAAGTAAAATAAATATCTTAGTATAAATCACTTCTTATAATGTGACACTAATTGAAAGTTTAGGGTCTGTTGGTTTGAGCAAGTTACGAATAAGAAAGAATAATATAAAATTGCCAGTAATAAAATCAGGTGCATTTAGTAAGATCTATAAAGCTTTTCTAATGTTTTATGATGCTTCTGGATTTATTGATCCAGACGCTCGCGGAGGTAAACTATAACAAGAGTTCAATGCGCTGACGTGAGTGAGTCAATTCACGGTCGACAAATAAACAGAGGAACTGACCACAGCAACCAAAACAGACATGGGAGGGCAAGACAGGAGAGTAAATTCAGATACAGGCAAGGGTCAAAACCAAGACAATCAGAAACCAGGCAGTCAAACAAGAGGGAGAGGCAAAAGACGAATACCAAAGGCTGAACGAGGGTCATATATGAGAATACATAAACAGAGAACAATAGGGAAATGCTTGGAATGCAACACTAGAGTTGGCAATACTTCACACGTATTACTGACTAGGGGCGGGTAAAAGTAAATGGGAAACAGGTGAAGTTAATTAGAGTTCTGGGGGAGCAGAGCGGGGAAGCAGTTCCTGACTGGAAGATGTAGAACTCATGGTTTTGGTGTCATGGAGCGGGGGTTCATGGGAAGTGTAGTCCCTGGATTCGGCAAAGGAAGAATCCCGACGTGTGACAAACTGTGAATGAATGTTCATATCACTGTTCATAAACTTGTATAACATCGCATTATAAGGCTTCATAGCACAAAGAGATATCATACATTAAAATGTATGTATATATCTTTACTGTTTCTAACATTATTGTTGAGACACGTATCATGGAGCTTAATATATTCATTCACATAATGCATGAATTCATAGAGCTGATCAATAACATCACTTCATCTAAAGTCTGTAAAGAGAGTTTATATGTGTTCATTAGATGTTATAAACCCATTTTGAAGATACTGAGGAACATTAGAGTGGGCTCACTGTGGATGCTTATGAAGCATTATGCAAATGAACACTACATGAGTTATTAAACTTCATGATTCCGGTTTCACCGCTAATGTTAATAACAGGATAAATATATATATTATAAAGCGTTATGTCACTTTGTGCTATGAAGCCTTTTACTGTTGTATTATAGCAGTTTATGTGTGCGATTATGAATGTTTATGCACAGTTCCAAAGGCTTATGTCTAGTATTATAAAGCGTTATAAAGACTTTATAGATCTTTATGAATGCACTTATAATGAATTATAGATACCTGATTCATAGAAAGTGTTACCATAGTCCAACTTCTTAGGATAAAAACTTGTTTCTTCTGTTTGTGACATGTGCTTTCTGTCTCTGTCTGTTCTCCAGTGCTTGGCCCCATTCCAGCTGAGTGTCAGTGCAGGGATCTGGAGTTGGACTGTGACGGTGCTCACTTTAAAGACGTCCCCGTGGTCTCCATTAATGTCACCATGATGTGAGTTCCGGCTCGTGCGTGACAGGAGGATGGAGGTTCGCTTGAAGTGTGTTTACAAGTCGTCGCTCTGCAACGCGCTGGCTGCTCGGGTGTCAGAACACTCGTTCAGATCACTGCATGAGAGATCAAGGCATCCCCAGCTGCTTAATGGATGTTTACCAGGAGACATTTGTCTTGCGGGGAACACTGTAAACTGAATCTGTAGGGGTTTGGTACACACTTTGACTGAATTAGTCTCGACACTGTCGGAACACCACTGCTGCAAAACACTCACCCCGGTACATAACCGATCCAGAGTGCATACACATGGTTGACCTTCTGCATAGCCAACCTACTTTAGTCAAAAGTTTTCTCCTCGTATGTCTACAGAATTAACCAGATTTTCTTATCCGGTGATTTGTTGTGGACTCAGAGAATGTATCATAGCTAATACAGATAGATTGGAGTCCAGACCTCCCAAGCCATGATACCAAAAACAAGAGTTAGTGCGGATATCATCAAATCAGACAAAGCATGAGTGCATTTTAAGAGGTCTGGCTGCGTTTGAGACTCAGGGAATCTTCTGTTCTGTTCAGAAAGCCAATGGTAGTTCGTTCCACCACCCGAGTCTCCGTGCCTGTCTTTGTCTATTCCCTTCACGTACGCAGGAGATGGGCTATCCCATATAACAAAAGATTCAGGTGCTCACGGATAATATAACATAAAGCTTTACTGGGGGAACCCAAAACTGTGGTCAAGGAACAGACAAGGGCCAAAACCAGTCTATGAAAGCCAATGGAAGTTTGTTCCATCACCTGAGTACCATGATAGCAGAGTCTTGATGCCTGTCTTTGTCCATTCCCTTCCGGCAGACGGGGGATGGGCTAATTCTGGCTTTGTAGCCAAGCATCAGGGTCTAAAATCTGATGCAGGCAGCAACAGGAAGCCAGGGAATGCAGGAGTGGAGTGACATGAGTGAGCATAGGAACACAATTGAAAACAAGCCATGCTGCTGCTTTCTGGATCAGCTGTGAGGGTCTGATGGCCCGCATACGAAGACCAGAGGGCGGATAAAAGACAAGAATGATAACTCGTCAGCTGAAGAATTCCCCAGACTGGTACCTGCACAGATGTATAGCTGCTGTGTTGATTGTGAAAGAGATTGAATATCAAGATGCTTTACTGGGGGAACCCCAAAACCGTAGTCAAGAAACGGACTAAAGGGCCAAAACCAGTCTTTGATGAGGAACAGGTGAAAGAGATTAGAATTCCAGAAAGACTTGTGACACGGTTTTGTTTGGATTCAGTTTCAGGTGATGGGCTGCCTTTGATGGACAGACATGCCGGGATTCGAATTTGGCCTTCTTGTTGGGTCGTCTTTGGTTCGGTTAGCTCAGCTTCTACTCAGTTCCTCCCCTGGGTTTAGTCCATTTCCTATCCCCAGGCTACAACTACCCCATCAGTCAGGTCCCTCCTATTAAATGTCTGACCTTAGACGACAGAGGCACCCACCAGGAGGTTACCAGTGGCTGGATTGCTTGTTCTTTAGAAGACAAGAGACCATGAGATCAAATCTGCAGTCAGATGTTGGAGATGGGAGGTCTCTAATGTCATTATTGGCCCCCTCATATCAATACCGGTATAATGCTTTGCATACAGATCCAAACACTTAGCAATATACCTCACCAGTTAGCTTCCATCCACACTACACAGACAGGATAGAGGTCTGTTTATCTTACTCTTATCTTACTCTGAAGCATTTCTTCGTTGGTCATCACAGATTCCATATTGGATTCTTCGGAGCATGCCACATGATATATTCCTTGTTTATGACTTAAAAAAGCTTTGGAAGATCAAAATAATTTCATTTGAAGTTGATTATTTCGTTCTTGCACCGAAAGGAGAGCCAGGAGACAGGCTGAGGGGTTGAGTTTTTTTTTTATTTCAAAGCGATCACAGTTGAGTCTCAGTCCGAAAACAGTATCTGGATGCACAGTTTTTATAGGCCGTTTCACCCCCCCAAGGTCATACATGAGGGGTATAGTCTTGAAACTAGGTATTGTTTCTGGTTGTTTCACCGGATGGTCAACTCTCCTAACTAATCATAGCCTAAAGGTATTTGACCTTTAACCTACATCTATATATCCCTGATGATAACCCTGTCCCAGGACTCAGATCATGTTATAAATGCGTAAAGGTTCTGTTCCGGGAATATAGCATTGTTAAACTTCTACACACTTATACACAAACATTGATATCCGACACATTCAAACATTAAATCAAAATACATTTTTAATCAAAACCTGTCGTACAGTTTGGGTTCTCATGAATCTGACCAGGTAAGGGGTGACAGTGATGTTAGATGCTAGTGGGTGGGTTGGCATTCTTGAAAGCATAAGTAATAAGCCATAAGCAGTGAGCTAGTGACAAGTTCTGAACCCGCTGTTGCCCATAAGCAAGCTTTTTGGTCAGCAGCTGCAACAGAAAAGCTAAACAAACTGGAATTAGCCGGAGACAAACAGAATGCAGTCCAGCAAACAAGATGCGCCGGTTGACTGGAACAAAACAATATTTGGGCTAATTCAACAAATGTTGAAAAAGCTGTAGCTGATGTCATGACGCATGTATGGCTCTGTTCATTATACAGAAGTCTTTATGTTGGGTTTGTGGTTCAAAGTATTGCTCAGTTTACCTGCCACCTTGAGCCCATTCATCAATCTGTATGGAACCACTGAGCATAGGAGGTGGATTAGTCTCATCACAGCATGCAACATGACACTTGTATCACGCCATTACAGTGACTGTTTTTTGCTCCACCAACTTGTTGCAATGGCAATATCAAGCTGTAAGTCATATAATTCTGTTCCGCCTGATCTTATTGCTCGGCATACAGCATATCGTCGCTGTCCAATGAAAAACATGTATCTCCATTTTAGTCAGTTTTTACAAATCAGGCATCATTTGATAACATGAGCTGCTGTTTACACTGTGTGAAAAAAACATGATGAATGGACCAACAGAAATGGCCCAAAATTGCTGGTTCCTTTGACTTACATTGAAATTAAATGAGGTTCCTGTCAAGTTGCCATTTTGGAGATGCATGTTTTTCTTTGGACAGCAAAGTGTACCCATGTGTATATACATGGGTGAACTGTTGTTATTAGGTCAAACATTTTGCCCACGAGTCTGTACTCCGCACGAGTGGCCAGCTTGTATAAGGCAGGGGCAATTCTCTTATCAGTGGGCACAGGTTGCCGGTGAATGGCATCAATTGGCCCTACACACGGTCCAATCATAATGCATAGTTTTCCGAAGGTTGCTTTCGATATGCCGAATCCAAAGCTAGTTTGAAAACAGGCTCTGCACGTTGTATTCCCGGAATTGTCTGGTACGTTTGTGTCTCCTGTTGCAAGGTGGAAATGAGGTTGAACTTGGCTTCTTATCTGAATTTCCCATTCCCAATCCCTGCAATGGTGCAGCAGTTACAGGAAATTCAACTTAGAAGCCATGTTCAGCTTCATCAAGGTGGACGTCTTCAAGGTGGCACAGGCCTCATTAGGTGGGCTATTGCTTGTCCTGCCCGTCGTCCCTGAGCTGCAGACAGCACGGCTATAAAAAGATGACAAATGGCTGTAAAGATAATTTTAATTAAAGCACAAGTTAAATCTCTCCATCGTGCTGGTTTTGATGCAGCCCCTTAATCGTGGTAGCCTACGTCATCTGACGTTTGCTCAAATAACAGTAGAGGATGGAAACATCACTTAATTTGACTCTTTCTCCCTGACATTGTAAATTGTACAAAAAAAGACACGATACGTTTTTTGCATAACATATATATGATCACAATATTTACTCTCATCGTCAATAGAATAGCTGCACAAATAGCTGCACCCAGAAGGAATCAACTGACATGAATGAAACTTGGGTTTGACACTGGGTTTGAGACATGATTCAAGTTTCACTCTTTGCAGTAGGGGTGGAGATGGAGTGACACCAGGCTTTCATCTTGGTGCTGACCATGGTGCTAACCACGGTGCCCATGTGATGTAAGCAAGGATGGGTCTTTGTACCTGACTGAACCAACAGTCACGAGTACAGACATTCAACAAGCAGTGAATGGACAAGATGCCCTGTCCTGTTAGTCCTGTCAGTGCCAACACCATTGGCAGATGGCAGACGGCGGCACGACTGCAGGAATGCACGCAGACCGTTGCAACTGTCCTTAACACGACGTCAACATCACCAAAGACCGCAATGGTGCCGTGCCAGACTGTCATGGAGTGACGAGTCCCACTTTTGTCTTGGTGGAGACGACCTTGGTGGAGAATCCATGTGTGGAGGCACCGTGGTCAGCACCAAGATGAAAGCCTGGTGTCACTCCACCTCCACCCCTACTGCAAAATCTGCAGGAACTGTGTGAGAATATTCAAGCTGCATGGGATGGATTATCGCAGGACACCATTAAGAACCTCTACAACTCCATGCTGAGACGTCTGGCATGTTGAGAGAGATACTTTATTGATCCCGAAGGAAATTTAGCAGCCAGTAGCAGTTACACAGTACAGCACAGTAATACAATACTATAATATGGGTTGTAACAATACGAACATAAGTAAGTACCGGCTCAGCAAAAATGATTAACTATTAACTACAAACTATAAATACAGTCTGCTATAGATAAATATAAATCACTTATTACAATGAGGCAAGAATATATACAAAAATACAAATATCACTAATATAACAGAGATAAAAAGGCAGTGCAGTAATAAAATGTGCAAGGGGCGCAGGTATCAGCATGTATCAGCAGGTATCAGCAGGTATCAGCATGTATCAGCAGGTATCAGCAGGTAATGACAGTACTGAATAAACATGTGCATATACTGGTGTTTAAGTGTCCGGTAGTGCAGATGTACAGGATATACAGTAAAGTACAGTAGTGCAAATAAATAAACCTTTGATTTAGCGTTAGAGATTCAGTCCTCATCTGTCGTCTTCCCTCTTTTCCGGTCCCACTGGGAAGAGTTGAAGAGCCTGATGGCTCTCGGGACAAAGGATCTCCTGAGTCTGTCTGTGGAGCAGCTCTGTGACAGCAGCCTGCCACTGAACTTGCTCCTTTTGTCCATAATGATGGTGTGCAGTGGGTGCCCATCATCATCCATAATGGACAGCAGTTTGTGCAGTGTATATGTAGCTCTGTGGGGGCAGCTATTATTTTGATGATGAGTGTATAATATTGTGATACATCAAGAGTATATGTGGTATATCAGGATATGTATTGTATATGTGGTATATCAGGATATGTATTGTATATGTGGTATATCAGGATATGTATTGTTGCAGACATCTCATCATTTGGAACTGTTGGATCCATTTGGATCTGCTGGGTCTAAATTTTTGACTTTTGGTAGTGTAGCTGTACCTAATGACTACATATAGGGCGGCCACTGCCATTTGCTTGTGTTTGAGTTGGGCACACAGCACATCAAAGTGCGAAAGACATCTGCCTTTTGAATCACAAGAATTCTTGATGAGTTATTTCATGCCTCTCCCACTTAATAACTTCATTTTTTCGTTTAATTTGAAATGAAAGTGTCAGCAAAGCTGTTTTCAGAGCGAGTGTTTTGCATCTGAAAACGAGACCTTGTTTACTTGCTGTTCTGGTTGCCTTTCAATTTCAGACCTTCTTAGCTTCTTCTATTTTTCAAGCATAACATTCTCAGAAGTCAGTGGAGAATTAAATAATGGCATTATATGTAATTATGATAATACTATTCTCCACACAAAACAGCCGTGCTTCTCCCACTCGTTTGAGTGGCGTCCTCTGTAGAAGCAGTCTGACTATGGCTCGCGTTAATCTATACCACTGAAATGGATATTTACGTAAGGTGGCTTTCTTAATCAAGGCTCGGCGTCTTCCATCACGGCCCGGTTTTGTTCATTAGTATGCTGCAGCTGGGCATGGAGCTAGTAATGGAGAGTTTGGACAAGGTAGATCGAATGCATAGTCACTCTCTCGTTTTAAATGGGAACACTGTCTGCATGCTGTCTCTCTCTCGAGCCTCTGAAGAAATCTGAAACACATACACTTTGTAAAACAGCAGTCTTTTATTAAGTGTAATGCTGTTTGGGGGCCATGTCAGCAAATAGAGCTTGGGCTGCAGAAGTGAAGAGGCCACTTTCACTAGCCTTTTAATCCACAAGTTTTTATTGTTTGGTCAGCATGTTTAGAGATTTCATTCTGGTGCATGAACATAGAGACACTTAATATACACTCATCATTAAAAGAATAACTGCACCCAGAAGAAAGTGTGAGATTGTGATGCTGTTGGGAAGGAAGATAAAGGTTACCAGGAACAATAAATGATGATAAATTTAGACTGATATGATCAATATTTATTGAGCTACACAGAAGTAGTGTCTCTCAGTATGGCGTCAGGCCGCCATGTTTGCTAACATAACGTGCCAGACGTCTCGGCATGGAGTTGTAGAGGTTCCTAATGGTGTCCTGTGATAATCCATGCCATGCAGCTTCAATATTCTCACACAGTTCCTGCAGATGGTGCGGTAGGGGTGGAGGTGGAGTGACACCAGGGCTTCTGGACGTGTGACCCGTGACAACAAACCGTTCATCTTGGTGCTGATCATGGTGGCTCCACACACAGATTTGTTGGTCGTCTCCACCAAGACAAAAGTGGGACTCGTCACTGAAGATGACCCGCTTCCATTCTGAGTCACTCCATGACAGTCTGGCACGACACCATTGCAGTCTTTGGTGACATTGACGTGGTGTTAAGGGCAGCTGTTGTAACGGTCTGTGTGCATGTAGTCCTGCGTTGTGCAGCCGTCTGCCAATGGTGCTGCACTAACAGGATGACTCATGGAGGGTATCACTGCTCGCTGAATGTCTGCAATTGTGGCTGTTAGGTCAGTCAGGTACAGCGATAAGGCTTATCCCTGCTTATGTCACATGCACGGCCGAGCCTGAAATTTGAATCATTCGCATGTCTCATGACGTTAAACCTACCCATTGAGTTTCATTCCTGTCGGTTGATTCCTTCTTGGTGCAGCTATTTGTGCAACTACATCCAGAAACTCTCCAGTCCATGCCAGATCGATTCACAGCTGTTATTCATGCTTGTGGAGGTATTACACGCTATTCGGTGCATATCTGTCGCAGGTGACTCATTTTTTTGTCTGTGAACTTATGCTGTATAACCTACATACATTTTGAGTAAGCATTGTGTATCGGTTGGTGGTATGGTAGGTTGGTGGTGGCTGACAGGGGTGTCTGATGTGTCTATCAGTCAAAAATAGTTTCTGCAGTTCATGAAACAAAAAAGCATCCGTGGCAGTATAGGCCACCTCGGCCACATCTGTCACATCTGCCCTCATCTGTCACCTGTCAAGTGAAATGACTGTGTGTGAGGAAACAGACTAGACAACACAAAATCTGTGAAGTCTTATTCACCAGCCTCTTGCAGCCATTTAGACAGACGGGTCAGACATACAATACACCATCATTTCTGAGGAACTGCAAATATGCTATTGATATCAGCATAAAAGTCATTAGATAAATAGTCCTTATCTAATAGCATGGGGTTCATGGCTTGAATCTGTTTAGCGTGGTGCGATTAACTTAACTGACTGCTTGAAAGTCTGCTCACTTTAATGCAAGCATTTAAATGGTTTGCAGTTATTATAGCAAGCAAACTTTGACATTTACATGAATGATTTATGCCTCTCTGGTGTAATGCTGTTGAAATGATGTGAAAGTGTGACGGCAATGAGATGTTTATTTAATTCATGTACAGCAGTTATAGATCTTTATATAATACATTACTTTATACAGCACTCGTTTTCTCAGGGCCTTTTACATACACACACACACTCACTAGTGCTCAAAGGTTTGTAACTCCCTCTCAAGCTTATCATTGTAATTAGGCAGTTTATGCATAATTAGATCCTTAACAGTGTAAAATTCAAATATGACATTTATTCCTACAAGTTATTATCCAGTTGTCTGCACTGAGATTTTAGTAGTGCAACTGAAAACAGGTGATTTTTTGTGCTACACATTTCAACACTACTCAACAGCCGTGCTCTAGGAGTTTGCAGGGTCTACCACCTCATGGCTGAGCTGTTGTTTTCTCCCGAACAATTCCATTTCACAATAATAGCACATACGATTGCCCAGGGAAGATCTAGTAGGGCAGGAAGCATTGTTTTATGACAGTGCAATGTCTTCAGTACAGCCAGTTTTACTGCCTATGGTGACTGCATGGCTATGTGCTTCATGTTATACACCTGTTAGAAGTTTGTGTAGCTGAGAAACACAATAATTAGAAAAGTTGTCCACATACTTTTGGCCATATAGTGTAACCTAACTTACCTAACTTAACCTAATCGCTGCTTTTCAAGTACTCACTATATAAAATGCTATCCGGTCTTTTTAGCCATTTTATGATCATATTTTAATTATCCATCAGCCTGGACACATCTAGGATACACTATATGGCCACACCTACATGAGCTTGCTGGACAAGCTCGCTTGGCATTCCAAACCCATGAGCATCAATATGCAGTTGGCCCCATTTTTGCAGCTATAACAGCCTTCAGTCTTCTGTGAAGGCTTTCCACAAGAGTGTCTGGAGGGTCTCTGTGGGAATTTCAGTCAAAAGAGCATTTGGGAACTTGGGCACAGATTCCAGCTCTCAGTCGTCATTCCAGCGTTCAGTAGCTGCATGCTTTAAACCACTGCAGCTCATAGCAATGTTAGGCTTGTGTGTAGGTGCTTGGCCATGGAAACCAGTTTCATGAAGCTCTGAACATACAGTTCTAGTGCTGTTGTTGCTTCTAGAGGCAGTCTGGAACTCTGTAGTGAGCGACAGAGGTGATTTCATTTGTGCTACATGCTTCAGCACTGAGCGGTCCCGCTCGGTGAGTTTGAGTTGCCTGTTGATTTATGGCTGAACTGTTGTTGCTCCTAGAAACTTCTATTTTGCAATAAAGTGTATTCACATGACGTCACAGCTGGTTACTCCCACTGAGAGGCAGAAAGACCACCTGAGTGGCAGCATTAACATTCATTGTGAGCGCGACGAAAACACAAACACGTCTGAACTGGGAGAGAACTGTTGTGCTATTGACTTTACATGTAGATTCAGCGAGAATTGTGAGGGAGCTTTATACAGACAGCTGAAGGCTAAAGAAAAGAAAAGCTAATGGATCACATACGGCTGAATTCATCTTCACCAACTTCCTGATTGAATTTTCTCGTTCCACCTAAATGGTGCAGCAGTTACAATAATGCATGAGGCGCAAGAATGTAACTGCTGCACTATTTAAGGTGGAATGGAAGAGTTGAGAATAGGGAAGGCAAATAGGGATCACTGCCATTCATAGAAACCGCTGGAATCCAGGCACCAGATCATGAATTTCAAGTCATATATATATATATATATATATATATATAAACAGTATTAACTACTGATAATTTAAATACAGACATCAATGATAATGATCTTGTGTTCTGCAAACAAAGTAGGATGGAGGGTTAACTTACCAAAACAACCCCAGTTTTCCACAAACCACGTTTATTCAGTTAACCCAGTCCAGCTACCTTTAATTTAAGCAGATAATCACTTGTTTCATTCCCATTTCCCCTAATAAACAAAACCTTTTTGAGAACTGTTTTGCCATATTCCAACTATTTTGGGCACATTCCAGGAGGAAAGTCACATCAGTGCATACCCTCCATAATAGCCCTTGGAGTTAACCAGGACAGATGACTTGTGGCGTCCTATAACTATGACCCATTCTACTTCCATTTTGTCCATGGCGACTGCATGGCAGATGCTTGATATTTAGGAGTGGGTGCGGCTGAAACACCGGAACCCAATAATTAGGAGTAGGAAGACATGCTCACATAACCTAACTTATGGAATACTAGTATGTGATAGAATGATTATATACAGTGATTCCAACTTTTACAGCTTCATAATGTCCTATTGATTATTTGAAAACTGTGAAGTTGACCTGGAATCATTTGAAATACAATCATTTGATAAACTTGCATGCAATCAAATTATTTAGCATTGATAAAAATATTAATTCCAAACTTTTGAACATGCATCCTGAGATATATTGTTGTTGCTGAAAAACACGCATCTCCATTTCTGTACATTGTGTGAAGGTCTTGGGATGAATAGACCAGCAGGAATGGCCCAGAGCTGCTTGGAAAAAAGTCTGGTCTTCCATGAAACTTCCATGAAAGTTATTTTCCCTCTCCTGTAAAGTTAGCTTTGTTCAGATACTTGTTTTTCCTTGGACAGCAACAATACAGCTCTTCAAGGATTCTTTAGTATAAGGCGAAGGTTATATAAAGCATGAGTACTGAAGCATGTAGCACAAAAAAAAAAGTCACCTCTGTTGCTCAGTTCCAGACTGCCTCTGGAAGCAACATCAGCAGTAGAAATGTACTTCTAGAGCTTCATGAAACTGGTTTCCATGACTGAGCAGCTACACACAAGCCTAAAATCGTTATGCGCAATGATGGACTGAAGTGGTTTAAAGTATGGCGGTACTGGACACTGGAATGTCGATTGAGAGCCGGAATCTGTGCCCATAGAGACACTCCAAAATCTTGTGCACAAATGGTTCTTTCTTTATAGAAGCTATTAAAAAACAAATGGTTCTGTATATCTGTGGATCAGGAACAAAATCTGTCTTATATTGTTCCAAGCTTTTGAATTTTTGCAGTCTATCAGTTTATGAATGCATGCTTTACATCCATCTCTGCCTCTCTGTCTATCTCATTTACTCTCTCTCTCTCTCTCTCTCTGTCTGTCTCTCTCTCTCTCTCTCGCCCCAGGTCTTTGCAGAGGAACCGGCTGAGGAAGCTGAACGCTGACATGTTCATTAAGTACCAAAGTCTTCAGAAGCTGTAAGAGCCTGGCACTCTTGGTCTGTGATGGATTTTCCTGTTCATTTCTATGCATGGATGCTATCTCATCATTATCCCAATTTACGTTTACAGAGGGTGGAAAGAGGCCTGAAAATCCCTGCATATCGTCGCTGTCCAATGAAAAACATGTATCTCCACATTTGTCCGTTTTTACTTTTATGCATCATTTGAACACCTCACCTGCTGTTTACACTGAGTGAGAATCTCACGATGAATGGACCAACAGAAATGGCCCAAAACTGTTTGGAAAGATGTCTGGTTCCATTGACTTACATTATTATTCAGTATGGATTTTGGCCTCTCCTGTAAAGTTGCCATTTTGGAGATACTTGTTTTTCTTTGGACAGCGACGCTATATATGAGTAACCTACTCTAATGCAGTTAGCCTATAATTCACTCAAATGCAAACAAGGATATTCATAAAGAATGCCACTCTACTGAGAATAAAAATACACTGGGAGATAAAATACACTGAAGAAGATAATCTCCTAGAGCTTTAAGTAATATTGCTATGATACACTCCCCCTCAAAAGAATAACTGCATAAATAGTTGCACCCAGAAGGAATCAACCGACAGTGCAGTGATGCTGTTAGTGCCAGCACCATTGTCGGACGGGACTACATGCCCTTAACACCACGTCAGCGTCACCAAAGACTGCAATGGTGGCAAACCAGACTGTCATGGAGTGACTCAGAATGGCAGCAGGTCATCTTCAGTGACGAGTCCAGCTTTTGTCTTGGTGGAGACGACCAACGAATGTGTGTGTGGAGGCACCGTGGTCAGAACCAAGATGAATGGTTTGTTGTCACATGTCACACATCCAGAAGGCCTGGTGTCACTCCATCTCCACCCCTACTGCACAGTCTGCAGGAACTGTGTGAGAGTATTCAAGCTGCATGGGATTGTCACAGGACACCATTAGGAACCTCTACAACTCCATGCCGAGATGTCTGGCATGTTGGATTAGCCAACATGGTGGCCCGACGCCATACTGAGAGACACTACTTCTGTATGTGTAGCTCAATAAATATTGATCATATCAGTCTAAATGTATCATCACTTATTGTTCCTGGTGATCTTTATCTTCCTTTCCAATAGCACTGCAATCCCACACTTCCTTCTGGGTGCAGCTATTCTTTTAATGATGAGTGTTTTATTAACCTCGAAAAGCCAGCACTGCAGGATAACATGCATCTAACTACTGTACAAAGTTACAACATTGTACGTTCCATCACTGCATGCTGATGCAGCATATAGGAAAAACTGAACAGGCCTTTACAGGGATCAAATGATATCCATGCTCATCCCCTGCTCTGAAAAGTGGCAGTCTCGCAGATATCAGAAACAGGCAGGATGTTTCCCGAGTTTGCAATTTTTCCCCCACCTGAGAAAGAACTGAAGGAATGAGCCGAGTTTTTTTTTTGTCTGGCTCGGCTGGCGTGCGTTCGAGTGCATATTTTTGGGGCGCCACTTCTGCATCTTTGCTTTTTTTTTTTTGTTGTCACATCTCATTTGAGTCCATGCTTGAGTGAGATGGAATTGGCCCTGCGTTTGCAGTCCCATCTAAAGAGCAGCCTTGATCTAGTGACAGACGGAGGCTCTGTCGCAGATATAAAGCAAATCTACGCTGGCGACGCAAAACACAGAGGGAATAGCAATGAGAAATCACAGCTAACACAACAGAGCCGCGAGCCAATTAGGTTTCAGCACGCTCACAGGTTTTATTAGGGGGTAATTATAGCCTTGCCAGTGGAGTATACTTAGATCAGACCAAAGAGGAGAAGACAGCATTAACACTTCATTAAAGACCCGTCAACTCTTAATATATAGCGAGTGACCATCAAATATATATATACCTGAGGATAATCTCACCATGTCAAGCATCCAGCCATGCATCCCTCATACTAGCTGACGTAGAAAGTCTCAGATCTGTTTCAATGAATGCGCTTTCTCTCAGCCCGCTAGGTCGTCTATCATGTTCCATTGAGTTAGTGTTCATTAAACTCATCAGACGTAAATGTTACATCCTGAAATACCGATGACGCCTATTTGAAGTTTTACCTCATGTATTGATTCCCTTTCCCTGTAATCTTTGATCCTTCAAACATTCTACAGCATATTCAAGAGCAAATTAAAGATAAAACATTGCTGAGGAAGAGTCACTTTGATTATTCGTGCGCTCAGAATACATTCGGACACTGTGTTCAAACGCTTTCACTTCTGAGAAACAGATTCCAGTAATATTGTAATGAACCTTGTAAGACTTCAGAAACCAAGCCTTACTCTTCTCTCCCATATACAGCTATGGAATTTATATAGTAGGTTCACAGAAGATTGATACGCAACATTGCCAAGCCGGACAACACTGGACTAGACAAATGACATGAAATTACATTATAGCGATCAGCAAAAACAAGCAATTAATGTACGTACCTGTAGTTAGATAGGTTGCGGGTTAGCAAACTGTTGCTACAATTGCTGCTGCATGCTAACCAGAGGGGAGCAACCACAAACTTGTTCCCCACCTGTCAAGCAGTAACACAGTACATCTCCTCCTTCACGCCTTTCAACTCTCAATGAAGCTGGAGTCGGATTGTTTTCTGCTGGCTTCTTGTTCCAGTTTTCTCGTTCCACCTTAAATGGTGCAGTAGGTACATTCAGGCTCCTCAGCTACCTGTTTGAATTTCCCTGTTCAACCGTAGATGGTGCAGCAGTTACATTCTGGGGTCTCAGTCCACCTGTCCAGCTTCTTGGTTCCTGTTGTGTTCCACCTTAAATGGTGCACTTCAGGCACCTAAATGTAACTACTGGATTATTTGTCAACTCTCTGAAGTCTCTCTACCGTTGAACTGATGTTAGCATGGCTCTTTGCCTTTCACTGGTCTAAGAACTTATTTCTTAGTCTTTGTTCTTCACATCTTCTGCTCTTTGACTGTTTCTTGGCCATCTCTCCATCTTGACAAAGCATGGAGTTATATACCTGAGTGTGGCTCTGGCCGAGTCACTTTATTTATTTCCCATTTACAGATCCAGGGCTGTGTACCAACTATTGTTGCAGTCAAGAGCTCTAGATACAAGTCTGGCTCAAGACCAAGACAGGGACACATTGAGTCTGAGTCAAGGCCAAGACTTTTAGCAGTTGAGACGAGACAAGACCTAGATCAGGAGTGTCCAGGAGATGGAGACCAGATTTCTTTTTTCCAAATGAAATTGTTTGTAGTTATTTGTACATTCATTATCATTAATTTTACATTTTATATACTAATACATAATATCACACTTTATACTATATTTGTATAGTCTGTATTGTTTCAGATATATACTATACTAAATATACTATAGTCTTAATCAAACTTTGCGTTGTAACTGGAAGCAGCTGTGAGGTCTTTGGCTGTCTGGGAACCGAAAACTAAGTAACCGCAGCTCTGTGCTGTTTACTTGGAGTCTTTACACATGAAGCTTTGGAACCAAACAACTTACACCGTCACTCAGAGGCTAAACACAATGAACATGTATCTATATCTGTCAAACCAGAACAAAGTTATTAATGTTATACAGCCACATAAAACAATGAAACTGGCCAAAATGTATAGCAGAAAGCTAATGATGTTATATCAACAGATTCATAAACAGTGTAATTATATACCTCAGCTCTCTTTTCCTTTAATGCCTTTCCTTTAAAGTCTGATTTGGTTTCCATCACCACACCCACTGTGAATAATCTGAATGACTTAATAAGTGTGCGGTTTGGGTTAAACATGGCTAAACTTGCATTGATGATGATTACTTCTAACTCTCAATCTCTCTTTGAACTCTTCTTTCAGATACCTGCAGCACAACCGGATCAAAGTGGTGGAACCCCACGCATTCCGAGGCCTTTACAACCTGACACGCCTGTGAGTGCTCAGTTTTAAGACTCTTTTTTTTCTTGGCTTGGAATGGTTAAAGTCACGGCTCGGACTGAAAAGCAAATGCATACAGATGTTATTTATCAGCTGTGACATGTTTGGAGTCTGAGGTTTGCTTCATTATAGTCTTTCACTGCAGATGCAAGGCTAACAACGAGGGTTGATTTAACAGACTATACACTGTAAAGGAAAAAGTTTTAAAGTTTATGAAGTCATGAATGTAAGCACAATTATACACTCATCATCAAAAACATAGTTGCACCCAGGAGGAATCAACCAACAGGAATGAAACTTGGTGGGTTGGTTTGACATCATGAGACATGCAAATGATGCAAGTGTCACGCTCGGCCGTGCATGTAACGTAAGCAAGGACAGGCCTTATCGCTGCACCTGACTGACCCTACAGGCATGATTGTGGACATTCAGAGAGCAGTGATGCCCTCCACGAGCCCTCCATGAGTTAGTGCCAGCACCATTGGCAGACGGCTGCACGACGCAAGACTACACGCACGCAGACCGTTACAACGACTGCCCTTAAAACCACGTCAACGTCCCCGAAGACTGCAATGGTCTCGTGCCAGACTGTCATGGAGTGACTCAGAATCTCAGCGAGTCATCTTCACTGGCGAGTCCCGCTTTTGTCTTGGTGGAGACAACCAACGAATCTGTGTGTGGAGGCACCGTGGTCAGCGCCAAGATGAGCAGTTTGTTGTCACACGTCACACGTCCAGAAGGCCTGGTGTCACTCCACCTTCACCCTCACTGCACAATCAGCAGGAACTGTGTGAGAATATTCAAGCTGCATGGGATGGATTATCACAGTACACCATTAGGAACCTCTACACCTCCGTGCCGAGACGTCTGGCACGTTGCTTTAACAAACATGGCGGCCCGACGCCATACTGAGAGACACTACTTCTGTATGTGTAGCTCAATAAATATTGTCCATATCAGTCTAAATTTATCATCATTTATTGTTCCTGGTAACCTTTATCTTCCTTCCCAGTAGCACTGCAATCCCACACTTCCTTCTGGATGCAGCTATTCCTTTTGATGATGAGTGTATATAATGAGAATATACAACTGGAAATGTCCAAATGTTGCACATGCTACATGCTAATTGCTTTTAGCAAGTGAACCACACCTTTCAGTTGGCTAGTGTACACCTGACAGTGACTGCTAACCTGAACTAATGAAAACTTGTAACTTGTACCAATAATGGTAAAAAATAAAAAATAAAAGTGACTCTTAACCTAAAAGCTGCTTGAAGAGTGTCAGATGCAGCTTTTGGCTTGACTGCTTTCCAGTGCGTAAGCTCCTCTGGTGACTCCGGCGCTTGGCCGTCTGCGCTTTGGCTGGTTTTGTGTTTGTTTCCTGCTTTCGGTCGACAGTGATAACAATGACGCAGGCAGATGCCAGAGGGCTGGTTTGTGCTTGTTTAGGGCTAAAGATAAACGGCTGTGAGTCTGTGCTGAGAGCGTCGCTTCTTTCTTCCACCTTTTCCAGGTATTTGAGCCATAATCGAATCTCCAGCCTAATGCCAGGAGTATTCCAGGACCTGCACAAGCTAGAATGGCTGTAAGTTCCTCTAGTCCTGTTTTTCCATGCTTATGATGCAGATGACCTCAGGAAGCGACATTCAACTGATCCACAGTGAATCCGAAGCCGTTTCTTCATTACCTGGGATGTAAAATCATTATCATGTAGCGTTAGGCGAACAAGAGGGTGCAACCTTCATTAACACAGCTGTGACTTATTCTTCTGCTGCGGGTGTTTCATAAGAGTTTCAGTCCTTCAATAAAGCACTCATGATTGAATTTGGCCTGGAGAGCAGCTCCATCAGATGCCTGATTAAAATGGTATTGAATTATAGGCCATAACCTTCATGCATCTATTAGCATCACCCTGAACCAGTGCCTGTCAACCTCCCCATCCTTTGTTCACTGCTGGACTTCTATGTTTATTAATAAGCTCGTTGCATTTTGTTTCATTTCTTCCTCAAGGATTCTGGAAAACAACAAAATCCACCATGTATCCTCCCTGACCTTCTCTGGCTTGCGCTCTCTCGTGCTTCTGTGAGTTTCTGCCTTTAGCTGTGTTGCTATTTTGGCTCAGGTAGTCCTTTAGTAAAAGACTTTTTCAAATGTGAATATGTTAGTATAACACACACACACACACACACACACACACACACACACA
>CM067485.1:30381186-30415483 GCA_034552555.1 Semaprochilodus insignis
AAGCAATTAATATTTCCTAGATGAAATTTAATTTTCAGTTGCAAATTGAATTCCTGACATAAAAAAAGAGAAATACAAGCTAAATTATAAAAATTGTAGCATATTGACCAACAGCAATTACAACTTTTAATCAAAATAAAAATGACAGAATGTTAAACTTAGTTTAAACTTAGTCTTAGTAAAACATATCACTGTATTTAGAATAAATTGGATACAATATTGTTAGAAATTATTATTATTATTATTATTATTATTATTATTATTATTATTATTATTATTATGTTCATAAATTAAATATTACATGCTAAAATACCATTCATATCATCAAAGTTTTTTTCATGGGTTCTTTAGGCAATGGGTTCTACACAGAACTCAAAAGGGTTCTTCTATTGTTACAAGCTTGCTGCTAGAACCATTTTCAAAAGGTGTTTATATAGAACCATATACATTTTCCACTAATCTGAGGTACCATTTCATTACGCAAAGAATGCTTTATGGATGCAAATGGTTTTTGGAGTGTTCATATAAAGAACAGTTATTTTACTAAGGAACAGTTACTTTACTAAGGAATACTTGAACAACCATGTTTTCTAAGAATGTACCATAAATTTTGAAATATTATAATCAGATTTTTTACACTTAATAATGTTTTCTAATAATGAAACTTTCTGGATTAAAATATAAAGCATGTTTACCAAATAATTACCTTCAAAATCAGAACAAGTCCTTGTGTCACTGCTCTGGTTACTGGTACAGGTTACAGATGTTTTTGTTGGGTTTTAAAGCTTTACAGGATTCTGCATCACGTTATATTCCACCTTTGTTTCTGGGGCAGGTGCTGACGGTTTGATGGGCGTCTACTTGTTTGTGATCGGGGCGTATGACCTGAAGTTCCGTGGAGAGTATAACCGCCACGCCCAGGCGTGGATGGACAGTGTGCCGTGTCAGGTGGTGGGCTCTCTGGCCATGCTGTCCACAGAGGTATCCGTCCTGCTCCTCACCTACCTCACCTTGGAGAAGTACATCTGCATCGTCTACCCCTTCCGCTACCTGACTCCTGGACGACGACGCACAGTCACAATACTGGTGGCCATCTGGATCCTGGGCTTTATCATTGCCTTCCTACCTCTGGTGTGTAAGGAAGCGTTCCAGAACTTCTACGGCACCAATGGAGTCTGTTTCCCTCTGCACTCAGAGCAGCCAGAGACCGTAGGAGCACAGATCTACTCCATTGTCATCTTTCTGGGTGAGTGCAAAGGCAACTGTAACTGATCTTAGGGCTTAGTTTAATCAGCAGGGCACTTTCAGATTGTCTACGCTGCAAGTTGCAAGTGATCAAATCTGATTGGTTGTTATGCAAATGTGATCTCATGATGACCATGTCTGTGGACAAGCTTTGGGTGACTTTTTGGGCTAAATGTGGGTGGGGACAAAATAATACAGGCAATTGAACAATGCTGCTAACATGATCATAAGTTCAACAGACCAAAAATGAGCCACCTAGTGTTTAAGGTGGTTGTAACTTCAGACTCCTGCAGATGGCACTGCACGAGGACGATGGGGCTATAAATACCTGTGGGGTGTGAGTGATGGGATCCATAGGTTGAGAAGAGGTGGTACAGTGCAGTGAATGTCTCGTTCCATGTGTGGGAAATGGCTCCGAAGCAGATGTTAATGATTGGCTAAAAGGAGTGACTGCATCTGGCGTGCCAAAGACCATAGTGTGAAGGAAGCAGCTGAATCTGCAGGTGTATGGAAGCGTACGGTCATACGGGTCTACCAGCAGTGGCACAAATCCCAGTCTACAGGAAATGCTCCTCAGAATTGTGCCAGGGAAGGCATCCACCAAATCTGGCCCAACTGCACAATTCTTTGATCCAAGAGTGTCTGAACATTGATGTGACCTACGTCCAGAAACTTGTCCAGTCCATGCCAATTTGAATCTTAGTTGTTACTGGTGCTTGTGGAGGTATTAGGCGCTATTAGGTATATTTCAGTCACAGGTGTGCATACAAACTTATAGGGTTGTTATAATAATTTGACAGTTTGTGTCATTTTAATGATGTCTTGTTTCTCCATAGGCCTGAACCTGGTGGCATTCCTCATCATCGTGTTGTCCTATGGAAGCATGTTTTACAACATCCAGAGGACGGGGACCCAGACGACCAAATACAGCAACCACATAAAGAAAGAACTGACAATAGCCAAACGCTTCTTCTCCATTGTGATCACAGATTCACTTTGCTGGATTCCCATCTTTATCCTCAAGATCCTTTCACTTATGGAGGTGGAAATCCCAGGTAAGTGCTTCTTCAGGGGTTCTTAATGTTGTTCAGGAACAGCAGCCTCTGCAAGGTCATGTATCATCTTTGGTTGTTTAGCTTTTGTCCTGTGGCCTGTGTCGGCTGAAATCGCTAAAGGGAAAATGTAGTCTAGTCTGTTTACACTATATAAAATGAGACAAGGCCTGAATTTAAAAGGATGCTTGAACATTTGGGACAGTCCGTGAAATGAAAAGAGTCTTCTTTGAATCTTCATTCTATTCTGCTTCGGCACAATTGGACAGATCATCAAATGTCCCCTACATCCTCTTATGTGGCATCATTATCTTCCGGGACATTTCACAAAACTGCTTAGCATATAAATGTTTGTTTTTTTGCTTCATATCCCAATAAAATGATGTTCCCAAACAAAATGAAAGAGCACAATGCCTTGATAAAATTGTCAGTTCAAGAGGAACTCACTGAGAACCTCTTAAAGCTCAAATCTGTTATTCATGGCCTTTTCTATCTTATGTATGTTCATTCAGGAACCATCAGCTCATGGGTGGTCATCTTCATCCTGCCCATAAACAGCGCTCTAAACCCCATTCTCTACACGCTGACCACACGGCCCTTCAAGGAGACCCTCCTTCAGGTGTGGTCAAACTACAGACAGCGAAGGCCGCTGCTCAGCAGCCGCCCAGCCCATTTGCCCTCCTTCACCTGGCAGGAGATGTGGCCCCTTCAGGAGAACAGCCAGAACCTGACCTCACCCGATTACCTGGCCCAACCTTCCGAAATGTCGTGCACCTCCGGGACGTCCCAGCTCCTGCCTGCTGAGCATGTAAACAGGACATGACGCTTTATGGAGGGATCCTGCCGACTACGCCACCTCACAGGCCCATTCCTACAACGCAGACTCTTTTGTATGGTTAATATACGAATGACCTGGCTCAAACGGAATTCACACTGAATTCATTTGATGGTCTAGATAAGCCTTCGGAAAGGCTTGTTTACAAGCCTTACTAAGGTAGTGATGGCAGGTGATCAGAAAGCAGTCTTGGATAAAGAACTCCATGACTGCTAAGTGTTTTTCCATCAGTTCATAATTATTCTTTGGAATCTTGTTAGTTGTAGTGACTTGCATGTATTTTGTCCATGTGAGTCATGAGTAATTGTTGGGTGGTTGTGTGTGATTCTCTCAGTGGTGTAACTAGAACGACATGGGCACCCGTGGAAAAAGCAATGTTTCTCCTCCCCCCACCCAAAAACACCTCAACCAACCTGATGCTCTCAAGGTATTTAACTCCAAACACTACCGATGTATATGTGTATATATGCACTCATCATCAAAAAACCCAGAAGGAAGTGTGGGACTGCAGTGCTATTGGGAAGATAAAGGTTACCAGGAACAATAAATGATGATGTGTCTCTCAGTATGGTGTTGGGCCACCATGTTTGCTAACACCACATGCCAAACGTCTCGGAATGGAGTTGTAGAGGTTCCTAATGGTGTCCTGTGATAATCCATCCCATGTAGCTTGAATATTCTCACACAGTTCCTGCAGATGGTGCAGTAGGGGTGGAGGTGGAGTGACACTAGGCCTTCTGGACGTGTGACACGTGACAGCAAACCATTCATCTTGGCGGCTGACCACACTGCCTCCACACATGGATTTGTTGGTCTTCGCCACCAAGACAAAAGCATGACTCGTCACTGAAGATGACCTGCTGCCATTCTGAGTCACACCATGACAGTCTGGCATGACACCATTGCAGTCTTTGGTGATGTTGACGTGGTGTTAAGGGCAGCCGTTGTAACGTTCTGCATACATGTAGTCCTGCGTGGTGCAACCATCTGCCAATGGTGGGACATCAGGATGACTCATGGAGGGCATCACTGCTCGCTGAGTGTCCGTAATCATGGCTTTTGGCTCAGCCAGGTACAGCGATAAGGGCCGTCCTTGTTTACATCACATGCACAGCTGAGCATGAAACCTGAATCATTTGTATGTCTCACACTGTCACACCTACCCACCAAGTTTTATTCTTGTCGGTTCATTCCTTCTGGGTGCAGCTATTTTTGCAACTACTCTTTTGTTGATGAGTGTATATATGCATCTGATGTTAAGTGAAGCTTTGCAGTCACGCATCTTAAGGGGTAAACGTATTGGAATAAGTAAGCACAAGAGCAGTTCGCTAGAATGTAAGACACGACAGACAGCCATTACAAAACTGACACTTAATAATAGAAAAAAGTGTAGATATAATTTCTGTAATACAACACAAATAAAATAAAGAAAACTGCAATTCACAGTGTTCTAAGACAGACAATAAAAGCTTTCCTTCCATGCTGGTTAAGTTAATAGACAAGCTGACGTATAGCACTTGCCATAGAAGCTTTTTAAAACCCATAGAATCATTTCCATTGCCATGGCTAAATAAGGGGAGGGCACACTGCAAAGCAATGATACCTTGGCGAGTAACATTATTATGTATGTAGTTGATATGTCTCATATTTCCCATTTTCTGATTGTTTTAAGCTTATTTTAAGCTTAATTTGCTATTTTATTAGACATTTTTACTTTTTTTGTTTACAGTTTTTACTAAAGGATAATCTAGGCCAAATGATCTCACTGCCCTGCAATGGCCTGGCGGCCTGTCCAGGGTGTTTCCTGCTTTCTGCCTAATGAGTCCTGGGATAGGCTCCAGCACCCATTGCGACCCAGATTGATTGACGCAGTTTAAATGATGAATAAATGAATGAATGAATGAATGAATGAAATGATCTCCCTATACTAGCAGATAATTTGGCTTGTTTTAAGCATATTTCCTAAAATAAGTAAAATTATCTGCTAGTACAGTAAGATAGTTTGGTTTACTAAAATCTTAAACAAGTAGAAAATGTATAGAAATAAGTTCAATAATCTTAGAATGAGCTTACAACAATGTCAAAATGAGAAATATAATATATAAACCCCTGTGATGGACTAGCGGCCTGGACTAGCACCCTTCATGACCCAGAAGGATAAGCTGCTTGGAAGATGAATGAATGAATGAAAGATATATCAACCACATATAAGATTTGTAATCATTTTTTGTAGTGCAGTGCATAGAACAGACATACAGTGACCCTCAAACAATGTTTGCCCTGCATTTGCATTTGCAAGAGATGGCGGTCAAACAGGCTAATTCCAGTATGTATGAACACCTCCCTATGCTGAAGCTAACTGTTACTACTATAGCACATACAGATACAGAAAATTGATACAGCATGATATTGAGACAATACTTGACCTGCAGCCCATTTGGTCAGATTATGACCAAGGGGAGCATGACAGCAGGCCGACATCAAATTCTGAACCTGTTGTTGCCTCTGAGCAAGCTTTTCTTTCATCTGCCGTGATGATGGGATGACTGAACAACATGGAATTAGTGAGAAATGAACTGATAGGAACAGAATACAGAGAGCAAGATGGAGCTTTACATACTGACCGACAGACCAAACAAAACCACATTCAGGTTCATCTGGGACAAACTGAAAACTTGAGCTGAACCTGATATTGTGGCAGTTTTCTGGCTCAATCCATAATCCATAAAGCCTCTACTTTTGTGTAAAGAGCTACATTCGCCAACCGCCCTACCCCTTGACCTTATACCACTTTGTTGGGATATGAAGTCATGAGATACAAATGTGTAGCATTCTATCAACTGCTGTGTTGTCTACAAATATAAATGAGTGTGTGCAGGACTTTTGTACAATGATAGATAAACTCTTCACATCACTTTCTACTGTACAAGTCTCTGTAGTTGTTAATATGTTTTGGGTCTTTCAGCACATGCCATTCCATTCTGTAATGTGGCATTCAAGTTCATTTATGCCGGCCCTGGTGGGGTCACACAGATTACTGTCTAGGAGCTGACTAGTCGACTTTACTGCTCAGCAATGAAAGTTTAAGCTTGATGTTGTGTAGTCACTGATTACACGATTGTCACACTAGCATGGACACCTCCAAGAAGACAGGAGGAGACAGGAGCCTGGTTATTCGGGATCTGTAGCTCCGGTTCCCTGAAGGCTAACAATTAGATCCAGGGCATGATGGAAATGGCCCTGGATCATGCTCTACTGACCTGTGGTGTTTGGCTTTGTTCTAGCATTTTTCTGATCCACAAAGATCCGATATTGAACAAGATTGGATGCTGGTTAACTTTGGTTTCTCAAAGACTACAAAAAAAAGTAATGTGTGGTTGTAGAGGTAGCAAACTGCATGCTCTATCCGCTTGTTAAGCCGTGACGACCTTCACGCATGGGGCTTAGCCTCAACTGGACTGACTGAGGCTCTCTATGTTTGAATAGACCTGGTCAGTCACGATACTAGAACAGAATTAAAATCATAACCTAACCTATATGACACATGATTGCTTTACTCACCTAACTGGGTGGAATGGATGATATTCATGAGTGAGTTAGCACCCACTGACAAAGGCCAAACTGGCTTTTCTGTGGATCCTCTTGATATCGTCTATGGGTTATGTAGGGTGTTTATTCCCATGAACTTTATGTTTTGGTTGTCAGGGTTGTCAGTCAAAAGAGCTGAAGAAGATAGCTAGCTAGCAAAGGTGGAGATGACTAGCTAAGGTATAGCTATGGAGCAAGAAGATGTGAGTTCATAACAAGAACCACACTGTAAAACCCACAGACTATATCAAGGAGATCTGCAAATAGCCTGCTTGGCTTTTGCCAGTGGGTGCTAACGCTAAATTAGTTTAAAGCCCAGTGTCACCGAACTTTGTTTGTCTTCATTGGTTTAAGAATTGTAGCTCTCTTATCTACTCCAGACATCTACTCTTCTCTTTCTCATCACCGGGAAAGAGCTAGAATGATAACCGAGTAGTTTTTTTTCACTCAAACACCAACAAACACAGAACTGCAGCATGGTGGAAAGACCCGCAGGCAGCTTAGCAGAGACTCAGACCCAGACCTGATAACAAGCGGATTATAGTGGAAGGAATTTGGACCCTTTTTAGCCACAATGGTGTCTACATAAACAAGTAAGCAACTGTGAAAAGGTTTACAAGTTCTGTGGCTGTCTTTTGTTTGGGCATCTGCGGGCAGGTTTGGCCTTGGAAATGGCTATTTACGTCCGACTCAACAATCAGATAATCTTGTAAAGTCCTTATTTTCATGGACGTTCTTCTGGCTCCCAGACCACCGCGGCTTGTTGTAAAGGGCACGTCAGATCTACTGACTTGCAGAGTTTGGTTCTAAAAGTATTCCCTTTTCTGCTAAAGTATTCCTTTCTCCTGTGGTTTCATTCCTGACTTCATCAGCGATGAGCAAACATCGATTCAACCTTCATTACATAACTGTTGACTTTAAAAAATCTGAAGTCATGAAACTTTTAATCAACCGCTGTGTACTGTTTCAGAACAGGGAAAATATTGGTAGTGGTCTGTAGGTTGGTGTGTGTTTACTGCTATACATTGAGATGAGGCAACTGTGTAGACGACGCATCCCTATATAATACTTACAGTTGCTTATGAATTATCTGTCAATATGCTGCTTAATTAAATGAAAGGAATCAGATGGCTAAATGGAGAAGCATATATTTAAATGGCTCTGCGCAGAGCATGCAACGCTGTGTTACAGATAAACGTCACTTTTATTACACGTTAAGTAATTAATGGATTATCTGATTACTAAGCAGGGGACAGAAAATCCAAACCCATGAAGAAGAGGCATCATACAGGTCACAGATCAAAGGAAGGACAGTCTTTTAAATCAGCAGGAAAAATACAGAGAGTGTGTGTATGTGTATCTTCAGTGTCTAATAAAACCTTGTATCTCTTTTTTATAACCAACTATTAATTTCAAATTAACATGGAGTTCATTATGGACAATCCATGACTAGCACTGAAGTCCAATAACAATTCACCATTTGGATTGGGCCATTCTTTCCAATCACCCCCCTCCAGGTTTCCCAGTCATTGCCAACATGACCCCCGGCCCCCGAACCCCACTCACTCCAAGAAGGCCGAATACCCTGAACTGCTTTTGGGTGCATAAGCACACACAACAGTCAGAGTTCCCCGCAACCGCAGCTTTTTAAGAGAAGGAAATCCCCAGTGATTGCTTGCTTTTCTCCTGATTAGTTTAATCTTACTATAGTGGACTTACAACATACATGTACAATGTAAGCCCCATGAATGACGCCATTGCAGTGTTAGGAGTCTTGCCCAAGGACTCTTATTGGTATAGCTCAGCATTTGCTACCTAGACTAGGATTCAAACCCCCGTCTCCCACATGGGGTGGGGGCTCCCTGGTGGGTAGTGGTGTCAACCGCTGAGCCACACCAACACTAACAGCAGTTATAGCATGTTCACCAAAAAATCTCAGTTTCATGCCAAAGTTGACAGAAGAAGCTTTTTTGAGAGACAGCACCTCTTGGAATAAGCCTTTATAAAGGTTTATGTAACTTTATATCTGTTTTCTTGGCAAGCTATGTAGCCTTGTGCTACTGCTTGAAAAGATGTAACCTCATCATCAAAAAAAAGTGTTGGATTGCAGTGCTATTGTGAAGGAAGATAAAGGTTACCAGGAACAATAAATTATGATGAATTTAGACTGATATGGGCAATATTTATAGAGCTACACATACAGAAGTAGTGTCTCTCAGTATGGTGTTGGGCTGCCATGTTTGCTAATGCAGCATGCCAGACCTCTCGGCATGGAGTTGTAGAGGTTCCTAATGGTGTCCTGTGATAATCCATCCCATGCAGCTTGAATATTCTCACACAGTTCCTGCAGATTGTGCGGTAGGGGTGGAGGTGACACCAGGCCTTCATGTGACATGTGTTAACAAGCTGTTCATCTTGGCGCTGACCACGCTGCCTCCACACACGGATTCATTGTTCGTCTCCACCAAGACAAAAGTGGGACTCGTCACTGAAGATGAACTGCTGCCATTCTGAGTCACTCCATCACCATTGCAGTCTTCGGTGACATTAACGTGGTGTTAAGGTCAGTCGTCGTAACAGTCTGCGTGCATGTAATCCTGCGTTGTGCAGCCGTCTGCCAATGGTGCTGGCACTAACAGGATGACTCATGGAGGGCGTCACTGCTCGCTGAATGTCAGCAATCGTGGCTGTTGGGTCAGTCAGGCACATCCTTGCTTACATCACACGTGCAGCCGAGCCTGAATCATTTGCAAGTCTCACGTTGTCAAACCTACCCACCAAGTTTCATTCCTGTCGGCTGATTCCTCCTGGGTGCTCCTATACATGGTATATATACTGAGTTACAAGGTTTTCTTATGACAGCAGCAATGTGTATGTGTATGTATGTGTGTGTGTGTGTGTGTGTGTGCACATGTATACCGTTGTGTTGAGTTGTACACTGTATGTAATATCAGACAGATCACTGTGATTCTCACTGAGATTGCGGCTCGATGGTGTTATTTTCTTCATGCTGAATGTGCTCTCATCCCTGTACTTTACAATGATCATGAGTAAGAGGTCAAAAAGCTGAGCTTTAAAAGCAAGGCCTGCTGAATTGCAGAAGTGATTAAAGCAGATGTGAGTGGTGCAGCTCATCAGGGCCAAAAGCTTTTAACGTCGGAGAACTCAACTCTGATGGTGCAAAGAGTTTCTGCCTGGAAACGTGGCTCTTGTATGAGTGTCATGGTATAATTATTGATTAGAAACCATTAGTGCCACTCTCACAGAGCTCGTCCGTTTCACAAGGAAGATCGCTATTCATATATGTGACATTTTAAACACATTGTGTTTCACTGTTGTGGAGGACTGGATGGGGAATGTTCATTTTGGTCATGTGTCTCTTGGGGAATTCATTTTGCCCTGATGTTACCTTTGATTTTCTAAATGCGAAAATAAATATACATGGAGAAAAGCGTGTTTTTGGCATTATATGTTCCTTGATTCCCATTTTGGCTCTTCTCATGTTACACCTTAGTGGTGTGTACCAGCCTGCTACTACTATTTAATCTGTTATTTGTTGTGTTATAATGGTTTCTGTAGTGCAGCATTGTATTCTCTCACTACTGCATGCATCATCTAAACACATCCTACAGCCATTGGGAATCACTGTGGTGTCACCCAATGCAAGCCTAGCAACCCTTCTAGAAAAACCAGTATAGACCAGTTGTGTTTTGGGTGCTGGATAAGCTGGTTGACCAGCATAAACCAGTATAAACCAGTACGGAATTCATGCTGGCCTATGCTGTTTTCAGTAGGGTACTGATTAGGCCTGGGGGAAGTATTGACACAGTATATTCATTCATCCATCCATCGTCATTTATTGGGCGGAACACAGGAAACACCCTGGACAGGCCGCCAGTTCATCACAGGGCAGATATACACATTCACTCGTAGACTTTTAGCTTGGGGGGCAATTAAGCATCTCTAGTTCAACTGACTGCACGCCCACACAGAGCATACAAACTCATTTGTGAGGTCAGACACAGATGTTGGACGAGAAGGCCTGACTCTCCGCTCTAATTCATCCCAAAGGTATTCTGTTGGGTTGAGGTCAGGACTCTGTGCAGGCCAGTCAAGTTCTTCCACACCAAACTCGCTCANCTCATCCATGTCTTTATGGACCTTGCTTTGTGCACTGGTGCGCAGTCATGGTGGAACAGGAAGGGGCCGTCCCCAAACTGTTCCCACAAAGTTAGGAGCATGAAATTGTCCAAAATCTCTTGGTCTGCTGAAGCATTAAGAGTTCCTTTCACTGGAACTAAGGGGCTGAGCCCAACTCCTGAACAACAACCCCACACCATAATCCCCCTTCCACCAAACTTTACACTGCGGTCAGACAAGTACCATTCTCCTGGCAACCGCCAAACCCAGACTCATCCGTCGGATTGGCAGACGGATAAGCGTGATTGGTCGCTCCAGAGAACATGTCTCCACTGCTCTAGAGTCCAGTGACGGCATGATTTACACCACTGCATTCGATGTAAGGCTTGGATGATGTAAGATACCTGGATGGTGTTCTGCTCTGGTCAGAGTATCTAGTATACTGGGGGAGCTATCTTCATGGTGTACTGCATCCCATCATGCACCGCGGCCTCACCAGCTCTCAGCCTGCTTCAGTCAGAGAAAATGGCGGTGGGTAACACTGGGGAGCAAAACGCAGCCAACTCAGAGTACAAATGTGGATGTAGTGATTGTAGTGGGGTATGTGTTCATCAGAATGAGCCTCAGAAAGTTAAAATATACAGGTCTGAAGATTAATAAATTATGAACTCGCTTTAGAGGGTCAGTTTTAGAGTGAAATAGCCGAGGGTAGCTAACAGCTAGGCTAAACGTATCTCAGGTGAACTGAGCAGCGTTAGCAGCAGCTAGCTCTGAACAGTGGATACAGTAATAACAGCTCTGAGGTAAATGTGAGGTAGCTGGTCATGTGACTGTATTAGTGTACTACACTGTAGGTCAGAACTTGTTACTGCACTGTGTACTACACACAGGGGGCGTGTGAAGTACATACTATTGTAGTGTACAGTGTACAGTATAGTAGTGTGCCGTTTTAAGTCCAGCCCATGTCTCCAAGTGTATTGTACGAGAATAGCAGGCACTTCCGCCGACCGTCCCTCCAGCAGGTGGCAGTACTGCGCCCTTGAGCGCTCCGGTCTGCTGTCATGTCCTTAGAGAAGAAGACTTGATTTGGTCAGAGGGTGGTGATATAACCTGAACGTTTTTGCTCCTTCAGAATAACCGAAAAGCACCAAAAAACCGCCGTGAAACTCAGAGTCTACACCTAAAAGTGGACAGCAGCTTGTTAGCTCTGCGCTAACCGGCCCGTGTTCGAGATGTTTCCGTCCAGCAGATACTCACTGCAAGGTAAGACACGACTTTACCCATTCACAGCTCACTCAGCTCAGCAGGGTTAGCTGCACCTCTGCTGCTTCACCTTCATATCGTCATAGCGAAGCGCCAGTGTGCTGTTTTCCCTGGGTTTGGATGTGAAGTCGTGGTTTGTGCATGTCTGGTTTGTCCAGGCGGCGCAGAGGTGAGCGAGCTGAGTGAATTCGGGTCATGCAGACAGAAGTAGGGCAAAGTTCACCCAGACTCTCCGGCTCTGTACTGAGCTGGGAACTGGCGGATTTGACCCCTCAGTGAGCGCACTGGCTTTAACATGCTGCCTTATTTACTCGCACACTATCATTCTGTCTTATGGAGCCCCAAAACTGACACTGCTCACAAATTAATATATTGAGCTTACAGTTTTTTTTAATATTGAGGCCATAATTCATTATACTGAGGGAACAAGTTACTAAACTGAGGCCATGATTTACCATATTGGGGGCACCAATTCATATATGTAGCCCGTAATTTACTATATTGAGGGCACATTTTACCATATTGAGGGCACCTATTAATATGTATAACCCACAATTCACTATATTGAGGCCACAGTTTACTATATAAAGGCCAGGACATGAAATGCTATAGCCTATTGAGGGCACCAATTCAAATATTTAGCCCACAATTCACTATATAGAGGTGACGCTTTACTACAATAAGGCCACAAATTCATGTACTGAAGACACAATTTGAGGGATAAACAATGTTGAGGCCAGAGATTATTACACTGAGGCCACAAATAACTATACTGAGGTCATGAGTTACTATATCGTGGCCAGAAATGAATGTATTGAGGCCACAATTGTTGAAAACTTATGACTTTAGTATATTAATTTGCTAGCTCAGTATATTAATTTATGGCCGCTTCTTATTGAAAAATAAGCACCATGTCGCCTCAGGACCTCCCCTGTGACTCAAAGCTTAAATATTTACACAGTTTATCTGTGTTTTCTTGTTTTATGGAGCCTGGATGGTAGAAAAGAGCGCTGACTGGGTGTAACTGATTAGATGCACTCTCTGGGAATGTCTAGGACAGCAAAATGGCGAGTTTATATTGTGAAATGGATCAATAAAAGATTTAGGCGATAGCTGCTAAGAGTCAGAGGTTGTTCATTTAAGTGTGTTTATGCATGAGGGAAGGAATCTACATTTTCTCCAGTTCTGCTGGATCTGTTAAATACAGCCTCGGTTCCTTTTTGGGGGTTTAATTTCTATGTGTTCTCCTGGTTCAGCCAGTGGACAGCTCTGCAGGTGCTCACACCTCTCACTTTGGAGTATCCAGCGTTTCATTTAAGACTGCAAGAAGTGAAGAAGAGCACTTAGCAAACCAAAGTTCATAAGCTGTGAGATGAGGGGATTTTGGGCCAGAAACTTTTCACTGAAGCTGTTTTTCTTTCATACCTTCATTTCTACTTCACTAATAACATTTTTAAATTACTTTTCCAACCTCGGCTCAGAGCGTCTCCTTACATTCCGAATAGGATATCCATGTGCATGCTGTGTAATCTGGGCGTCCTCTTTGACCTAACTCGTTTATTCAGTGCACATATCGACTCTGTAGTTAAAACCTCTTTTTTCCACCTTCATGATAATGCAAAACATCTGACCGCCTCTCTCTCAGTCTGCTGCAGAAACCCTTATCCATGCATTCATCTGTAGCCCCCTGGGCTACTGTCACCAACTTCTCACTGGTATTAACTCCTCTCAATCTACAGAACAGAACTTCCTCACCCGTCCTGCAACATCTCCACTGGCTTCCTTTAAAATATCACATACAATTTAATAAAAAATTGTTCTCTTTATTATTAGACTTTGTGGTGTCATTTTCAGGAATAATAATAATAATAATAGTAATAATAATATAATAATTTATTATTGTTGTTGTTGTTGTTGTTGTTATTATTGTTATTATTATTTCAAAATGCTGTATACTATTACTACTAATTATTATAATTATATTTTACATAATTATTGTATTTTATTTTTATTGTATTTTGTTTTTTATATTGTTAATAATAACTAACAATATTTTATTTTATTCATTTAATATTTTATTTTTATATTATTGTTAATAATAACAATTATATAAAAATAAAATAAATACAATAATTAAAATGTAATTATTATAATTATTATTAGCAGTAGTATACAGCGCTTTGAAAAGAATGTGTATTATTATCATCAATAATAAAAACAATCATTTGTGGTTTCTTCTTCTTCTTCTTCTTCTTCTTCTTCTTCTTCTTCTTATTATTATTATTATTATAGAAAATTCCATCACAAAGTATTTACATTTCTAGCTTAAAGTGGCACAAATACAATATTTAATCCATTGCTATAACACAGATCTGAATTTCTTTAGACCTGTGTGGACATGCTAATGTGGTCTTTTCAAATCAGCCACTTTCATCCTGAGTGGTCCTGAGTGGCCGTACAACCTGAATGAGAACAGTCCGGTCAGCAATCCTGCTGTGGAGTGCTGCTGTGTAGGACAAAATCCAGTAGATACTCAGATTAACTCTTTAAACTGTTTATTCTGTGGTCAGTAATCCATCAGTAATTCTTAATTACTCTGAAGTTAACCTGTTTTGAGCGCGAGGCGTTGCAGCGTGGACCAACATGCGGCTCCTCCAGGTTTTGAGGGGTTAAAGGAAGAATGTGCAGACAGTTGGACCTAAGGAGGAAACCACGTCCCAGTGACGTCTGCCAAGCTCTGAAATGGAGCCCTCAGGGAAAACGTGAGAGAGCCTGACCAAGGACAACATGGAGACGGTCCAAGAAAGACATGATTTGATACTCTTAGGGACAGTTTGAAGTTCTGGCTCAGGGCAGGGTGAAGAGGAGAGCTGTGGCTGGCGACCTATGTTCTAAATGGAGTACAGAGGATTAAGGACTACATTGTTAAGAGCCCCTCTTTTAGCACGCCAGCTGAAGAAGCTGGTTCCTAGGTGTGTTGTCCAAATTAGACTGGACGGTCAAAAGTTTAGACACACCCAATTAAATGGCTCACACTTAACAGCTCCAACTGATGAGAGTCTGAAACAGTACATATCCTGATATACCACATATACTCTTGATGTACCTCAGTACTATATTTCTCCATATCTCCACCTCTAGTATATATTTAGTGGTGTAAAAACTTTGATCTCTTTTTCTGCACAGTGTAAAAGCTCTAGCTCCCCTTTCAGTTTAGTGAATATTCATGATGGACCGACCAATAGAATTGCTCCAAAACTGCCTAGAAATTAACCTTGTTCCATCAGCCCCCACTGCAGGTTTAGAAAGCTGGTTCATCCTCCTGTGAAGTTCCATTTTGGAGTTTTTTAAGGTGGACTGTATAATTCCATGAGTGCTATTTTATAGTTTGAAGTCTTCACTTTTATTCTACAGTGAAGTATTAAGGTAAACATAAGGAGAACCTTCTATGAGTAGCCGTGTCTAAACTTCTGACTGGTAGTGTAAATAGTGCAGCACTGTAAGTGCAGATACAAGTTCTTTATTTTATTTATAGTTTGTGTTACAACATTGTATTCTCATTCTGAAGAGGGTTTGGATACAATTTCCGTTTTTTGGAGGCTGATAAAACCATGGCTTGTTGGCCAGTCAGGCTTCATGACGTTTGACTCGATTTGCTTTGGGCCCAGCTGAGCAGCTGAACAGGAGTTTCACTAGCACAAGTCATTTGAACACCTGTTCACTTCCCTCCTGTTTTGTCCCATGTGTCTGGGCAATGTGGAGCAGTTCCCCTTAGCTGTCTCCATGAAGGAATTCACATGGTTTTGGCACAGAGTTTTCTTCTTTTATTAATAACATTAGCCATAAAAAGCCCTGAGATTTAACTCGAGTACCTACAGCCTCGAGTGGCTTATTGCTTTTACACTCATCATCAAAAAAATAGCTGCACCCAGAAGGAATCAACCGACACCAATGAAACTTGGTGGGTAGGTTTGACATCACAAGACATGAGAATGATTCATGTTTCACACTCGGCCGTGCATGTGATGTAAGCAAGGACCAGCCTTATCTCTGTACCTGCCTGACTATATAAGGGGTATATAAGGTGTATATAAGGTATAAGGTATGTAAGGCTGTTGTGTGTGCTTTCCATTCTGACTGTTGTGTTGGAAGCATCCTTTGCAAGTGAAGTCTGAAGAGTTTGAAAGCAATTCAAGCAGTTGAAAGAGTTGGAGAGGGGTCGCTTCATAGGGCTCTGGGAAGCAGGATGATCTTATCAACGCTTGTGCCTCATACCGCTCGTGCAGATATTACCATAGCACACTGTTGGTGGCCATGGATAGTAGACACGCACCAGTGATATGAAGAACCCGGGAGACCTACATGAACTACAGAGAGGTGGAGTGACACCAGGCCTTTTGGACGTGTAGCGTGACAACAAACCTTTCGTCTTGGAGCTGCCCACTTTGGTTGTTGTTTTTTGGATGTTGTTGTGGTGTTAAGGGCAGTCATTGTAACAGTCTGTGTGCATGTAGTCCTGCATCGTTCAGCCATATGCCGATGGTGCTGGCACTAACAGGATGACTCATGGAGGCATCACTGCTCGCTAATGTCCGCAATCGTGGCTGTTGGGTCAGTCAGGTACAGCAATAAGGTCCGTCCTTGCTTACATCACATGCACGGCCGAGCGTGAAACTTAACCCTAACCTACCCATCAAGTTTCATTCCTGTTTGTTGATTCTTCTGGGTGCAGCTATTTATTTTATTTATTTATTTATTTTTAACAATGAATGTATTTGGTGCGGGCAGCTTAACCAGGTATTGATTTAAAAAAAGAAAACTCAGTGACAATGAATGCAAACGCTTTCTGGGTTACCCTTCCGCCACATGTCTTATTTGGATATTGGATTTTGTGCCAATACTGCCTATACCTTTCTGTTCTTTTACAGCACGGCGGTGTATACGTGCTCTGAAAGCAGTTCCAACAGAGCATGTGGCTCCACAGGTGTACACAAGACGCCGTTTGTCTGCTCTGGTGCCACGGATTACATCCCATTATACGATCTACCCCCGAGACAAGGACCCACGATGGGAGGGTTAGTAGTGACTCTGTTTTTGTTTTATTGACAGTAGTTGTGTTTTGAGCTGTTAGGAATACTGTCATTTCAGGAATACTTGACGATTGCCAGTTTACATGTGCATTTATGACTCTCTTATCCAGAGAGACTTGCGTTATGATCAGTTTTTGCTCAGGTAGGCAGAGTGGTAGCCTTACTGTTATAGTTCAGGGTGCTTGCCCAGTTGAGGGATCTAACCCCAGTCTACAGCGTGGGAGCAAGAGATGGTAACCTGCTACAGTCTCGCTTCAGAATAGGTTGAAAGATATAGAAAAAAGTATGTCTCCATCTTCTGCACTTTGACTGTGGGGCACTAGAGATGAACCCACTGGTCTGCCAATAAATCCACAGATTTCAGCATAATTCAGTTGCTGAGAGATGAAGTAATTCAGAGTGTTTTGATGTGAAATGGTCAGTTACAGATTTGGGCTTCTTGCTGACTATCAAAATCACCAGTGAACCTACATGTGCCTTCTAATGTGCCTATCGTAGTATTACAGTGAAATGGTGGTAAAATATCTCTCTGTTATGACTAATTAAAAATATAAGCTCACCGGACAAAACCTTTAGTCACCTTGTGTGTTTAAAGTGGTAGTATCTTCAGGCTCCTGCAGATGGCGCAGCACAAGGATGAGGGGGCTATAAATCCCTGCGGGGTGTGAGTGTCGGGATCCATAGATTGAGAAGAGGTGGTACAGTGCGGTGAATGTCTCGTTTCATGTGTGGAAAATGGCTCCAAAGCAGATGTTTTTTTTTTTTTTTTTTTTTTTTTTTTTTTTTTTTTCGCACCAAAGACCATAGTGTGAAGGAAGTAGCTGAATCTGCAGGTGTATGGAAGCGTACGGTCATACGGGTCTACCCAATCCCCAAAAAAAAAAAAAATCCCAATCTATAGGAAATTCTCCTCAGAATTGTGCCAGGGAAGGCATCCACTAAATCTGGCCCAACTGCACAATTCTTTGATCCAAGAGTGTTTGTCTACATCCACAAACTTGTCCAGTACATGCCAAATCCACTCACAGCTGTTATTGGTGCTCGTGGAGGTATTAGACACTGTTAGGTATGTTTCAGTCACAGGTGGTGTAGGCCACAGGCTTATCTTAAACTTTCATATAACAAATGTCTCAGGTGTGAAGCAGCGTATTCATAGCCATTGCACATAAAAAAATCTTTGGGTGGTGTAGCTCTTAGAGGCATTCAGTTCTTCAAGCGTCTGGTTCCGATCACCACCACTGTCACCGGTTCTGACTTGGTAAGTTTCTCTAGGATGGAGCATTTCACACCAAACTACTCTGAATGGCTTTCTTACCATCTTAACAAATGAATTATTATATAGAAGATTTTGAAGAATCATTTCTCTGACATGGTCACACAAGTGTCATCCGTCCTGGAAAATTGGATTAGAGAAATATATGAGTATTTATTGTGATTTATGAGATATTTATAAGATACAAATTCACTTTGTTTGTATCTGCATATCGTCTTTCAAAGTGGAGAACTCCACTTTGTCTTCCTCAGAGGAAGCTGTCATTTAAAGCCAGGAGAGCCTCTGATAACTAATGTCAGCTGTCATACTCTCCCTTATCACTTATTAAGTAATCCTGACTCAGACGCTTGGTGAATCGTATCCAGTTAAATGTAATGATAGATTTGATGTTGATATGCTGTGTTGTGCAGCTCCTCTCAAAGCCAGACGAGACTGACTTCTTTAGCTGAAACAGACCTTGATCATGGCTTGGTTATATTGTCCTTTCTCAAGATCAGAAATGCTCATGTCTGATACTGTCAGTCAGCCTTACACCGTTTTGCATCAGTATTTTCAGTGCAAATTCGTATCTTCTGCAAGTGATGGGTGAAGCCCTAAAGTATTTGGACAGGCTGAAGAAAAGAATGAATGATAGAAGAAGCTAGGCCTTGACAGCTCAGCTCTGGAAAACTTCAGACCAATCTCCAATCTACAATTTGTTTCCAAGATATTTGAGAGGGTTGTTGCTTCTCAGCTTCAAGATTTTCTGAACACCAGTAATCTCTTTGAGACTTTTCAGTCAGGTTTTCGCTGTCATCACAGTACTGAGACTGCTCTCGTCCGTGTGGTTAATGATCTGCTCCTGTCATCTGACTCTGGTTGTGCTTCTGTCTTACTTTTGCTTGATCTTTTGCTTGATCAATCATAATATACTTATCTCACGGCTCTGTTCTGTTGGTCTCTCTTCTGTTTTACTATCCTGGTTTACATCATACTTAGCAGATAGATCTCAGTTTGTGACCTCTGGGAAGCACAGTTCGAATAAGGTTTCTCAGGGAGTCCCTCGGGGTTCTGTCCTTGATCCTCTGTTATTTATCATCTATATTTTACCCCTTAGAAATATTATTCGTTCTCATGGCCTCAATTTTCATTGTTATGCTGATGATTTATCTTAGCCTCAAACCCACTGAATCTTTTCCACCTTTCTCACTGTTGCTTTGCATTCAGGAGTTAACCAACTGGTTGAATGCTAACTTTCTGAAGCTTAATGCTAAAAAAAACCCCCTGAATTTATAATTGCTGGTACCAAGACGGCTATCTCTGCTTACTCCGACTGTGTGCTTCTTGTTAATGATACCCCAGTCACCCCGTCCACTTGTGTGTGTGAAACCTTGGTGTCCTGACCCTTGTCTCAGTTTTGCTCCCCATATTAAATCTCTTGACAAAATCTGCATTTTTTTCATCTTCGCAGTATTGCTGGACTCCGTCCTCCGGTTACTTCTAAAGATGCTGAGATTTTGGCTCATGCATTCATTACATCTAGGTTACATTATTGCAATGCTCTGATCCATGGTTTACCCGCCAAAACCCTTCGCCCTCTGCAGTACATTCAAAACTCCGCAGCCAGAGCCAAGAAGTCTGTGTATATCACCCCCATCCTTCATCAGCTTGACTGGCTACCAGTTGCAGAACGCATCCGCTATAAATCCTGCTACTGACCTTTAAAGCCTTGCACGAACTAGCACCCACCTATCTGTCAGCCTTCTTACATCCTTCTCGCAAGCTGAGGTCCTCCGACTCCTGGCTGTTCCTAGGTTCAGGCTTTCCTCTATGGGTGGCAGGTCCTTTAGTGTTGCTGCCCCCACACTCTGGAACTCCTTACCTTCAACTATTCGCTCTTCTCCCTCTCTTTCCATCTTTAAAGCCCACTTAAAAACATATCTCTTTTTCAGAACATTTTCATTCTTCATGATTTTTTTTTGTTTGTTTGTTTCTTGGGAAATTGTAAAGCGTCCTTGGGTATGTGAAAGGCACTATAGAAGTGCAACTTATTATTATTATTATTATTATTATTATTATTATTATTATTATTATGAAAGTATGCAGAACATGCCAACATTTTCTATGGCATCCTTCAAATAGCACGATCAGAGCAGATGAACAAGCGAAGAAGGACCAATAATCCAGCATGGCAAGGACACTCTGTGAATGTGGGCGGGAATGTGTTGGCTTGTTCATTTATAAAGCTACACATGCTAGTCCACCGCAGGTTACACAACACGGGTCTGAAGAACAAGTATTCTGACATGGCTAAAATAGCCTAAAAGTTGGCACAGAGTATTCTTTAAGCAGCACAACAGAAGGCCTACTTTCTGTACCGTGTTTGGGGAAAGAAAGTTCTATATTAGCTTAAATTTTCCATGGAATCATGGAAGTCGGAATTCCTGTCACATTTTTCGGAATGTACTAGTTTGACACGCAAATATTTCTCTCCCTGCTACATACAATCCGCATACATAAAAAATAAGCTGAAAAATCAGCCCCCTTAGATTTATTGTTTTTGCTATATATGACAACCTGCATATTTGCATACGTTCATTGCTTACAACAGTTTAGCCCCGCCCATTCAGTCTGAAGTTATGATGAGTGTTTAAGTCCAGACTGCTGCTTTGCCTTTTATTTTTTATTTTTTTTATTTATTTTATTTTTTTTTTTAATAAACTTTTTATTTGCTTTACACACTTTAAACAACAGGGGTAGGGAGGGATAGGGGAGGAGTGGGGAGGGGGTAGCAGACGAGTACATACAGACAATATTCAAATCACAGATAAAAATATTACAAAATGAGTAAACATGTAATGGATGAAGACCAATCAGCAGAGAGATTAAAAGATCCTCGATAGATCCATATCAGTTCTCTCAATTACTGATTGTTGAAAATGTCCAGACTGCTTTTTGAATGAGGCACAATACAGGACAGCCAATCAGAACAGAGATCGTTTACATATAGCAGTCTTTTTATATATAAAATGAGACAAAGCTAGCAGAATTATAACGGCTTCCCCAATACAGGTGGAGAGATGAGGCTAGCAGAATCACAACCACTTCCCCAATACAGGTGGAGAGATGAGGCTAGCAGAATTATAACGGCTTCCCCAATACAGGTGGAGAGACAAGACTAGCAGAATCACAACCACTTCCCCAATACAGGTGGAGAGATGAGGCTAGCAGAATCACAGTGGCTTCCCCAAAACGGGTGGAGAGACAAGACTAGCAGAATCACAACGGCTTTCTTATCAGAGATGGAGAGACTTGGCTAGCAGAATCACAACGGCTTTCCTATCAGAGGTGGAGAGACTTGGCTAGCAGAAGCACAACCGCTTCCTCAGTAGAGGTGGAGAGACAAGGCTAGCAGAATTACAGTGGCTTCCCCGATACATGTGGAGAGACCAAGCTAATGGCTGAAATGCTTTTATTGCAATTATTAAGATAAATGGTCAGAAACCACATAAGTGTTTGAGGTTCCTGAGCACCTTGATACAGCTCATGATGATTAAGGCATGTTGTTATCATTGTGCTGAAGTGGGTATAGGCTTGTTGGCTACATTAGCCTTGTACCATGTACCCACTGTAACATGTGTTGTGGCCAAATATTGGGTTGAATCGTTTTTACAGAGCTTTGTGATTCAGGGAGAATCTGATTTGTAGCTCTTCCCTGTCTGCAGGTGTGGATATGGAGCGCTTTGCTGACGAGGCGGACGTCGTCATTGTGGGCGGAGGCCCTGCCGGCCTGTCTGCAGCCATCCGGCTGAAGCAGTTGGCCAATCAACATGAGAAGGAGCTGCGGGTATGTGTGGTGGAGAAGGCGTCTCAGATCGGCGCTCACACGCTGTCCGGGGCCTGCTTGGAGCCCTCTGCTCTCAACGAACTCATCCCAGACTGGAAGGAGAGAGGGGTATATATACACACATGCACATGTGAACAGTCTGTTCACCTGCTGCACATCAGTACACCTCCATTACCATGCTGAGCACACATCAGCCCCCTTTTACTAGGAGAAGTGCGGTCCTGTAAATCAAGCAATGAAGGTTCATTTAGTTTACTTTATTAATGTGTACATTTAATTGTATCTGGCTGCTTTGCAGCTTCGTTTGCATCGTTATGTGGTCATTTACAGTAATAATGACAAAATTGTTTCATAATGAACGTTATGCTGCAATGCCTTTGGAAAGCTGAGCTGCTAGTATAATAGTTTACATGCATGATCTACTGCTGAGGACATTTCTATAGCCTGTATAATTTTTGAGATAAACATATTTAATTGATTTTGGAGAAGCTGTTAATACTCAGCTGATGAACTGTTAGTAAGCAGTTAGTAGTATTACCATTCACGATCAGTGTTTTCTGAGTGTATACAGTATATTACAGTGTAAGACAAGTCTAAGTTAGCATTAATGATTTTTTAAAATTTTTTTTATTTTTTAAATTTTTTTTTTTTATTAAATCTGGACAGCATTTTCTTATTGGTCTTTTCTGTTGCACTGTTATCCTCTTAAAATGACACAGTGGCAGATAGAATGTTTGGAAACAGATATCCGGAAAGGAAACTCTCATGCAAATATTGTACTGTTCCTTCAGAACAGTCTGAAGCACCCTGTAAGTGACGTACATTTCGGTTAACTATTAATACAGTGCACAAAAACTTAAAGACAAAGCCCTTTGGCAACAGCCATCACCGCTATCTCCCATTCATTATCCATCTGTGCATCACTAAAGCATCACGAAAACTGGAAACTAATGTCATGCTGTGTCAGTATTATGGCATGCTGATATGGAAGATGTATATCCTGCTGTCTAAAGTGTAAACGAGGCCTATTTGACTATAGACTGATGACTGGTCGAAGAGACTTGTCACTGTAGCCACTTTAGCCTCCACCCTAAATATTGGTGCTACAAATGTTGGTGTATTTCATGTGGCTTTGCTATGATGACCAGCCATATTGAAGGGCTGCTATATCAGCAGTGGGAAACCAAGTAGTGCCCTGCGATAGACCGATGGCCTGTCCAGAGTGTTTTTTGCCTTCCGCTCAATGAACGCTGGGATAGGCTCCAGTGCCAAACCCACCCCACCCCCCAGACAGACCATAATTAGTCCACTTTAATTGGAATTAGAGCAGCACTTGAGGCAAATATAAATCTTTATACTGATATTTTTGCATTTATGAACGTTATTTGAATACTCCTAATGCATAGTGCCTGTCCCAACTTGTGCAGTTGTGGATTGTGTTAATATCTTTATTTTATTTCATTTCCAGAGATTCTTAAATGACCGTTTCACAACGTAACCAATTCGCTCCACTGTTTTCCAGGCGCCACTGAACACACAAGTTACAGAGGACAAGTTTGCCATTTTGACAGAGAAATACAGGATCCCTGTTCCAATACTTCCAGGTAGAGTAAGGCCGCTTGCATAACATCCCACCCCTTATGCAAGTTATGCAAGTGCTACTTACACATGCACACACGTGGTCATCTTTATTGAAGAAGCGCATGCTCACCCACACACCCCTCTGAGTCATTACTTTCTGAATATTCTGAAGAAGTGTGTTCATGTCAGGAGTGTTGATTTGAATGGTTGTGTAACCTCTATTAGTCCTGCCTGTGGGTGGTGGACAGCGGTGGTCCTCTTCCTGCTGCCCCACTCAAGCCTTCTTCTGCTGTCCTCAGGTCTCCCCATGAACAACCACGGAAACTACATTGTGCGGCTGGGCCACTTCGTGCGCTGGCTGGGGGAGCAGGCCGAGGAGCTGGGGGTGGAGCTTTATCCTGGCTACGCCGCGTCAGAGGTCAGAACACAGAACACAAGAACCCTCGGCAGACCTAAAGCCTCTCTATGTGACCAGTGGCCAAATGAGCACTCACAGTGTAAACTCCACCTTCAGCCATAATTATGGGTGCACGGTATATCAGCAGCTGGTGTGCTGTCCTTTTAAAGATCTGGTTCGGTGTTTTTTAACAGTGTGAGGCTAGTTTGGATTTAGATAAACATGAAAATGAGTTTACTATGTTGAGCAATTTAATAGATTTCAGAAAATGTTGTGCTTGGATGGTTGACATAAATTGACATTTAAATTTGTCAAGCTTGATGAGTGTAAAATTCTCTGAGAAAGCTCTAAATAGTGTTGATATCATTTTAATATATCATTATATATCATTTAACACCCAGCCTCATATTTATCCAGCCTTAAACAGTGGTGACTAAATCTTTACATAGATAACTTGATAATAAGTAGTTGTAAATAGAGATCTATTTTTACTTTATTTGCGTAGAAACACTAGAATGTAGTGTATAAAACTACAGGCCTACACTGAGGATCAGGATTTAGTTCCCTGTCCAGGAAGGAGCATCCGGATTCGATTCCCCGTCCAGGGAGGAGCATCCATCTTACAAATAATGCCATGGTTTGACACTGTTAAACAGTTAATATTTAGATGATAAAATAATGTGATTTATGTCATGACTCAGAAAAAATCAGTCAAAAATTCAGCCAGATAATAGTAATAATAATCCATCTAATATGGTTTTAAGTTCATTTTATATGACCAGCAATTCATAATATTCACATTAAAATGCGCAAAAAGTACAAATATTGGTTTTGTTGTATCGGCCGTAACAGTAAACAGTTTTCCGAGTTTGAGAAATGTGTTATTAACCACCCAGACCAATGTAAATGATTTCAAAAATGGACTCGGTCTATGTAATTAGGTTTCAGAATCAAAAAATAAAAAGCAGTGATCTCTGGCAGAGGAGTGTGCAGCCTCTGTCAAGTGTCAAATACCACAAATACCACTATGACCTGAGAATTGGACACCCAGTCTGGCAGCTTTATTGGACTTGTGCAGCTGCACATGTTCAAGCTACCAGAGCCAGAATGCAATACAGAGCCAGAGGACACTGGCTTACCCAAGGAACCCATTTCAGTCTTCTCAGCCTGCGACAGAAAGGTCTTTTTTCCTTATCTTCCATTTTTGCAAGGTGTGGCTAGTATAAGCTGACAGAGAAGTAGCCCTCAGCCTGTTCCGATGTTCCAGCGTATCACCCGGAGACACAACGCCCATACCTACCATGATCTTAGAGTCGGGTAGGCTTGGCTACTCAATGTACTGCATAGCTGGTAGCGGCATTAGCTCAAGTTAGCAAAACAAGACGCTGTCTGAGGAGGGCGAGCAAGCCGGGTTGGGAGCCGGGGTGTGGGGGCTTGCAGTGTGCAATGCAGCCACTGGTCACTGACCTAGCTGATGGAAATGCTAATTATAACGCTGATGCTGATTATAACAGGGTAGTATTAGGGGAGGGGTCATGCTAAGTTTGGCTCGAGTGCATCATCGAGCCATGATTTCAGACCCACCCAAAAACAATTGCACACAGAAAGGATGCTGTAACTCCACAATTCAGTCCTACATAGTTTGATCATTTCACATGATTTCAGCAATCACAGAGTGTTCAGAAGCAAACCTCTTGCTTGCCTGTGAGTCCATAAATGTACATACCTAGTCATAATGTATCAAGGCACTCATCAAGTAAAACCAGTAGTTAAGTGACTTGAAAAGGGTGTTGACCAAGTAATTCCTCATCTATAACTTTATAATTATAATGTCATACACTGATTTGCATAATCTACGTTGATCTCTTTCGCAGGTATTGTTTCACGAGGATGGAAGCGTGAAAGGAATTGCCACCAATGACGTAGGGATTGCTAAAGATGGTTCTCCTAAGGTTTGCAACTCTTTCTGAAACCTTCCTGCCTGGGTTTTCTTCACGCAACATCCAGGGCCTTCTCACGTCTCTCATTTCCTATTGAAGCCTTGAAATAACAAACTTTCTTGACTGTTATTATTTATTTTTTTTTTTTTTTGCTCAAATAATCGCCAGATTGCCTCGGGCCAAACTTCTGAGCAGAGGAGTAGTTAGACCTCGAGAGAGGCAGCCACCGCTGAAAGCTGAATTTGTAAATGGTGCCATGTTTGCTTCCTGTAGGACGTGTTTGAGCGAGGCATGGAGCTCCATGCCAAGGTCACTCTGTTCGGGGAGGGCTGTCATGGACATCTGGCCAAGCAGCTCTACAAACAGTTCAACCTGAGGGAGGGCTGTGAGCCGCAGACCTACGCTATCGGCCTCAAAGAGGTACGTCCCCAAACCCCGAACAGCATATCTGAAATGGATGTATTTTCTCATTAGACATTAGATGTAAACTCTGGTCTTCACACACATTAAAAGGGACCTATTATGCTTTTCTGAATTCTATTTTTCCCTTATTGACTTTACCCTTTTGTCCATGAGTTATAAAGCCCAAAGTACACGCCAAACGGAGAAACTCTGTCCCACAGCCCCTTACTCATCATCTCGTAATATGATCCTAATTGCCTGCCAACCTCACACAGCACACACAGAGCTAAAGCAGTAAAAGCTGACCACTCTAAAACGTCCTGCTCCGGACTAGCTTGTGAAGGTAGATCTACTTCTACTTGTTCTACTGGACTTTTAGGATGTGACTCCGGCTCAAACTGATACGGCAGAACCGATGCCTTTGTATGAACAGCCACAGCGGTGCGGGGGCGGGGGCTGTAGCCGGATGCTGCTTTGGCAGCTGACCAATCGGAACAGAGTGGGTGAACTGACCAATCAGAGCACGATGGGGTCCTCGGTTGGCGGGGCTTAAAGACACAAGAGCTCTAACCAAGCATTTCAGACAAAGGGTGAACACAGATGTACGGTATGAGAAAGATATTGTGCTTTAGGAAGACTGAAACGTGTCCAAAAATACAATTCTGAACATTGAAAATTGGAATAATAGGTCTTGTGGAGTTGTTGGTTGGTGTGTGTGTGTGTGTGTGTGTGTGTGTGTGTGTGTGTGTGTGTGTGTGTGTGTGTGTGTGTTTTTTTTTTTTTTTTTTTTTTATTAAGATGCTTATTGCAGTCTATGGGACATAGGAAAAATGGTCAGACTGTACATTAAATCTAATTAAGCATTTAACCATTTAACTGCATAGATTTATATATATTTAATAAGAGTAAATATATTTATATATATTTAATAAGAGCAGGATGGAAAGCGTTCAACTCGACCAAGGATGTGCTGAAAGGAAAGCTAGACGTGACCATCCGTGCCACCCTCTTCAAAGACACAGTATTGCCTGCGATGCTATACGCAAGTGAGAGCAAGGGCAACAGAGGGCCATAGAGAGATGTATGCTGGGCCTCCACGGAGATGGGAAGACGAGATGCACACGCACACGCACACGCACACACACACACACACACACACACACACACACACACACACAAGAATATGGGACCAGCATGGGGAAGACTGGCAAGATCAAGGAAAGAGTGAGCCATTTGCTGTGACCAGTGGTGCCAAAACAGCACCTCATAGTCTGGTCAGTCAAGTGATCAAGTGAAAATAGATTATTATTAGTGGTTATTGTTAAAAAGACAAAACATGGTAGCATCTCAATTATAACACCACAATCCCAGTGGAATTTGGACTATGCAGCCACTGTCGCTAGACATCAGTGCTACAAAGTAGAAATTGCATTCACCTTATTTTGGGTTTCATGTTCAGGTCATGTGGACTCTGCTTTCACATGACTGATGGTTATTGAATTGCTGAAAGTAATGAATACGTTCTGCGGATTCTTATGTGTATGTATTAATGTATTCTGTAGTCCACTTATAACAAAACGCACTGCTTATTAACCGGGGGAAAAAGGCTGTCTTTATAACTTGAGATCCCCGTCCAGAATACTAAAATATGGCAATGAGAGGATTACGACCTGGCATAGAAATCAGCCCTGAAGTCATGATTCAAAAACACGGAAATGATCTGCGTTAATAACACTTTGTTAAATATTTATGTGTTATTGTTATGCCCCAAAAAACTGCTCCGAATTGCACAGGAGTGCCAATTAAACTTTTTAGCACTCATTAAGAATCCGAAGATTTATGAATATGCATGATTATGCAAATTGTAAATGCTCCCACTGTAACCATAATAACCTGAAAGATTCTGTCTTTCTGACGTTCCGGCTCCAGTTACTCGATGTCACTCGCTCGTTATTCAAGTCTGTATCCTCTATACTTGCCTCAGTACCGCGTCAGAGCACTAGAGTCAGCCTGTGTGTGGGTGCCAACAGGAATATAAATTAAAGCAGCTTTAGCTGAAATCTCCACACACAAAAGCCACCTGTTTACCCTCCCGGATCTCTCAGTCTATATTCTCTAAACTAGTCAGTGAAGCCTCATTGAGCCGGAATGAACCGTCGTGCTTGTGTGTAAAGATGTTTAGGCCATCTCACCAAGCTGCTTCTAGTGGGAACGCAGATACGGAATCAAAAGTAACTTCAGCTAACAGCTACACACGCAAAACCGCAGGTTTACCTGCTCAGAGTCCTTATCCTCAAAACCTGCATCAGTGATGCTTCAGTGAGTCGGAATGGGGTCCTGTGGGGTGAATCTGTGCTGTGCCACTGCAGCAGAATGATACCTGCTAGTAGAGCAGCTCTGTACACCATATTTGATTATGAATTCGATACTGTCCTAATCTGAAATATGAACATCATTTATCTAGAACATTTCACCACACAATCTAGAAGATAAGTTAGCGCAGGCATGTCCTGTAGCTTTAAATAAGGGCCGTAATCCCTCCTTTAACATCATGAGACATGCAAATGGATCAAGTTTAACGCTCTGCCATGCATGTGAAGCAAGGACGGGCCTTATCGCTGTACCTGACTGACCCAACAGCCACGATTGAAGACATTCAGTGAGCTTTTTTTTTTTTTTTTTTTTTTTTAGTGCCAGCGCCATTGGCAGACAGCTGCACGATGCAGGACTATGTGCACACAGACCGTTACGACGACTGTCCTTAACACCACGTCAACGTCACCAAAGACTACAATAGTGTCGTGCCAGACTGTCATGGAGTGACTCAGAATGGCAGCGGGTCATCTTCAGTGACGAGTCCTCCTTTTGTTTTGGTGGAGACGACCAACGAATCCGTGTGTGGAGGCACCGAGGTCAGCACCAAGATGATGTTGTCACGTGTCACACGTCCAGAAGGCCTGGTGTCACTCCACCTCCACCCCTACCGCACAGTCTGCAGGAGCTGTGTGAGAATATTGAAGCTGCATGGGATGGATTATCACAGGACACCATTAGGAAATTAGGAATGGCCGCCCGACGCCATACTGAGAGAATCATTTGTTGTTCCTGGTAACCTTTATCTTCCTTCCCAATAGCATTGCAGTCTGATACTTCCCTCTGGGTGCAGCTGATGTTTCTGACACTGAGTGTATAATATTCAATAACATGCTGTATGTGAACATTTTGGCCCAGAAACAATATTGAGCTGCTATCGTGAGTGAATAGTTGAGTGTCTAATAGTGTCAACACAAATAACTTTTGCAAACCTCAACAGAACATTGTATTGGATCCTGAAGAACCTGGAGATCATATTGTGACATCTGAGGGAGTTACTCTCTTGATTATATGCACACGACATGACTCAATGACTGTAATAACTTCCCTCACACTTTTTTCCCCGCAGGTGTGGCTGATTGATGAGAAGAAGTGGCGGCCGGGCCGCGTGGAGCACTCTGTTGGCTGGCCTCTGAACCGCAACACGTACGGAGGCTCATTCCTTTATCACCTGAACGAAGGAGAGCCGCTGGTGGCCCTGGGCTTTGTGGTGAGTCAGCCACCTCACAAATGAGCTCAGTATCAAACAGTCAGACTAATAGAGTCGAAGGATTTCAGAGGACTTGCAAGTTCACGTAGTCTCTTTGAACTCTTGATCTCTGCACTGAATGTATTGTCTTTTCCTTGCTGCTTTGATCTGAGTGTACATTTCTTATTGCCTTTCATTTGTCCTTTGCATTGTCCGAGCATAACTGGAAACTGGTGTTACGAAAGGCTTTGAACTCGTCCTGTGCCGAGGTCTGGTGTCGTGACATTTGGGCAGATTGTTATCCTGAAATGTCATGGTTTTGGAAACTTGGTCTCATTAGTGTTGACTTGGAAGGTGAATTATTGAATATGTGTATTTAAATATGTATGAGAAGCAAATTCACATTTGTAACAGCAACTTCAGGGGACATAAACGGACAGGTGCTATTTTATTGGTGGGACTTTTTGAATATGGAGAATATTGAAGCTGCATGGGATGGATTATCACAGGACACCATGAGGAACCTCTACAACTCCATACCGAGACTTCTGGTATGTTGCTTTAGCAAACATGGCGGCCTGACGCCACACTGAGAGACACTACTTCTGTATGTGTAGCTCAATAAATATTGATCATATCAGTCTAAATTATCATCATTTATTGATCCTGGTGACCTTTATCTTCCTTCCCAATAGCACTGCAATCCCACACCTCCTTCTGGGTGCAGCTGTTCTTATGATGATGAGTGGATATTTCCTCTTTATTACTTTTATTAAATGTATTTTGGTTCAAATTTCATAACTTTTATTGCACAATGCTAATACCAAGATTAAGTCAGTCTGTGTTATAGTTACTGAGTAATAAACCTTGGAAAGTAGAAATAAGCCTGGGATGAATTACAGATAGGGTGCATGCGAGACCTCGCTGGGCATAATTAAATGTATCTGTGTCTGTGAAGCATTGCAGTATAACGAACACTGAGGCAGAGGCACTGCAGGGGACCAAAGAGGGATAATATGCCTGTGTGTGTCTCCACAGGTGGGTCTGGACTACACTAATCCATACCTCAGCCCATTCAGGGAGTTCCAGCGCTGGAAGCATCATCCCTCTGTAGCCCCCACGCTGGAGGGTGGCAGCAGGATAGCGTATGGAGCCAGAGCTCTTAATGAGGGAGGCTTCCAGGTACTGTATCTGCAGCTCCTTAGCAGCCCTGAGGTCATTTCTCAGTATTTCAGGTGCTTTTTGAGAGTGTTAAAGGAACAATATGTAATATATATGCTGCACTAAAGCATAGAGATTAAATCGGAGATTAAGGGAACATGCTGACTTTTTCTGAACAACAATCCTGTCTCAACAAGCCTGCATGTCCTCCCTTGAAATCTCTGTTCTGGAGTGGAAAGTCTGTTCATGTTTTGGCCTGTGATCCTGCCCACTGCCCCTTTCCCAGTACCAATTTGACACCCCAGGTTTCCAGATATGAAACAAATTTGCAGGCAAACCCAGCGTGCTGCAGTCATGGTAACAAGCAAGCGAACTGCATGAACAGAGATAATATTAGGTTCTACCTGACCTAAAAAGCCTGGGTGTCCTTCTAAAAGGTTCCATGACCAGAGACGCAGTAAAACTCTAGTAAGTATTGGCAAAGATGGAGACAGCATATAGCCCAGGAGGACTTTAAGATGGACACAGAGTTGACTAATTTTCTAATTTTCTTTAGGTTAGCTGACCTTACGTCCTAACCAAGAAAAAATAAATAGATATTTTTTTTCCATGTTGTTTTTTTTTTTTTTTTTTTTGGGGAACTAATAACAAAGCATGTATTCAGTTTGGATTACATTAGCTTAGCATAGACACCTTTAGTACAAAGAAGAAAAAAGTGCATTATTGTACCCTTATGTAACTTTGTACAACAAAAAGAAGTCTAATAATTTCATATATTATAGTTCCAGAGGTTTTGATTATTATGCTATAAAAATAAGCTTTGAAAATTGTACCCAAAACAAGCCACATGTGTGGAGTGACTGACTTGTTGCTTGCTTCCTCTATGGATGAGAACAGTGAAGACTCAGTGACCTCTAGTGGACTGTTTTAGCCTAACATACCTCTGCCGATTGGTAGAGATGGCACAGTCATGTTGAGTTACATTCCTCACCTTCTTAATTGAGATATAGGGTCTTAAAATGTTCTCTAAAGGGATAAAGGAGCAAGTAGTTTATCATGGCTGCTAGTAGGGATGATCATTTTCAGGTCTCACATTGGTGCCCTGTGGCTGGGTTATTAATAAGGTGATTATTTGAGTCGGAGCAAAGGAAGCGATTCCGATTAGTGCTGACTAACACAGTCACATGTGTTAAGCTAACTGCTTGCAGTCTCAGCAGAAGATTGGCAACAACCTGCATGACCAGTAAGCTTTGGCTGCTGTTCATAGCCAGCCATGCATCTAACTAACTTTGACAGCTATTAAAAATCATATGAGCTAGTTCATAATTTGCAAACATATTAGCTTATAAAGTCACAGTGTAGGACTCAGGGTCACTTGCCATTGTCAGAGTTTAAGGGTTATGCTCTATGGTGCTCATTCATGTAGGTTCAGTGTCCTCAACCGGGCAACCCGTGTGTGCTTTGAGTCTGGGGTGGAAGGGGTGAGGGCAGACAACTGTCTCCAGCAAACGCTTTTTAAAAGCTTCCTGTCAATATCACATATTGTTCCTTTAAAGGGCCCATGTTCTGCAGTTTCCTGTATGTTGTTTGTTCTCAGAGGTCTCCGTATGATATCCTTGCTAACACACTGCAATGGAATTTTAGGGATCTATAAATACATCAGATCATTACGATGTCTCGATCTGAAGGTGGCAGTTCAGTAGCTGCATAAGGATTGGAATGTTCTCATCAATAATGGATGCACCGAATCGTTTTCCTGATAAACGAAAGGGACTCTCACCCTTATTAAGGTGTTGTCGCTCTCTGCAGTCTGTGCCTAAGCTGACCTTTCCCGGCGGCGCTCTCATCGGCTGCAGTCCAGGCTTCATGAATGTGCCCAAGATCAAGGGCACCCACACGGCCATGAAGAGCGGCATGCTGGCAGCAGAGGCCATCTTCAGCAAGCTGACCGATGAGAACCTGCAGTCTGAGACAGCAGGTAACCGACACCCAGCTCCAGCTCCAGCACTGTCCCAGCTGCACTAGTATGTAATTTGTGTTCCATGATATTTGCCCTCTTTCAAAGACGCCATCTCCCTGAGTAAAGGTCTGTAAATGGTCTTTCAAGCTTACAGTAAGCTGGAAAAGAAAGAGACTGAAAGTGTTTTTGTTCTTCCATCAGGTATTAATGTTCCAGAGTATGAGCAAAACCTAAAGAACTCCTGGGTGTGGAAGGAGCTGTATTCCGTGCGGAACATTAGGCCGTCGTTCCACAACTACTTTGGTCTCTATGGAGGGATGCTGTACACTGGGGTCTTCTACTGGATCCTTCGAGGCAAAGAGCCATGGACCCTTAAGCACTGCGGTGAGGACACGAAGTCTGGCTCGTTTCTCATCACTGATCTCCCAATCAGCCCACAGCACTAGTAAATTTTGCTCCCAAAGATGATCAGCAGCTCTAAGCTCTTTATCATACATCATCCCCTTGGTATTTATAATGAGACCAAACACAGGATTTGCATGGGAAGTTAATTATAACTGATTCCTTCTTCAAACTGACCACCAAGTTGTCCTTTAAGCAGGTGCTTGTTTCTGCACACACAGCTCTAGTATGGAAGTTTATTTCACTGGTAATATATAAAAGTGGGGCAGCAACGGGAATCTGGGTTTGATTCTCGGCGGTGTCATCCGGGGTCTTTCCTGTCCGGAGTGCACATGCTGTCCCTGTGTCTGTCTGGGTTTCCTCCCACAGTCCAAAGATATGCAGTCATGGGAATTAGAGATGCTACATTGCCTGCTAGGTGTGTGTGAGTGGGTATGTGATGGACTGCCAGCCTCCAGAGGGTGTACAGGCACTAGCACACCTCGCAAACCAGAAGGATAAGTGGTTTAGATGATGATGAGATTAATAAATAAAAGTAGTGTGTGTATATTATTATTATTATTATTATTATTATTATTAT
>CM067485.1:30415983-30444080 GCA_034552555.1 Semaprochilodus insignis
TAATTTCAATTTAAAATAATAATTCAAGAATAATTATACCATTTTACAATAAGAAAAATAATAATTACATTAAAATTTATTACAAATTAAAATCCTAAATATTAAATAAAATGAAATGTAAACAAAATAAAACAAATAAAGAATAAAAATAGAAGTAATGAAGAGCTGGAATGGAGCTACAGAGATCTGTAAATAATTGAACATATATGTACGTGTATACATGCAGGTCTGAGTAGAAAACTATTATATACAGAATATTACAGAATGATAAACAGTGCAAACATCTGTCCAGCTGTGCAAACACGCAATATGTTGCTGTATCATGAGATCCACAAGAACTTAAACAGATGGAGAATAAATAAACAGTGCCCATTTTTAATAAACAAGGTCCATTTAAAACCCTTGTAGTTCTGTTTACATTCAGAGGATGGCGCTTTTCGCTGCATTGTTCTGCTCCGCCGTGCTGAAGGCTTTATATATGTCCTCACCTCTTCTCCGACAAACATCCCGCCTTCCTGTGCTGCGATTGGCTAATATCCTTCCGCTCTGTACGATAGGATTGGCTAAGTAGTTCATACTCCCAAGCGGCCAACCCCCTAACCAATCCTAGCGCAAGACGCCGGAGCCCATTAGCTAATCCTGAAACGGGAGGGGCGGGGTTTTCCCCCGAAAACGGGTGGGAATAAAAACGAACGCTGGCGATCGTGGCTTGAATGGACTCGCCCATGTACGCTCTCCTGAGGCGGTCACCATGGTGGTGGGATACAACAGTCGAGACGGCAGACAGTTTATCCCGTTTTCCGGCAGAATTAACAGCGCACGTTCGTGAATGAAGGTCTGTGAACCCTCAGGAAGAGGACGGAAGGGACAGTCTCTGGACGGTTAAGCGCGAGCGGGTTTGAAATGGGAGAGCTAGCTAAGCGGAGCGAGGCTGCTGCGGCGGAGTGTTAGCCTGAAATGCTCTTTTTCTCTCCGCAGCAGCGGAAAAACACACCGAAGGCGGCCCTGTCAGCACGGTTCAGCGACTGAAGTCAAGGGTGCACAGGCAGCGCTACGACTTCCAGAGGGCCTGTCTGTCTGCTGCTGTAGCTGATCCCTTTAGACGAGCTGTAGGGTCGCGGCCGGAGGAGCGAAGGAAAGCCCGGGGCTCGGGCCGTGGCCTTGGGCAGGGAAGGAGACTGCACGGCCGCCGGGGGAACAGAAGCGGAGACAGACGGACGGCACCTCCTGTTGTTACTGTTGTTGTTGCTGCTGTTGCTCTTGCTGCTATTACTACTACTACTACTGCTGCTGCTGCTGCTTCTGGAGCTTTCCAGCTTCGCAGAAGGAAACGGAGAAGTTCCTGAGTGGACCTGACTGCCTGCTGTAGAAAACAAACAAAACAAAACAAAACAATGGCTTCCTACGTGGATAACAGCTTTCGGCAGGCGGTCATGATGAATCCGGCTGAAAGGACGCAACAGGTCAGCCCCATTTAATCAGGCCTTCTATCATATGCAGGTTGAAGTGGGTTGGAGTGGTAATGAGCGCTGTATGCAGGCAGGTCACAGCTGAAGTCCCTGATGGAAACGGGCTGCAGTGTAACCCATTCCCGTTAGCTCCTATCGCCAGAGATCATCTTTAACACCACTGATAGCATCTCTCTCTCTCTCTCTCTCTCTCTCTCTCTCTCTCTGTCTCTGTCTGTCACATTCTCTATGTCTCTTTCTCAGTCACATTCTCTATGTCTCTGTCTCTCTTTCTCTGTCACTATCTCTCTCTCTCTTTCTCTATTTCTCTCTTTCTGTGTCTCTCTTTCTCTGTCTGTCTCTCTCTTTTTCTCTCTCTTTCTCTATCTCTTTCTGTCTCTCTTGCTCACTCTCTTTTTGCTTTCTCTGACTCTCTATGTCTCTTTCTCTGTCTGTCTCTCTTTCTCTGTCTCTCTTTTCCTTTCTCTTCTTTCTGTCTCTTTCTCTGTGTCTCTTGCTCACTCTCTCTTTTACTCTTTCTCCATGACTTCTCTCTCTCTCTCTCTCTCTCTCTCTCTCTCTCTCTCTTTTCTATCCCCCCTGCATATTTTCCAGGCCAGGTCTCTTCTGAACGCTTATAGCAAGGGTGGGCTGAAGGAGGTCAGATCCAGGAGCGCTGGGCACTACATGCTTTCTGATCACAGCACTGCACCCTAAAAGATTTGGGGCAGTGAAGTGCACTTGCATCTTATGCATACTCTCATCTTCTCCAGCATCCCCTGCATCCTTTGTCAAGAACATTGTCTCCACCGCCTCATTACTGCTCCCTCCCCAACACACACACACACAGACTCACATACACACACGCACACACAGAGAAACAGCTTTAAATCGATGTTTCTGTCGGGTTTTTTCCCGGGCTGTAATTGTCTCCACTTGCATTGATCGTGATGGTTTGGTGATTCACCGATCCGGACAACAATAGGCTCCCCCAGTCAATACCAATTAAGTGCTGTAGCAGACAGTTGTGGTGAAGGAGCATCGGCTGCTGTGCCGGTCAGAGCAAAAGGATGATCCCGTGCTGTATTATTATTAGTCTGTATTAATGGAAAAAAACAATGCCTGTTGACCAAATATCAGCAGCCTTTGTGCATGTGCCGTCTTGGCACATAACCTTGGCAGGTCAAAGACGACGGATGCAGAATTCCAGAGATTTTAATAGTTGGTGCTTCCAGAGTGTCCGGGAGAGGCCTTTTTTCCCCAGACGGCTAGGGTCGCCCTCTACACCTCCCGAGACAGCCAATTGAACAGTCGCTTCTGATTTTGAAACAGACGCCAGAGGTCTTCATAAGTGGGCTTCGCAGTTCAGATGTGACCCTAGGTGACCGGTCTGTCTGTCAATGAGTCTGAGATCCAGGCCCGGAAACTGGATTCAAGGTTGCTCACCTAAAGAAGCTTGGCGATTGTGCAGCCGAGACGACCGTGGGGTTATCTGTACCTTGCTTTAAGCAGCAACAGACGGCAGAAGTAGCTGATGGTCAGTGTGGTATTCATTAGTGGATGCAATAGCAGGGCTGAAAATCCAGCACAGCTGCATTTCCCAGTGATTACGTGATATCCTGCGTCCGCTCCCACTGACTGATGGAGCCTTTAAATCAGTCACACTGCTGCACTCAGGCTTGGCCACCGTTCAACAGTCTCACTATTTCAGCTGCGCTGTTGCTGCTCGAATCAGATTGCTCCTTGAACAAGGGACAGCTCAAGGGCTCAAGCTCAATGTTAAATGTGGGTATGATATTTTACGTCGTCATACAGACTGCGGGCGGTTAGATGCATGATGTAATCAGTCAGGTAACAAGGTGAGTTGAGGTTACTCTGTGGAAGTTGCTCGTCTAAAGCCTGACGTAGGTTAAACTAATGGAGTTGGCAGTCTCCTTATGGTGTGGCTGCACAGACTCTCTGGCCAGCGTTAACATGTGCCGGTGGCCGGCGTGGATTTGGCCATCTTAAAGACACTAATCTTGCACTAGAAGCGATTTAGATGGAAGGTGCTTTGGGAAATGGTGGGTGCTGAAGTGAGGAGCTTCCCAGCTTCATGTTTCGGAAGGTAGAAGGTTGAACTGGGTGATTATGTCAAAAATACACCTCTCATCAAAAGAATAGCTGCACCCAGAAGGAAGTGTGGGACTGCAGTGCTATTGGGAAGGAAGATAAAGGTTACCAGGAACAATAAATTATGATAAATTTAGACTAATATGATCAATATTTATTGAGCTACGCATACAGAAGTAGTGTCTCTCAGTATGGCGTCGGACCACCATGTTTGCTGTTGCAACATGCCAGATGTCTCAGCATGGAGTTGTAGAGGTTCCTAACGGTGTCCTGTGATAATCCATCCCATGCATCTTGAATATTCTCACACAGTTTCTGCAGATGGTGCGGTAGGGGTGGAGGTAGAGTGACACCGGGCCTTCTGGACGTGTGACACGTGACAACAAACTGTTCATCTTGGTGCTGACCACGGTGCCTCCACACTCTGATTCGTTGGTCGTCTCCACCAAGACAAAAGTGGGACTCGTCACTGAAGATGATAAGCTTCCATTCTGAGTCACTCCATGACAGTCTGGCATGACACCACAGAAGTCTATAGTGATGTTGACGTGGTGTTAAGGACAGTTGTCGTAACGGTCTGAGTGGATGCAGTCTTCCAATGTGCAGCCGTCTGCCAATGGTCATGGGTCAATGGGCATCACTGGTCGCTGAATGTCTGCAATCATGGCTTACGTCATATGCGCAGCTGAGTGTGAAACTCAAATCGTTTGCATGTCTCACGATGTCAAACCTACCCACCAAGTTTCATTCCTGTCTGTTGATTCCTTCTGGGTGCAGCTATTTGCTTGATATTATGGCAGTGGGTTGGGGCCAGCGCTCAGGTTAAGGAGTGATATAAAGGTAAAAACAAAGGACCCTTATTCCTCGGAAAACTCACCATCCTCCCTTTCCAACCTTTTCATTTTTTGTGATTTACACCCCCCAGGTTGATTTGGACGTATGAGGAATTCCAGGGATTTAAAATCATGTGAATTTATGTATGAGCTGAAAGATGAATCGCTTTTATACCAAAATTGCAATGTGAGAGAGTGCAGTTTGCAAATTTGCAAGAGCTGCAATTTTTGCCCTTATTATAGCCTACACTATCAAACCACATAATCCTAACATGGAAATTTAGGGCCCAAAAAAGGAATTGATTTTATATTGAAACGCACATTTTTGAATTCACAAGTGCTGTAACTTTTATAACACAGCCTACAATATCAACCACGATGCTGTAACAAATTTGAAGTGGGAAACCTGAACAGCATATAGTTGTTAGGCTGCGTCTGATTGGTCTACCTCATCTACAGGCAGTTTACAAGCTCTGATATTACATTAACTTTTCCCATATAAGGCAGGAATTTGATAAAATGGCCAATAACTGAAATTGCAGCTCTTGCGATTTTGAATACTGCACTTTTTTAACTTGCGATTTCAGTATAAACTCCATTAATGGTTTATCCCTAACTCAGTATATGTACACAACCATAACTAACTGGCTGTGTGTTGAGCTAACAGGCTTTATTCAAGCCTCAAGCCAGGAAAAGGGTGGATACACTAGTCTTCTAGGCCTAAAAAGGCCTGGACCTTATCGCAATTTCAATCGCAATATTGGGCGGAAAAATGGCAATTAGATATATTTTGCCCAAATCGTTCAGCCCTAAATTTATGTAGGACATCATGTAATAAGTCGCATGTTCCAGTGAAATAGGCTCCCAGCATATATGCCGCCTAATGGCGCCTAATCACAGTATACGGTGAAGATGCTCTGCTTTCTAGTGCTGTTTTCGCCCCAGGAGGTTTTCATCGTCCCCAGTGAGCATTGTTCACGGTACGACCTCTGGGCGAGGCTCGCGTCAAATATATCTGTTGGCGCCAGGAGATAGCTAAGGTGGGTTCTGAAGCCCAGGAGCTGCTCCTCCTGGACTGATGACGTCTTTCCTGTATTGAGCAGGATGGGGAAATGCGGAGGAGAGGCCTAAGTGCACTTAGAGGAAAATAACAAGGGTTTATTTTAGGAAAGCCGTCCCCTGACCCCGTTCCCCCTTTTGTTGGCCACCCTTTTGTTGGTCTTCCTTTCCACATGTGCCAGTCATTGGGCTGCAGGTGCTTTATGGCCTGCAGACCGTTTAGCGGCAGTGCACATGCTGATTGGGCTGTTGCACTAATTATTATTATTATTTTTATTTTTTATCTCTGTCAACAAAGCAGCAGCACTGCCTCGCTATCAGTCGTTAGACGCAATTGAACACATGGCATATCCGCAGGCTGTCATCTGGTGGCTTTCATTATCTAGATGCGCCGTTTTTGGAGGCACTGTGAAATTTGTACCGTTTCCAGTAAAGAAAAACAGCCTTCTACTGTGCGGAGTGATTTGCAGGCGTTTTGCTTATTGCTCGGGGACCTCTTGTGTTTCTCTGAGCCACAGCGTCTGTCCGTGGCTCTGGAGCGCGCGCTGAGTCTGCCAGCGTAAGTGGAGTCACATGTTATTTTTGTGTTGAATGTGGAGTCAGTGTCCTCTCACACACACACACACACACACACATGTATACGTAAACACTGCTTTCAGTGATGTTCATCTCAGCTTAATACACAACGGATAGCTTCCCAGGGGTGTTAATGACAGAGACTTTCCTTTAGGGCCGGGAATCACCAGAACCTGCATGATGCAATACATTATAATGATATTAATAATGAGCTGTAAGACAATCTTATTGCAGCATCTGTCTTGCTTTTTTTGTACAGTTTGTGTTTTTTATATACCAAAGCTGGCCGTATGTCGTTTTTACACTCATCATCAAAAAAGAGCTGCACCCAGAAGGAATCAACCAACAGGAGTGAAACTTGGTGGGTAGCTTCGGCATTGTGAGACATTCGAATGATTCAGGTTTCACGCTCAGCCGCGCATGTAATGTAAGCGAGGACAGGCCTTATCACTGTGCCTGACTGGCCCAACAGCCATGATTGGAGACATTCAGTGAGCATTGATTCCCTTCATGAGCCGTCCTGTTAGTGCCAGCACCATTGGCGGACGGCTGCACAACACAGGACTACATGCGCAGACAGTCTACTGTCCTTAGCACCATGTTAACGTCACCAAAGACTGCAGTGGTGTTGTACCAGACTGTCATGGAGTGACTCAGAATGGCAGCGGGTCATCTTCAGTGACGAGTCCCGCTTTTGTCTTGGTGGAGATGACCAACGAATGTGTATGTGGAGGCACCTTAGTCAGCACCAAAATGAGCGATTTGTTGTCATGCGTCACATGTCCAGAAGGCCCGGTGTCACTCCACCTCCACCCCTACTGCACCATCTGCAGGAACTGTGTGAGAATATTCAAGCTTCTTGGGATGGATTGTCACAGGACACCATTAGGAACCTCTACAACTCCATGACAAGACGTCTGGCATGTTACGTTACCAAACACGGCGGGCCAACGACATTACTGAGAGACACTACTTCTGTATGTGTAGCTCAATAAATATTGATCATATCAGTCTAAATGTATCATCGTTTATTGTTCCTGGTAAGCCTTTATCTTCCTTCCCAAAAGCACTGCAATCCCACACTTCCTTCTGGGTGCAGCTGTTGCATTGATGATGAGTGTATGTAAATGAGCTCAGTGCTGAGCTGATTGGCTGCCCTGTACTATGCCTCATTCAAAAAGCAGTCCAGGCTGAAATGCTGATTATAACTTGATCATGAATGGGCAGAGCTGCATTGCCTGATACATGTAAATGCCTTGGATTTGACAGGAAATGAACATCCTGACGTGGTGCTGGTTTATTTTGTTCTTCTACTTTGCAAACCTCATCATGTATCATCATGTACCTCCCCACCAAGTTTCATTTCTGTCGGTCAATTCCTTCTGGGTGCAGCTATTTGTGAAATTGTTCTTTTGATGATGAGTGTAAAAAGTGACTTCGGTTTTTGAATGACTGGATTTTCATGACATCACAAAAAATGACTTCTCAAAATGAACACATTGTTTTGTATGTATCGACCACATGACCTGGGAAGTGATGTCAGCAGGGTTGGGAGTAAGTCACACATGTGCAAGTCACAAGCAGGTCCCAAGTTACAGTGGTAAGACTCAAGCACGTCAAGTCATGTGGAATTTGGAGTTCATAATTTCAGATTTAAATCAGTTAAATGGCAGTGCTCAAAAAGAGTTGAATTTTCAACATTAACAAAATACTGTTGCAAAAATGCAGATTTCTTAATACTTACAATGCTTAAAATTAGGATCAGGTGGTCAGCACCAAGAAGAACGGTTTGTTGTCTCGTGTCACACGTCCAGAAGGCCTGGTGTCACACCAGCTCCACCCCTACCGCACCATCTGCAGGAGCTGTGTGAGAATATTCAAGCTGCATGGGATGGATTATCACAGGACACCATTAGGAACCTTTACAGCTCCATGCCGAGACGTCTGGCATGTTGGGTTAGCAAACATGGCGGCCCGACACCATACTGAGAGACACTACTTCTGTATGTGTAGCTCAATAAATATTGATCATATCAGTCTAAATGTATCATCATTTATTGTTTCTGGTATATATAATTATGTATAAAGTTCTGCTAATTAAAAAAACAAGTTTTGATGATCATGTTTTGATAAGTAAGGGATGCTACTGAATGCGGATCAGGCACGTCTGGCTAAGACCCCAAGGTCACGATCAGTGCCAGTCCAATCCAGAGTATCGGACTGGTGCATCGCTGGGAAGTGATAGGTATGTTTTGATACAGGGTTCATACGTCAAACTCTTCTTTCCAAACAGCCAGTAAAAATGTGGTTTTCCATGAAGATGAGTCCTCTAATGATTGGTGTGGAAAAGAGTCCATTTGTCAGAATACGTGTGTCTGAATACCTGTGGTTTGTTAGTAGGCCTTCTGCGTTAGCGTCTGATATGCTAACAGAAATGTCTGGAATTCGTTAGCGTGCTCGCTTGATAAGCAGCACTGTTGTGAATCTGAAGGCCTGATTTTTGGTGCGATAGGTCTTTTCCTCAAAGGAATGCATTATATTGCAGCCTTATGCAACAGCAGCGCTCTATTCCAGAGGCCAGGACTGTGATAATGAATGTGCAGTAGCCTTTACAAACACGCTTCATAAACAAACCCACTGAGTCATCATCTGCCTTGCTGACGGTCCATGTGATTGTTGAGTTGCACCATTCCACTCGGACACCGACACTTAAAGAGCCCGTGTCAGAAGTTCCCTTTTTTTTGTTTTGAAGAGTTTGTATGTGATATAAACATGTTTCAAAACACCCTGCTCATCACTCCTCACTGCTTACGGTCCATATATGGAATCTACACTGCTAAGACAGGCCGTTTGAAATGACTTCTTTTTGTGATGTCACAAACATGAATTCATTTACAGGTCCTTCACCCCTGCCCGTTCATGGTGGAGGGCCAGATGCAACAAAGCAAACAGAGGTCATTCATTTGTTGAGCTGAGCTGTGCTGTGCTGTGCTGTGCTGAGTTTAACTCAAGGAGCAAAGTTAGGAGCAAAGTCATGTGGTGATTGCCAAAAGGAATTGGGCTGCGTCCAAAATGGCATACTTCAGTAGTATGTGCTGATTTTGATCGAGTATGTAATGCTGGGCCCTAAAAGAAGTATGGCCTCTCTTTAAGCGAGTGAGCGGTATCCACACATTCTCGGACAGACCATGGCTGTATTTGAAATGGCGCACTACTATACTGCACGCTGCACACTACAGTAGTATGTACTGCATACTGTATACGCCCCCTGTGTGTAGTACATAGTACAGTAACAAGTTCTGACCTACAGTGTAGTATACTAATACAGTCACATGACCAGCTACCTCACATTTACCATATCCACAGTTCAGAGCTAGCTACTGCTAATGCTAGTAGTGCACTGGAGACACCTGGATGGTGTTCTGCTCTGGTCAGAGTATCTAGTATACTGGGGGAGCTATCTTCATGGTGTACTGCATCCCATCATGCACTGCGACCTCACCAGCTCTCAGCCTGCTTCAGTCAGAGAAAATGGCGGCGGGTAACACTGGGGAGCAAAACACAGCCAGCTCCGAGTATAAATGTGGGTGTAGTGATTGTAGTGGGGTATGTGTTCATCAGAATGAGCCTCAGAAAGTTAAAATATACAGGTCTGAAGATTATAAAAGATGAACTCGCTTTAGAGGGTCAGTTTTAGAGTGAAATAGCCGAGGTTAGCTAACAGCTAGGCTAAACGTATCTCAGGTGAACTGAGCAGCGTTAGCAGCAGCTAGCTCTACTGTCAGCTAACTACTACTGTAGTGTGCAGTATAGTAGTGGGCCATTTTGAATACAGCCTTTAACAGTGAGCAGGGTGGTGCGCACTTTATCCCTGTCCTCTGTGAAACTGTGCATTCCTTTTTGGTTCCTACTTATTTTTCCCTACTACTACAGATGGCGGAAAGGCGGACATGTTTTTGCCGCAGACAGCCAGCAATCGCAGAAACACTGAGCACTGTTTTATTTGCACACTATCCACACAGGTACTAATGTACTACACAGGGACTGAATAACCACAACACGCGTAATTCCTCTCCAGGATTTTTATTTTTAGTGGGGACGTATCAGATTTGTGCTTCAGGGACACCACAGCTGCTCGAGTTCAGAGACCCCCCCGGGTGATGAACGACCAGCGATTTGGGTGACAAGAGGCAAAAAGTCTTTGCCACTGTGAAGGCACGGGACGGGGTGTCTCAGCCTGGACTGCTTTCTGAATGAACCGCAATACAGGGCCGCCAGTCAGAGCAGAGACCATTTACATATATCACTGTTAAAGGCACATTAACAAAAAGGCCTGTTTGTTTCTCAAAGGTTGATAGACGGTCATGTAAAAATGAATTTTTGCTGATATCGGCTTTTAAAGCCAGATGAACGTTATATGGACGTCTGTGTAGATAATAAACTAGAGTGAAGAATTCGGGATTTAGTGATGTGCTGCTCAACTCCCTTTTCTGGCCTAATGAAACGTATTTTGTTAGGTTAAATTAGGTATATTTTGACTGCATAACATATACAGACACTCTAATGTCTGAAATGAGAGCCTCTCCAGGATTTTGAACGTAAACTGATTTGAGGTCGGCCTGCTAGTGGCTCGTTCCATCGCTGGACTATAAACGTGTGCACAACGACTCGCCTGTTGGCAGGAAAATCTAATAATGTGCACCAATGAGACCATCTTTTTATTTGAATGCGCCAGTAGGACTTCAGTTAGAGCGCAGATGCTGTTTGCTGCTTTTGCAGAGAGATAAATCTGAAGCTTGCTTTAAACGAATGCAGCTTAAAGAGATTCAGCCTCCGAACTCGGTGGATTTCCCACACACCAGCGTGTTTGGTTGTTTCGTGCTCGGATTTGTTCTTGGGTTTAGAGGTAAGACCCTCTTTCTTTGTGTCTATGCTGTCGCAGATTGAGAGCTGATGTGGGCAGAGCTGGTCTTCCAGGGAAACCTTCGCTTGTCGCAGTATTCTCAGACTGCTGTCACATTTAAAGCATTCAACTCATTTCGAATTCATGAATTAAGTTTTATTTGTATCGGTTGTTTGATTTTTCTCTTTTTCCGTCTTCAGTTCATTTGATGTGTTGTGCTGGTGGATTTTGTCTGTTCCAGCTTCTTTGCAGACCTTATGAAAGCTGCATATCAGGGTTTGTGCTGTTTTGTGTATGTTCTATGTTTAGAAGTAATATTGGCCAGCCTTACAGCGGAACTCCAATGATTGATCAATAATCATTTTGGTAGTGTTAAATACATTCGTAAACCATTATTAATTATTATTAACAATTAAGTCATTCAGAGTGGTTTGATGTGAAGCGCTCTCTACTACAGAAACCTGCAGGTGGAATTGTTCTCAGTGGTGGTGATGGGAACCAGACGCTTGGCCTTGAACACATGTGAATGCACGGGCTGATGCCTGAGACGGTATTTCTCGCTAGTTTTGTCAGATGATTTTGGTCTAGAATCCGTGCAGGTAGGGCTGCGATGGTGTTAATGTTTTCTCACCATGTTGATAAAGCAACATAACCGTGTTCGGTGTTCATAACAACCCCCTGGGCCCATCCCCCTTATACAGTTAGCACTTCTGGTACTGCGGTACTCTTGCCCTGTGTTTACTCTAGCAGGTGACAAGTCGCTTGCCCCGTCCTAAGTTTCTCTTTTGTAGGTGTGTTTGAGGCTGCTCACGTTGTTGCGGGGGCCTGTGTACAAGGTCCCGGAAACACATATTTGTGTATGGAATTTGAATGGAAACCTAATTGCTTCCCTCTATGGCTAGCTTTATTTGCTGGTTAGCATACTGCCTAACCTAGCTAGCTATCGAGCGACTTAACTCCCAACAATATCCGCTACTTTCCTTCACACTTCATTTCTCTACAAACGTATATGTCCAAAGTACCTATACAAACTGGGGAAAGAAGAAACAGCTTATGAGCTTCTCCTGCATGTTCACCACCACACTGCTGGAACCTGGAACCAAATTCTGGTATGAACTAATAGTTCATAGAGCAGAGGCTGGGGACCTCGCTCCCCCGTGTCTACGATTGGTCCAAAAGTCAATCGTTTACAATGTTGCTTTACCTCGTCATGATTCATTTGCATGAAGTTGAGAAAATCTCAGCTCTGTTTGTTGCTTGTCGCTCTGTTGCTGTGTCTGTTGTCGTTTGTCGCTAAATAGTGGCTGCAAATCATGTACTCCCATGGAAAGTGACTGGTCGCTTGACACTCTGCCGCCTGCTAGTGTGAACGCAGGGTTAGTGATTACGTGATACAGCTCTCATATACGCACCTGTAGGGCGTACCTCACTCATCTGATAACCCGCCTAATCCTACTGGGTCGCGGTGCTGGAGCCTATCCCAACTCTTGAAGGGCAGAAGGCAGGATGCACCCTAGACAGGCCACCGATCCATCGCAGGGTCGTCAACGTTGCACTCAAAGACTTGTGTAGGTTCACTGGTCGTTTTGGATGGTTAACCTTGGATATGTGATGGCCCCTGGCCCCTGATACCCGTTTCCACCACTGTATAGAAATGCTTTCATTTCTTTACAAGGAACCATTCTATATCGGATCACACTAAATTACATTGTTTACATTGTTTACATCTCAGCATTTAAATTACACAGAGGTTTTTGAAAATGGGGTGGAGCTCCCCTCGGAATCTGATCACAATATGTTATTGCGTCTCTGTAGTCTTTATCTCTTCAGCACAAGGCCGTGTCTCGCCGAGCGCCCTAGGCTTCAGGGTCACGGAGGTGAAGGAGCCGTCCTTGAATATGAATGTGCGTTTTGTGCCTGTCCCAAGGCCTGAGCGCGTTTGATGCTAGCTGACTTGGTGCTACAGGAGTGCTTAGCGGGCCCCGTCCCTTCCAGAGCTTCTTTTGATCGTGTGGTCGAGTCCGCTCGTGTCTGCGATGCGCCGCAGCCCTGTTTTGCTGTCAGCGGCCGGCTTTGATCTCCTCCCATCTCTTTCCGCTGTGATCCGCTCGTGACTCCTTTACTCTGATCTCCGTCAATGGGAGGACTCCTCGGCCTCTGAAGCCAGTGATGGGAAATGTATAGGAAAGATCTTTTGATTTGTACGAATGTATAATTAATTGTCCATCAGTGGAGATTGTAAGTTAGGCCTCAGTGATTACATTATGAAAGGCATTAATGAGAGTCTCTCTGTCAGTGCCGTGCGGCCCCTAGCTGAACTACTGTACTCAGGCGCTCAGCTTGAGTCGAGAGTGGCTTCAACACGCTGGTCACGCTTTACTCAGTGAGGGTACTCTGAGGGTTCTCTCAGAGTTCTGACAATCTCAGCTCGGCCAGGCTCTCTAATTGTTTGTTCAGAGTGGCTAGGCTGATACACGTAATTATCACGTACTGTGCCGTATTTCCAGGTGGAAGGTGGGATCAGAGACTTAGCTGAGCGTCTTCTCTCGGTTGTTGGTAGGAGTATGTTAAGAACGGTGAGAACCTGGAGATATGATATGCATCATGATACTGCGGCTGCGATTCAATATATTGCGGTTTTTGAAAAATAATTTTAGGAAAACTGTCATAGTAACCCTGTCAAAACACACCGCCGTTAGCATAGGTGTGCTAATGCTAACGTTAGCAGTGCGCCCATGCTACCTCTTTACATTGAAGTGGGTCTTACAGCGAAGAACGCTGCTATCTAGCGGTTGGGGATTTAGACACAGTAGTCTGTCACAAATCTTTAATTGTACTATCAATATTTTAATAAAATACTATTAAAATATTAAGATACTACGATTGTGAGAATGGATACAGAATCACAAAACATGATGTTATAGGTATAAAAAAAATCTATGTTTTTTATATTTCCTCACACCCCTAGAAAAAAAATCTGAATTGAAAGTTTGAACAGTTAAAATAAAAATACATAATGTACAATTAAACAATATGGAGTCACCTGATATATTAATGTTGTAATGTAACTCTTAAGGCAGTTCTTAGGGAATTTTGAGCTGCTATGTATTGACAATTATATGCTGTCATTTTTTGAAACAATTTTTTGAAATGTTCATGTTAATTTTTCAGTTTTCAGTGTTTTGGGATGCTCAGCATTATAAAAGTACAATTTCTGAAACAGAAGCTCTGTTTTATCGTGTGCCACTATATAAAATACCCTGTGGTACAATTTGATTTAAGTAAAAAAAATAGTGTTTTTTTTTTTTTTTTTTCTTTCTTTCTATTTTTAGTTACCAGAACAGCTCTTCATTACATGGGGTCAACATTTAGGATCAATTAAACAATAACTTACTACACTGCAAAAAATGGTGTCTTGTCAAGTAAAATGATCACAAAAGTCTTGTGAATGTATCTGATATTTCTCATTTTAAGATGATTGTTGTTGGCGAATTATACGGCTATATATCATTTATTTCTTGACACTTTTTAGTTTAAGTAAAAAAAAGTTTTGATTAAATCTAATTATTTTGCTAAACCAGCAGATTAATTTGCTAAAAAAAACATTTAAAGCAAACATTTAATAGAAAATGTCTAGAAATAAGTTCAGTAATCTTATAATAAGTGTACAACAGACTTTAAAGGAGGAATACTGTACTGTATATGTTGAATAGATTTAATATAATGAATCTAATTACATTAACTTAGTAGAGAAAGTGTTTGCCCTCTCCTGAGCAGTAATGATATTAAGTGGTGTTACGTCTTTAGTTTCTTCATTTTTACAGCTTCCTAGCTTTTTAATAACTAGCTGACAGTAGAGGTGGGTGATTTGGCAATGCTGTAGTATTGCGATGTGTCCTGATGTTATGTTTTTAGACCTCTGATCAGCTGGAACAGAGAAATAAGAACCAGCAGTGCTACGTTTAAATAAAGACACCATCAGAAACTGTAAATACAGTGATTGTATTCAGTATTTGTGCATACAAATAAAATCATATCAGTTTGTCACATACGACAACTGCCTGTTCACCTGAAACAATAAGAAAATATAATGTCTAAAATCTAAAAGTCTGAAAAAGAAAGTCTTAAAAGTTCCTCAGAATGATGATGGTGTTGTGCTCTTGTTGTCGTCGTGCAGCCCCAGCAGTCCTGCATGTCTCATGCTTTTGCTTCTATCCTGGTCTCATCTTTCTTTAATGCAGCTCCACCAGATATTTTTAAAGCATTCGGGAGGCGAGACAAAGCCTCGTCATTTCTCCTGCTCTGCCCTTCGGAGCGGAATGCCGGGGATCTGCATAATGCAGAGGTTTTTGCATCACTGGCGTTACACGCCTCGTGTTGTACACAGTCGCCTGGCAAACAGCGACCCCCAGACCGCGCGCGCATTCTTCCAATATCATTACAGAAATGTCAAGGCTAGTGAAATGTAAATCACCCTGAATTCATCTTCGTGAAATGCAAAGGAAGTGCCAGAGACATTCTTTGTGGTGGAAAGAAAAAAGCAGGGGGGAAAAAGGATCCTGACGAAATTCCATGACGCTGATTGGTACCGCGAGTGGGGTGCGTGTGCAGAAAAAGCAGTGGTGAGTTAATAGCGGCGGTAACGCGGGGCCCTGATCTGAGGCCGGCGGCGTGAACTTGGCAGCTTCACGCAAAACCGTCAGAACTGTTCTCGGGTCAGCTTCGCGAGAGCGGCTCCTGCTTATGCCGGTAATCCTTCCTGTGCCTGAACCTATTTGAGTCTGGTGTGTGTGGATCAAAGCATGAGCTGATTAATTACCTGATTAAGAGGTCTAGAAACCCCACTGTGCTCCTCCCGCACTGGGCAAAGCCTTGTTTACAAAGAGCTCCTTCTATCAGGATGTAGGCCACTCTCCACAAACAAGCTCTGTAAACACGCCCTCGGTGCGCCGTCCCTCGGTACGGGTGGCTACGTCGGTCATATGCTCCATTGAAGGGGACGTTTAGCTGTGGCTAACTGTCAGTGGAAGCTGGTGTTGCCAGTTAGCCTGACATCAAGCCCTCTGGCAGCCTGAGCTTCCATTCATGATTTACTACATCACCAGCGTCTTCGTCGAACTAGCTTTTTAGACTAGCTCATCCTCATTCCGTCATGTTGGATGACTTGCACTTACCGGTAGTGACCTGTTTTGAGTCCCACAGGCTGTATGGGTTTTGGATTCTAGGTGCTCACAGCCAAGCAGCAGCAGCGTAGACACATGAGCCTGGTGTTGGATTCCACTCCATCATGAACAATGGCAGGAGGCCAGTGAGAACGCTACGCACATGAGGTCGTGTTCCTTCCTGGTCTTTATGGTGGTGTGTAGACCTGTGTAGCACCATGTGTTTATGGTGTTCACTCCATTTCTGGAATGTACCGCTATCAGTGTCTCCGCCATTTTTTTTTTTCAGTCGTAAAACTTCTCAGCCGCCATAAATAACCGTAGTTCCCCTTAAATATCATATTCTTTAGGAGTGAGCAGATAAAAATGTCCATGTGGATGTAGATGGACACTCATCATCTGAAAAAATGGTTGCACCCGAGAGGAAGAGTCAGATTGCAGTGCTATTCGGAAGGAAGACGAGGCTTATAGGCAATTGCATATGGGCAGTATTTACTGAGCTACGCATACAGAAGTAGTGTCTCTCAGTATGGTGTTGGGCACCCATGCTTGCTAACGCAGCATGCCAGACGTCTCAGCATGGAGTTGTAGAGGTTCCTAATGGTGTCCTGTGATAATCCATCCCATGCAGCTTGAATATTCTCACACAGCTCCTGCAGATTGTGCGGTAGGGGTGGAGGTGGAGTGACACCAGGCCTTCTGGACGTGTGACAGTTCATCTTGGCGATGACCACGGTGCCTACACACACGGATTCATTGGTTGTGTCCACCAAGACAAAAGCGGGACTCGTCACTGAAGATGACCTGCTGCCATTCTGAGACACTCCATGCCAGTCTGGCACAACTCCATTGCAGTCTTTGGTGATATTGATGTGGTGTTAAGGACAGTCGTCGTGCATATAGTCCTGCGTCGTACTCAATTCTGTAACTTTATACAAAAAAAAGTAGTCTAATAAGGGTATGATCATATTTGAAAGCCTGTGCTACCAAACGGTCTCATTGGGGCATGACTGGGGCAGTGCTGGAGTCGTGGATAGGGCTGGCCACCATTCCGGGCAAGTGTGTTCACAGCCCCCTAGTGTGTGTATTCACTAGTGTGTGTGTGTAGTGGGTGTTTCACTTCACGGATGGGTTAAATGCGGAATACAAATTCCTCTGTGTGAAAATCACAAATGGCACAAAATGGCTCAAAAACTCTCTACTCAGAGAATGATTGACCTCACCGATTTGATTTGATTTGATTTGATTTGATTTGATTGTTTCTTTATGCTAAAGTGTCTATGCTAAGCTAATGTAATTGCCCCAAACAAAAGAAAAATGTATTCTTTTTACTTGGTGCGGATGTTAAAGGGAAGATTCTGTCCATAAACACATATCAGGGGAGATGAAAAGAATCTTCCTCAGATGGAGCACTATTTTAGCATTAGCAATATTATCAAGACACAATCAGAAGACTTGCTGATGGTTTTAGCTACTAAATAACAATAATAGTAAATACTGTGGCTGTGCTTGCACCCCTGATTCCCATCAATGTAAACCGAGTCAGCAAGTTTGTGCACTTTCACCTAAAGCACCTCTGAAGGACTGTGTTTATGTCTCATCAACTAAATTATGTCCAAATATCGATAACTCTGTGAAATTCCCCTGGGTAGACTTGGAAAGGCTTTTCAGACAGACAAAATAGAGGCCCGAATTATTGAAATGAAAATGCAGACATTTTAAAAATTCCTCTTTAAAAGAATTCACTTCTGCTTTTCTCTGTAGTTGAAATGGCATTATGGCCAGCCTCCTTGTCTTGGCTCCTGTGAGCGAGTCTTAAGCCTGATTGGAGGTGTAGAATGACCACCTCAATAGGAACCCTGTTTGTGTAATGGCTACGCTGAGCCTCCGCTTAGCCTGTGACCGCTCACGTTCACAGACACTGAAAAAGCGAATGGAAAGCAGCCCTGGAATGTAAGATACACTTACTAATCCATTTGCCTCTGGACGCTCTGACCGTTTTGTTTTCATATTTATTCCCCCTTTCCCTCCACCCTTCCTCTGGTTTAGGCGTAAGAAGACTTATTGTGGCCTGGCTGAGGAGGGAGGGACCTGATCTAAGCTGCTGCGATAGGGCTGTGTGATATTGCAGACATGTAGTATCACAATATATACACAGTCCAGTCACATTATTATGACTTTAGATGGCGGCAGCGCTGAGCTCATGAAGGAAGGCACATTTTCGTGGCGCTCTCTGGGCCCACTCATCCATGTGGAAGGTACTCTCAAAGGATTTGGGTGCGAATCCATCCTTGCAGATCACGTACACGCCCGTACATGCTGACCGTCTTCCCTGGGGCGTATGGGATCTTCCACAAAGACAATGCCACATGTCACACGGCTAGAAATGTCCAACATTGGTTGGAAGAGCTTGACCAAGGCGTCCCAGTACTACCCCGGCCCCCTGATTTCCCAGACTTGAACCCAGTTGAGCATCTGTGGGACCATCTTGATTGCCGTGTTCGCCCTATGGATCCTCCTCCACGTACCCTCCAGTAGCTGTGGGATGCTCTAGAGTCAGAATGGCTCCAGATACCTGTGACAACCTACCAGGACCTTACTGAGTCACTCCCAGCCCGTCTAGTTGCGTCTGTGCCTCACACAGCGGTTACTCTGGGTTTTAGGTTTAAACCGACAGAGTACTGAGTTTAAAGACTAGACAACTCGACACCCCTTCCGAACGGCTATTTCTAGAAGAGTGAGATTACGCTTCACCTCAGATTAATTGTGCAGATTTAGGAGTTTACTGCACACCTCACTGTCTGTATGGTATTAGGACTCTGTGGTCCAGCCATTCAGCTGACCAGGTTCACAGCCATTAAGAGCACATGGCACAAGTTTTGACTGTAGGGCTCATGTTATCATCTCACCAAGCAAGTTTCTGTATGAAAGCAGAGCTGTGACACTATCCAAATAAACTCACCAGACAAAAAATTAGTCACCTTTGGGGTTTAAGGTGGTAGTAGCTTCAGGCTCCTGCAGATGGCGCTGCACGAGGATGATGGAGCTATAAATCCCTGCAGGGTGTGAGTGACAGGATCTATAGATTGAGAAGAGGTGGTACAGTGCAGTGAATGTCTCGTCCCATGTGTGGAAAATGGCTCCAAAGCAGATGTTAATGATTGGCTAAAAGGAGCGACTGCATTTGGGCGTGCCAAAGACCGTAGTGTGAAGGAAGTAGCTGAATCTGCAGGTGTATAGAAGCGCACTCTAACTTTTGAGCAGGTCGTATTTTAGGTTTTATTTCTTCCCCAGTATGTTAAATACAACAAACAACCAGCATATTAAAATGTGCACACGTNTAGCTGAATCTGCAGGTGTATAGAAGCGCACTCTAACTTTTGAGCAGGTCGTATTTTAGGTTTTATTTCTTCCCCAGTATGTTAAATACAACAAACAACCAGCATATTAAAATGTGCACACGTAGAAACCGAAGACCTCCTTTGACTAGGGGAGGGACCACATTAGGTATACACCTTTAACGCTTGAGAAAGAATTTTTGGTTTTGAGGAACAGAATTCTGGAACTGCAACAAAAAGCAGTCTAATATGGGTGAAATCATTTTTAAGAAACGTTGCTCTAAAGCCAAGCCTGAGACAGAGTTGTCGTTGGTGAGGGCTGTTAATACAAATGCACTCTTTCAATTGCTTGTTTATGCTAAAGGTGAGCTAATGTAATTAAAATTGACTATGTGCTTTATTATTATTGCCCCAAACAAACAAACAAACAAAAAATTACTTGGTGAGGATGTTAAAGGATTTTGCGGGAACATTTTGGGCTTAAACACATTTTTAAAATTATCAGGGGAGATAAAAAGTAATATAGTGCTCAAAGAAAACTTATTTTCCTCAGATTTAGCACTATTTTAGTATTATCAACACATGGGCCCAATCCCGTTTCCAATGCCCCTAACACTTAGCCCTACCCCTCCGTTTTGCGCGTTCAGGTCTAGGGCTAGGGTTTCCCCAATTGGTGTTGAGATGGAGGGGTAGGGCGAAGTGTTCGGGCTACATGGCCCTTCAAACGGAGATTTTTTAGAGGCACACTCCAAACGGAGTGTTATGAGAGAATTCCCAGAGTGCCCTGCGAATCATCGGCAAGATGGCTGCACAAGCGACCAAAGAGACCCATAAATATGAGTACGTTCTCTGTTAAAAAGCCGCTGTACTGTAAGATACCCACTGTAAAAGCGTTTTATGGTCATTTTCTTCATAACACTCGGTCGCTACCTAGCGACATTTGCCGTTCCACCTTTAATGGCGCAGCAGTTACGTTGGTACCTGAGGCTGCTGCACCATTTAAGGTGGAACGGGGAAATCTGGTCATGAAGCTGGCGATTAAAGAGCTAAGTTCAGCTTTGTAGGGTTGTCCTATTTCCTAGGGGGAAGATTTCACCCACTAACCCTTGAAACTGAGGATTACACTCGAAAACTAGGGGTAGGGGTAAAAATGAGAAATGTGATTGGGCCATAGTGTAAAGGAAGTTGCTGAATCTGCAGGTGTATGGAAACGTGCCCTAACTTTAAGCAGGTCATTATTTACATTTTATTTCTTAGAACACACAGAAACTGAAGACCTCCATTGACTGGGGGGGACCACATTAGGTATACACCTCTAAAGCCAAGCTCGAGACAGAGTTGTGGTTGGTGAGGGCTGTTAATACAAATACACTCTATCCAATTAAAGGAGTGAATGTTTCAGCCCTCGCCGTCAGCTCCTCACACTGATGGGTTTGGTATTACGTAACGATGGTGTTATGCTTCCCGCCGTCATTCACAGCATGACCGATGAAGACACGGTACTTTCTAACCTCGTCTTGTTGGGAGGTTTTTAAACACCTTGACGTTTGATCCACATTGGGTGTCGTACACCGTGCTCGCTGCCCGCATTTCCAGGTTAAGACTTGCTGGGGGAGAGATCGTTGGATGGACATGTCGCTGCCTGACGATTTAGTGCCCTTCTGGTGAAAGCATGTAAGCAAGATAATGATCACTTGCAGCCCATTACATATTTTCAGCCACACAGTAATTCTGCCTCAGTCACGACAAGCATTTACCGCGTCCGCTCCTAGGGCCGAGACGCGGCTATCACTTTCCCTACAGTACACAGCGCTATCAGTTATGATAAGATATGCTTACACCAACATAGCCTTATCTTTATGACCTGTGGTTTTTTGATAACGGAATGTGCTTCACTCTCAAATACGTACAGGTGGTTACTGCTGCTTGGGTACCATCTCCTGGAAGACTTGGACTAAAAATAATTTCTTTATGAGCTTGTAGTGATGCCTTTGTATGCAAAAGGGTTCAAGTAAACATTACACAAATGAATAAAGATTACCTCTGTATGTACCTAATAGAGTTATGAATGAGTAATAGATGAACTGTTAACCAACAAATTAAAAATTGTTTGATTAATGTAGTGTCTCACAGTGCCGCCATGCTTGATAAGCCAATGTGCCGGACATCTTGGCATGGAGTTGTAGAGGTTCCTAATGGTGTCCTGCGATAATCCATCCCATGCAGCTTGAATATTCTCACACAGTTCCTGCAGATGGTGCGGTAGGGGTGGAGGTGGAGTGACACCAGGCCTTCTGGACGTGTGACGTGTGACAAGACACCGTTCATCTTGGCGCTGACCACGGTGCCTCCACACACAAATTTGTCTCCACCAAGACAAAAGCGGGACTCGCCACTGAAGATGACCCGGTCGCTGCCATTCTGAGTCACTCAGTGACAGTCTGGCACGACACCATTGCAGTCTGTGGTGATGTTGACGTGGTGTTATGGCAGTTGCATAACGGTCTGTGTGCATGTAGTCCTGCGTGGTGCAGCCGCCTGCCACTGGTGCTGGCACTAACAGGATGACTCATGGAGGCGTCACTGCTCGCTTAATGTCCATAATCATCGCTGTAGGGTCAGTCAGGTACAGTGATGAAGCCTGTCCTTGCTTATGTCACATGCACGGCCGAGCGTGAAGCTTGAATCATGTCTCATGATGTCAAACCTACCCACCAAGTTTCATTCCTGTCGGTGCAACTGTTCTTTTGATGATGAGTGTTTTGTTTGTGTTCGGTGAACAACTATTCCTATATATTGAGTGTATTATTTGAGGTGAGTTACGTTTTTGAATTGTAAATAACATTAATAGTATAATGCATCATATTGAAAAAGTGTCATATTGAAAACAATATATATAATATATAATATAATATATATAATATAATATATGTATTGTTTGTAAAGCTGCTGTGTGACATCGGTGGTAAAAGACGCTCTATGAATTAATGTTGACTTGACATACACACACACATATATATATATATATATGTATGTGTGTGTGTGTGTGTGTGTGTGTGTGTGTGTGTGTGTGTGTGTGTATAACTAATATAACTACTTACTACTTATATATTATAACTACTTATAATTAATTATATTATAATCTTCTTATGCATGCATAATAAGGGATTTATAAGTCATAATTTAGCATTCTGCAAGCTAAACATATATAATGGCTTATAAGTGCATGTCCATAGCATGATTGTGAATACAGGGTTCATAGGAAGTGCTAGTAAACCTTTGCATGAGTCTGTCAAGATCTAATAAAATGAACCTGTCCTGTGTGTTGTGGTTTAAGGGAAGAAGTTGACCACTCTGAAATCTGTTTCTCAATGGACCGTAGACTCCAGATGGATCTTTCACAGGATCGATTGTATCTCTCTTGCTCACTTCAAGGCTTTGTGGGTCTAAATTTGGGTTTTCTGATCTTGTTTGCGGAGCTTTGCTCTGTCACATTAAGTACAATTGTGCGACTGTTTTAGCTCTAATACCCTGGGCCTGATAAACCCAATTAGCTAAAGCCCCTTCTTCACTGCTCTTTCTGTTTGAATCTGATCAGTGGGACGTCTCGAACTAGGTTAGAAGAAAGCCTTCGTGTGGAGCTACCGTGAAGATAGCACGGGTTTAACACTTTCAACAGCGTTAACGTGGAGAGTGGCAGGGTCCACTGATCGTTCAGCTTTTATCGCCCGTATGAGTTCATCATGGGTGGTGTCTTCTACAGTAGCTGTTTAATCCAGCTGGGCTGCAGTTTATTGCACATTTAGCTCATAAAGGCTCGAAGGCATTTCACTTATAAAACCAGTGCACGGTTTCTCAACCTGTGCACGATGTTCATTATGTAATAACTGATGAAGTGAAGCTGCATATGCTGGTATAAAGCATGACTCAACTGAATCGCTGTTGCATTGTGTTGCAATATTGTGTTTTGTCATCTTCAGCCTGAGCGTGAGGCCACCATCTCCCCCCCCCCCTCCTCACTATGTGGGTGTTGATGTGTTCTTGAAAACGTGTCCATCCCGCAGCGTCTTTGAGTTAGGAACATATTCCTGATTTGCATAACCAACAGCGACGTCTAATGGATATCCTTTATAACCCCCGCCAGCGCAGAAGTTAGCATTATGCTAATAAAGGCGGTGCCGATTGTAGTCGAGGATGGAAACAGGCCAGCCATTCATGAGCAGTCCTGCCTGTTCCCCTCCCCGCTCCCCACTCCTCCCCCACCAGCTTTGAAGGGCTGAATGAGTGTGGGCCCCATACAAAGAAGCCCTGTTAAAATCAACAGCGCTTGTTGGAAACAATCTGCATCACCGTAATTGTGCCGTGGAATAAAGTTATTAAAGAAGGGCGGACATGTGGGAGGGAGGGGGGAAGTCACAGAGAGACATGTTATGCGAATATTAAGCTCATATAATAGAAACATGGGGCAGCTCTCTTCAGGATATGGCATGTTGGATTAGTTTGCTCCATTTTTCCCATTTTGGAGTAGTGATAAATGAGCCTACGGTACCTTTTCAAGCTAAACTGGGAATTACACCAGTTTATAAAACATATTTATGAAGATGTAAGAAGTTGTTCAAAGATGATTGATGTAAAATGTGCCATTTGTAGAGTCAAGAGTTGCTTAAAGTGGTGGTGATTGGAACCAGACGTCTGAAGCCTCTGGGAGCTCCCTTGGTTATTATACAGAGTGGCTCAGAGTGCATTGCCTGACGCCGGCTATTGCTTAACAGTAGTTGTGAGAGAAGATCTTGGCCTAAAATGTGCAGCACCAGTCACCAGTTTTGACACGGCTTCTCATAGAGGGTTTATGTTTGTCTTAAAGCTTTACTGTAGAATAAAGGTGAAGACATCAAACTATAAAATAGCACACTTGGAATTATACAGTCCACCTTAAACACCTCCAGAATGGAACTTTACGGGAGGATGCACCAGCTTTCTTAACCTGCAGTGGAGCTGATAGAACAAGGTTCATTTCTAAGCAGGTTTGGAGCAATTCTATTGGTCTGTCCATCATGAATATTCACTAAACTGAAAGGAGAGCTAGAGCTTTTACACTGTGCAGAAAAAGAGATCAAAGTTTTTACACCACTAAATATATACTAGAGGTGGAGATATGGAGAAATATAATACTGTGGTACATCAAGAGTATATGTGGTATATCAGGATATGTACTGTTTCAGACTCTCATCAGTTGGAGCTGTTAAGTGTAAGACTGTAGAGTCTTTAAGATCACCAACAACGTCAACGGGTGACATACACCTGTCTATGTTCTAGTCTAGCCATTAAATGCCAAAGAAGAAGAATGGGGAAAAACTACAACTCATGGAAGGCGGTCCAAAGTGCAAGATGGACATCTTAAATTGTCAGACAGAAAGGTTGTGTATTGATATACAGCAGGTTTACTGTTTAAAAAATGTAGATAAAATATAAAACCTTAAATCTCCAAAATGGTCCAGAAGTTTACAGGAAAAGTTAAAAATAGTACCTGACTTTGGGCTATTTTTACTGGTCCGTTCATCATTATGACACAAATACTAGCAGTTTAATAGTTTTCAGTTTACTCAAACAAATGAAAAATGACAAAAATGTATGTGCAAGGTTTTGCACCTATATATACAATAGTATAATTTTATTTTAGAATAGATTTTAACATTAGATTATTTAATATAGTCTATTTATTTATTTATTTATTTATTTATTTATCTATCTATTTATTTAACTGATGGAATTTAGATGAATTTTTCTAGACCACTTTTTCCACTAGGGATAAAATACCGTAACATGACGCTTAAAGATCTTTTTTACTATACTTGATGCTTATCATGATGATTTGGCACACAGATATAATGCACTGGCCACGTTTAAGAACTGCCATCACAAATTCCTGCAGTTGGTCAGTGTCCTCGAGGAACTAGTCTCGAAAAAGCTTCTTGTTTATCACCATGTTGAAAATGGTCCCAGACGTGTTGCCCACCTGTAGTTTGCGCTGTTCTGTGACGTTCCTGAAAGAAGTTCCTAAACGAGACACCCTATGAATAAAATCTCCTCTCTGGTGAACCTAAATCTATCACACTTCTTGTGTTGAAAATTGATCATCTTTGAAAAACCACTTTTCTATGATCATATTATTACCAGACACTGTAAGTCGTGTTTTAGCGATTAGATGTTGCCCCAAAACAGGGACTGTATTGTATTGTGGTGCAAAAGTCACAGTACAGGTCCTGTGATGAACTGTAATGTTGTTGCACCACTCGTTCATTCACGTAAGACGTTTTAAGATCTGAGTTTGAAGCGTTTGAACTGTTTTTCCAACATCCAGCCCTTCAGTAAGGTTCCTACAACCTGAAAGTCTTTAGGAAATCCGAAAAAGCCCGTGACATCAGTTTCAATTGTGGACCCACATCCTGAGGATGCAGTCTGAAATAGCTTTGGGTTCTCCGTGCACCCGTGCTGCCACTCTGTGCGCTCAGGGTGGGATCACCGCATCGCTCAGTAAACAGGAAGTGCTATTTCAAAACTCTGAACACTTGATTTAGCAATCCGGCAAAACAGTGATAACAACAGAAACAACAACAACAACAACAACAGCAGAGCTTTCCATTTCCAGGAGTTCATGTGGAATGACGCTCCCAGCCAGTCAAAGCATCTGGGTGCTGTGACCGCACCTCCGTGTTAGTTACTATTAATAATCATTTGCACTGTCTTTCTTGGCCATATCTGCATTAATGCTCGCAGCCCCAGGGAACCTTGTCCTCGGAGTCACATTAACCAGAGTCCGGTTACTGGCTGATCTTGGGTAGCACTTACATAAGCGGCATCCTCACCAATCCCAGGGCTGATGCGCCTTGTCCCGCCCACAGAGCTTTAACTAAGCTGTGTTCCCCAGTAGCCTCTTTGTCCCTGTTCAAGATGGAGAAAGCTAACAACCAAACAGGTGGACATAAATGAGCTGCTCATAGAGCTTATCTGTTTACCTGTTTTTCATCCAGTTATGTACCCATCCGTCAGTCCATCCAGCCAGCGGTTGATCCGGCATGTCGAGCAGTAATGTGAATAAGAGCTTTCCTTCTTTAACAGGTCCCTCTATAAATGCTGGATTTCATGCATGCTCATTAGAATATTAGGCCCATGCCCAGGAAGTTCCCAGGTCCGATCAGCTAAATACTAGGTACTAGCTACTGGCTTTCCATCTGGACATCAACACAAAGTAGATTAAAGTTGTTCCTCATTATGGAACTCTCAGTTTAAGATGATCTGCTTCAACGGCAAACACGGAGACAATCACACAGCATGGCTGCTTCTTACAGGCTGCTGTTGGAGTTGGAGTGATGCTAATAAAGGTGGAGCTGCTCCTCTCTTCAGTCTCTTCAGGGTCAAACGCTGAGCAGAGTTTGGGGAGCTGTCCGGAATGAAATGCACAGATCGAACTAACAAGAAGTCGTCCAGGATCCTGTTAAAGCTTGTTTTACAGATTTTTTTTTGGTTCCACCTTAAATGGTGCTACAGTTACATTCTGGTGCCAGTATATGCTGTGGCATTTAAGGTGGAACAGGACATTTGGTTAAGAAGCTGGTGAATAGGAAGCCAACATCAGTCTTGTTAAAGATGATCATCAGTCATGCTCACTGGCAGGTTAGTTCCTTGGGAACTTCACAGCCTGGAGCTCTAGATTTCTCCACATAGTCCGCCATTTTTGTTTCTGTTTTATTTCTTTATTGTATGTAAATTTCATGGGTGTAAATATTAACGAGTTTAGCTTTTTCAAGAGTATGTACTATTAAGCAGATAAATAGAAGTTGTGCTCAAAATGTTGGGTCTCTTGTGTTTTGAGGAGGTTTGAAGGAGATTCAGTGCCATTTTTGAAGCAGTGGATGTAAAGTTGAACTACAGATGAGAACTGGTTGCTTAAAAACAGTTCAGCTGGACCAGCACTTGGTCATATGATCCCGCTCAGACGATCAAAGCTCCATGGATAACAGGCTTTGCTCTTTGCACAGTGCTCTTGTCAGTTTCTTCTCAGATTTGGTTGAAAACTCTTTGCGTGTGAAAGACGTCTGGCCTAATCATCATAAATGAATCTGGCCCAGAAACGAGCGCGCACAGATCCAGCTATTTGATATATGGACAGAATTTCGAGCCGTTCGTTTGGAAGCGCTCCGGACAGTTTTGTTTTTCCTCCAAGATGCTCTACAGAAACGGGAGGACTTTATTTTATCCTTGTTAAGTTGTTTGCCTGTGTTTCTTCTGCCTCTCCTCCAATTTATATTCCCTGCTGTAGACCGCCTTCAGAGGAGGCAGACTTTGTACCCCACAGGCTTAAAATATGCAGCCAAATACTCAGAATACTCCCAGCCCGAGTGCTTTGTCTGCCTGTTCCTCAGCAACCAAGGTACATTATACAGGAGGAACTGGAGCGGCCCAGAGAAGGGGCGAATCGCACGGGGCATTTGGGCGACCTGGGAATGAGGCTAAATGCTGACCGATAGGCTGTCTGTAAAAATGAAAGACAGCAAAAAGGCCCAAGCTCAGCTGAATACAATGAGTTTGAAAATCTCCACACACACACACACACACACACAACAGCGCCTTCCTGCTGGCTCTCCAGCAAAACTCCATCTCCCGTC
>CM067485.1:30456429-30474202 GCA_034552555.1 Semaprochilodus insignis
ATATATATATGTATATATATATATATATATATATATGTATATATGTATATATATGTATGTATATATAATTTTTTCCAACATGTGAAACCCAGCTGTTTAATAGAAATTGTGCAATACATTTTCCAAAAAATGCCAAAATTAAATGTATTCCCTGAAAATTGTGTTAATTATTTTTGCTTATAAATTCAACAATTTGTCATTTGACTGAGTTCAAACCTTTGCATATGACTGTACATGCACTGCACTACAGAAGTTCAGTAATTACAACAATATAAAACTAATATTTTATATAATGTGCTGATCCTACGTGGTTTCATATAAGATGGAGGTCACTAAAAGCTGTAAATACCCATTTACAACTTTCAGTTATCTTCATCAGTATAATATTATATTCTAATAACATACCCAGAATTTCCAGAAGTCAAATCTTATGACCAAAAACGCATGTAAAAGCATAATTACTGTGTTATAACTCATTTAATAAAAAAGTTATTTTTGTAGAAAATTCCTGAATTGCTGGATACAGCATCTAAATATGCCTTTAGGAGAATGTTAGTGTGGGTTTCAAATGCCAGAGTAACAGCGTATCTTCCTTCACGTTTGGGCGTGAGCCTTCATCAGGGAGAATAACGGTGATCTCCTTTATGAAGGCTCGTGCTGAAGCGCAGCGTCTCCGTAGCCATGTTACACTAAAAGCTCTTTAATTCAATGAGTGCCGTAGATGTTCACTTCTTAGAAATACCTTCTGGTGAGCGGCTTGTAAGATCTGAACCCACTTTATAGAAGTTCTTATTATTATATAGGCTAATAAAGTGTAAAAAATCTCCAAATGATGTGATTATTCAAGATTAATAAATAATTAATGAGTTCATGGGGGTTAAGTCATGTGTGTCAGACTTAGAGGTGCCTGTTCATGTATCCCCACCCTGTGTTTCCATCTGTGGGCTCCCTCCATATTCCTTTTCTGTAAAGCCTCTCACACACACCCACTGCCTGGCACTGTGCTCCATTCATGAGCTCTGTGATGTCAGCCGGTGAACTTTTCCAGGCTTGGGATCATTCTCCTCCCAGTGGAATCTTACAGCCCAGCTCAGGAACACTGCAGCATGTGTGTATGTGTGTGAGCGCTCCTTCCCCAGGTTTGTAGTCCGAGTCTTTCTTTCCTCAGTAAATGCGTCCACAAGTAACGCGCTCTCTTCTTTCTCTCCTAGTTTTGGGAAGCGATCTGCTGGAAGCTTGCGTCGCGGATGTGAGTGCATCGTCCTGGAGCCGTCGGAAATGATCGTGGTGAGTTCTGGTGTTACCAGAGTGTAACTGTACAGTCCAGATTGTTCTTGACCGCTGGTTTCCAAGCTTCACCATACACTTTAGGGAAGCTGGGAAGATTTGGGAATGTTGGACACCAGTGGTCTAGGCTGTCACTGTATGCACAAGGCATGTTCTTCATTTCTTCATGACATCAGGTTATTATTGATGTGTGTCTTTATCACCTTTGCAAATTTGACCTCTTGCTGGCCCTTCACTTTCCTCCAAGCATTCAGATCGTCTGTGGTGTGCTGACATTAGCCAGTGCCGTCTTACGCTGGTTCACTGTGTCCTCCTGACGGAGCTGTGCTTCTCCAATGAAGGAACATTTTGTCGACGACGAAAATCTAATTTATCCAAACTATTCTAGACAGGAAACTAATCCGCGTTTGGTGTCTGAGGTTTGCTCCTTTAGTTTTGTGCTGGACAGTCAAGACCAGTTCATAACCAAGACTGACGTAATTGTGAATGAAATGGCCTGGCATGGAGGCCATGCGGTGATGGTGATACAAACACGCTTCGATCGCTAATTGGCCAGAGAGTCTGTTTCCTTTGTTCCTCGTTTCTTCTGTGCTGTAAAGCATAGTGCCACCACAGCTCTGGGGTCAAAGTACATGGTCGCCAGGCACGTTAGCACAAGAGGTACGGGCATCGAGCCGTGTCCACGTCAGCACTAGGTGTGAACCAGCCTTAATGTCAGTAAAGACAGTGTATACCCCAAGCGATGAGCACTGTGCGTTCTTAACGCATCACCCACTTACACTCATGCACCAGTTTGTTAAATAATCAGCAGCTTGATTGTACAGCTAATGTTGTCAGTAGTGTTGAGTAAAAGTATATCACATAGTTAAAACCTTCAGCTTCAGCCATAATATTTTCACCTTCATTTCGTCTTTAATTTTGTCACTTTTGATGGGAAACTGAATGCGAGTCCAGTAGCCACACACACAGTAGGAAGTAGGTTAAATAGTATTGCTGACCAATTTGGGAAACTATCTAATTATGATTTTTCTGACTAATATAATGACTGTGGTTTAAATGGTGATTATTCTCTGTAAATTAAACTTCAAACGTGTTTTTTTTGTGGAGATGAGGGCTTGAGGGGCTTTAACAGTACTTGTTAGGTCCAGTTAGTTGTGCTTTTGTTGGGTTGCTTGGTGGACAGCTCCATATTATTGAGTGAAATGTTCCCCTTGAAGGATATGACAACAATGTTGGTAATTCAGGCTGGAATTAAAATTAGATCTCTTGCTTTTAAACTGTTTTTTTCCCCCACTTTTATAAATATGATTAGTCTTTCAGCATATTGAATAGCTAAAAACTGAGGTATCAGGCACCAGGGGTACTGAATTTCATGCGTATTTCTGTATGGAGTGTAAAAACGCGTACATGAAGTTATGACAATGTAACACTGTGTCTGACAAACTCACTATTTAAAAATTGGTTAAAGTGAAAGTGGATGGAAATCAGTCTCGTCATGTTGCGTGAGGCTGTCCGTGCCGTAAAGGCGGTCCGGTGAAATATTAGAGTGTGCAGCTTTGTCTTTTCTTGGCCAGGCAGTTTGGTAGGTAGGTCAGTGTTGATGTTGATGTTGGTGAGCTTTTGGGCGATGTAACAGTAATAAAGTAAACCACGGTGTTTAATAATCACAGCTAAATTCCAAATGTATAACACCATGTCAAATTTCTGTTCTATAGGTTGTTTGCTAAGCTAACTTGAGGCTAGCTGACCAAGCTACAGAAGCCACAGAAGAGGTTTAATATCACCTTCCTGTTCCTTCAGTGCCGCTAGCTCGACTGCACTCCTTCAGGATTGAAGTTTTAGCTTGTTTGATTCTGGCTGACTAATACAACACTGTGGTGACCAGACCTGTTGTTATGCTAGCTAAGCTAATGCTAATGCTAATGCAGCTCCTGTTTTCCTAGTTTATCAATTGGTAGATATTCTGACATTTATTGCAGGATGGCTTGAAAATCGTACGCTGTGTATGAAAAAGCTCTGAAGTTATATCAATTTAATGTTGTGTCTGACAAACTCGCCATTTGAAAATTCCGACCTCCATTAGGGGAAAAAAAACCAGTGAAAATTCCGCCTTGCCTGGGAATGTTCAATCTCAGGCTCAGCAAGTCAGCATGACTAGCCACGGCGTTGATAATGATGTACCAGTTCTCAGCTTTTAAATAAGATTTGCTTTGGTAACCATTATAGCACTAACGTTAGCCCACTAGCTTGTTAGTCACTTTCGCTGGAGGTGAGAGTTCAAGAACGACCCGGGTCACAAAGCTACCTTATCCTCATAGCTCCAGCACAGAATCGACACAGCAAAGACTTTTCATAACTGATCAACTACAGAACCGGGAACATCTGATTCCTTATACTGACTCTTATACTACAGTAGAGCAGCATTTCATTCGGCTGCTGAAGTTTCTCCAGCGAACGTGCATGGCCGCGTTACATCCCCGGAGTCCGGTTAAAGATATGAGGCCCACGTTGGTGATGCCTTTGCATTTATGTTGCCTAGATAATAAATAGGCACATACGTGTGGGTGTGCGTGCGTGTCCCCACGTGTGCCTGATATCTCCAGCACAGTCAATGGCTTCTATCAGCTGCAGTTGGTGGTGGAGGAGTTGCTGGTGGTTATTACCGGCTGGCGTGGCCCTGTAATTACGAAGCGAGGCAGGATATGGACACTGCACTTGCTCTCGCTTGCACAGCCCCAATATATTCCCACCGCTCGGCGCTCGCCGGCAGTTGCCATAGCAGCGGTTGGTAAGGTAGCGAGAGATTTGATGTGTAATCCCAAAGGCGGGGGGGGTGTGAAATGTGAGGCTGCAACCAAAGTAGAGAGGGAGAGAAAGAGTACGTGTGTGTGTGTGTGTGTGTGTGTGTGTGTGTGTGTGCGCGTGTGCGCGTGTGCGCGTGTGTGCGTGTGTGCGTGTGTGTGAGATAAGTGAGAAAGGAGAGGAGAGATGAGAGATGGTGATATCTTGACTGTCTTAATCACGTTCCCTTGTCGCGGTGTAATGTCACCCCGCCTAGCACCTCCTCCATCTAAACCTTAAATCATGTGTTGATGATGCTCCACTAGAGCCCACTGTAACTTCATTGATCATTTAACACATCAGTCAGTTCAAAAACAGTGTCTGATGATGTCAGTTTGCAGTTCGAGTTATCACATTACCAAAGTACACCTAGCCAAGTATGAAAACTGGACTCAGGAGCAATGGAAGAAGGTCATGTGGTCTGATAACTTCAGATTGCCCCTATTCCAGAGCGACGGGAGCGTCAGGGTAGGAAGGGAAGCCCTTGAAGTGATGCGCCCCCTGCATGCATATAGCCCACTGTACAAGCCTCTGGAGGCAGGGTTATGTTCTGGGGGGCTTCAGTTGGTCAGGTTGAGGCTCAGCAACATTATATGGGAATATAATGAAGTTAGCTGACCACCTGAATGTACTGAATGACCAGGTTATCCCATCAGCGGAATTTTTCGGCCATATTCCAGGACAACTATGCTGGGGCTCAGATGAGCAGTTCCAGAAGCATAAGAAATGATCTTCACACATGAATCGGCCACCACAGAGTCCTGATGTCAGCCCAGTGAAAGTCTTCGGGTTGTGCTATAGAAGACTTTACAGAGTGGTTTGACTCTCCCATAGTCAGTACAAGATCTCGGCTGTAGTGAAAGCAGCTATGGACGCAAATAAGTGTTATGATGTTGCCTAAGGTTGTATGTGCTTTTTTTTTTTTTGGCCAGGCAGTTTAGTGTTAATAACAGTGTTAATAACAATGTTGGTGAGCTTTTGAGTGATATAACAGTAATAAAGAAAACCGTATTTGAAAGTCAAAACAACAACACATCAACACGTTTCTGTTCTATAGGTTGTTTGCTAAGCTAATTAGAGGTTAGCTGGTAAAGCTACAGAAGCCACAGAAGAGGGTTAGTATCACCTTCCTGTTCCTTCAGTGCAGCTAGCTCGACTGCACTCCTTCAGGATTGACGTTTAGCTTGTTTGAATCTGACTGACTAATACAACATTGTGGTGAGCAGAGCTATTTTCACGCTAGCTAAGCTAATGCTAGCCAGCTCCTGGTTTCCTAGTTTATCAATTGATCAATTGCTCGTTAGATGATCTGACAATATTGAATGAATGCTTGAATCGTACACCGTGTTCAATGTATTTGATGGCCAGGTAAGTTTTGAAATGATGCTCCCCATAGTAATAATGAATACATAACTGTCAACATCCTGTTTTACATATCCTGATATACCACATATACTCTTGATGTACCACAGTATGATATTTCTCCATATCTCCACCTCTAGTATATATTTAGTGGTGTAAAAACTTTGATCTCTTTTTCTGCACAGTGTAAAAGCTCTAGCTCTCCTTTCAGTTTCGTGAATATTCATGATGGACAGACCAATAGAATTGCTCCAAACCTGCTTAGAAATAAACCTTGTTCTATCAGCCTCCACTGCAGGTTAAGAAAGCTGGTTCATCCTCCTGGTTTTTAAGGTGGACTATATAATTCCATGAGGGCTACTTTATAGTTTGATGTCTTCACTTTTATTCTACAGTAAAGCATTAAGATAAACATAAGGAGGACCCTCTATGAGGACACGTGTCTAAACTTTTGACTGCCAGTGTACGTCACTAAGTAAATGGTTAATCATTCAAATCTGATAATTATTGCCGCTGATATGGACTATTATTATAGATTTATATTGTATTTTGAGTGTCACAATTTTTACATATTAGCATTGATAGATATGATATTCCCTGAACAAACTTAATTCCCATTTCCCCCGCCGTTTACTCTGAGAAGTATTGAGTTATTACTATATACCGTGTGATTCTATTAGTGCATAGTGAAGTTGTATAATGACGTGGTTTAATATATTGACTCAAACCGCGTGACGCAGTATAAGCACAAGCTCGACTCAGCCAGTTTGATGACCCCAGCATGTCCACTACACCTGGACTCTTCAGCAGAGGCCCGTTTCTGCTGCACACAGACAGCATCCTCCTCTTGTTCGCCACAGTTCTCTCTGTTCTCCTCTTTGACGGAGGCGTTTGAGGCTCGAAACACACACACACACACACACACACACACACACACACACACACACACACTCACACGTGGTACAGACAGGCTCACACACCCACTGCTATTTTTACGCAGTGCAAGAGAGAAAGGGGTGGGAGGGGGGAAGACACAGAGGGAGGGAGGGAGGGAGGGAGGGAGCGAGCGAGAGAGGTAGAGAATCACTCATCTCTCTCTTTCGTCGGCAGGTGGACTATATGGATGAGAATGAGGAGTATTTTCAGCGCCAGGCGTCACACAGGCAGTCCCGCCGGAGGTTCCGCAAGATCAACCAGAAGGGCGAGCGGCAGACCATCATCGACACGGTGGACCCGTATCCCGCAGGCAAGCCGCCGGTAGCCCGCGGATACCACACGGTCAGTCCCACACCTTCGCCTTCCTCTCGCTCTCACACAACTTCACCCTCCCGTTGTGACTGTGCTGCGTTTGTGCTTGTTTGTGTTGCTGTTGTGTTTAACTTGCTGGTTTCGTTAGTGAAGTTCTTGCGTTGATCGCGGCTCAGGTCACTGTACCTGAGCATTTCTTAGCTGTGTTAGTCTGGGGTTGTACTGCAGTTTACACTTAATAGCTATCCAGTGTAATATTAGCCCTCACCTCTTTGCCTGTTATACCCCTCTCTGGACTTTAGTCTGTGTGTAGCATTGCAGCTAAATCATTTTCCACTAGAAACTGCCTCTTCAGCTGTTTGAACAGGCTATTTCAGCCTCGTTCATCAGCAATAATTAACAAAGAAGACAAAACGGAACAATCTGGAAGTGGATCGATCGTATGTAGAGAAGTGCTGGGCGAGAAGCGTTTGGTACGAGCTTGTGGCATCTATCTGCAGAACCATCTGTAATCTGTAGCGCTGTTCTCGCAAGCAGCCCAACTTTTCTAACGATAGTCCGCCTGAGTGCATTTCAGAAACTGTGTCAGGTTTATCGTGACCATCTAATGGAAATGATGGATTTACTGAACGAGAATGAGAATTATTAACACAATATCTAGTCTATCGTCACTGATTAGTATTCCAGATTTTCTTCCAGATAATATTCCTGATAAATAGCATATTCAGATAAATAGAATATTAAAAATATTAAAACTAATTCTAGTTATAAAATAATGGATATGGTATAAATAGGGATGGGTGTCATTTGGATTTTATCAATCCCGATGTTGATACTGGTACTGCTTATCGATACCAATACATAGCAAGACTCCTATTGAGTTTACTCTCCATAATTTGCTGCAAGAAAACAAAATATATGGCATAAAAACATGTGAAAAAATTCTCAATGAAAAGACGTGAAGAGGCTGTGGTCACCTCCCTTCAGCTGAAAACAGCCATAAGCACTAACTTAATAGGTAATTTAATAATTAGTTAGTAAATTAGTCAATTAGTTCATTAATAAACCCTAAATTACTTACCGCTGGTAGTCAGGGCAGCTCACAATCATACATTCAAACTTGAGCTGCTGAGCAGTTGATTTATGCTATTTATGCTATGCTAGCTAGCTACCAAATTTTATTCAGCACGGGGTCAAATTCATATCACTTCTTCCCCCAGTAAGCTGATGACTATTTGTTTAATGCTGCAAACTGTCTGTGATAGGGACTCGATTTACCCCACCTGTAGTTTTAATATGAAGCTGAAATCAGCTTCCTATCTGCCAGGTTTCCCCCAGTCTACCTTTAACAGTGCAGCAGTTATTATAATTATAATAACACCTGCAGCACCAGCATGTAGCTACTAGGGCTGATTAATTTGGTAGAAATGTTAATTGCGATTTTCCTGATACGGCGATTGTGTGATCATTTATTGTAAATTAAAGTTTAGGCCAAGAAAGCCAGAATGTTCCCTCGTTTTGGCGTCAGGCTTGAATGTGGTTTGCCAGCTTACCTGTAAGTTGTGATTGTAGTGTCACAGCACATGGAGGTTTGGAGCCTCTGATTAGAATAGCTTATCCAGTTCTGTGTTATCAGGTTAAACATGTTCACCTAAAACTGAAGGCAGTGTTGTTGACAATGTAGGCTATACTTTAGCCTAGGCTATCCTTGCATCTACGTCTTGTTTTGTGCTGGTGATGGTGAGAATATACATTAATTAACTTTTTATTTTACACTGAAACTGTGGGCGTTAGCCGTAAGGTGGGTTTAAAACTGAAATCAGGAAGTTAGAAAGTCCAAAATAAATGATATATTAAAGATAGACTTCAAGTTTTAAATATGCTTATTAGCAGTCAGAGGTACCACATACTGGGTCTGGGCCGTAGGATACGATATTATGGTCATATTTAAGTCAGAATATGGTGTTATTATGAATTTGTGGTATGCTGAGTATTGTGGTGGTACATATTTGCTGTATATATTGTGATTTATGACCTTTTTTCAACTGCAAATCATGTACCTAAAGAAAAAATATTGGACTGTTGTAGACGCATCTGTGTCCACTGGCTTTGCTGTCCATGTATCACCAGTTAATGCAGTCTGCTTTAATCAGAGCAGTGTGTTTTATTATTTCAGATTTAATTTGTATTTCCAGTTTAATATTGATACTTGCTGTCTGTGTATGGATACGATATTGATGTGCCAAATATCACAATCATATGCTGCTGCATTTTCCCCCCACCCCTAGTCTAGCTGCTGTTGCTAGCATTCATGTTAGTCTTGTCTCCTGCACTTCCTTGGCTAAGCTTGCAGCCTTCAGTCTTGGATTTGTGTCTTCTCCGGCGTACCTCACCTCCATCGTTCTCCGTAGCTAAGCCTGTATGTGCTGGGATTTGTCATGTGCCGTGTGACCGAATGCTCTCTGTATAGCTGCTTGTCAGAAGTTTGTCTTTCAGCTCCCTGTTTGTTTTTCCCGCTTGACCTTTCCCCTCTGTTTTGTGCCGGCTCCCGTATTCGCTCTCTGTAGGTGCTGTAGTTGTTGTTGTGTGTATCCATTGTCAGTAAGACTCTGTGGTGCTGGCTAAAGACTCTGTCTGTGCCAGCAGTTTCTGCTCTGAATCCCCACTGTGCTCCGTGCAGCTCGTCCAAGTGTGATGCTCTGCACTGCTTTGTGTGCGTATGTGTGTATTTAGTGCTTTGTGCGGTGCTGTGTGCGCGGCATCAGTCAGATCCAGCACGGAGCAGGAAATACAGAGAGGGAATGTGGGCAGAAGCTTCATTTTCACACGGCCGCGTTTCTCCACGCAGGCTAATCCTCTATAGGTAGCAAAGCTCCATTACACGCTCATCTGCTTCAAACTCAGCGTGTGACTGAGCGGAGGCAGAGACAGCTTTAGGGGAAAGATGGTGTTTAATAAGAAGTGGAGGGAGAACGTTTTTGCATGAGCGCTTCACATGTGTGCTTCTGTCTCTTTTAAGGCCTCGTGCACACCATTAACCACCATAATGCACCATTAACGCTTTTAAAAACATGTTCTGTTTTTTTTTTTCTCATTTGTCAAGAATCTTTTCTCACACCTATCGCAGTTATGAAAATGTCTTCATGCAAAAATGGTCCCGTGAGCAGAGTCCAGTGGAGCGTGATGATACTCGATGGAGAACCATGACAATTGGAGCTAGGCTTTCAGTCATACATGTCAAAACGATAGGCTCAAATCGCTAGGGCTACACCTGGATATTCAACTGTTCGTTGGGTAGGTATTTGTTCAGATACAGTGCCAAACACAGCAAGTAGAAACAGCCTCTCCACTGCTAACAGCTACTTCCCTGGAAAACCCACCACTCCACCCGTCTTCAGTCTCCTTACCCTCATTCACTCTCTCACTCTTCTTCTAAACCGCCTACTCCTTCTGGGTTGCAGGAGGTGCTGGAGCCTAACACAGCACAGGCAGGAAACACCCTGGACAGGCTGCCAACCCATCACAGGGCACATACAGACTCCCTCGCACACTCACACCTAGGGGGCAGTTTAGCTTTACCTCGAGTTCACCTGACCGCATGTCTTTGGATTGTAGAAGGAAAGCGGAAACCCACTGCGCCACCGTGCCTCCGCTCTTTAACCTAGTACACCAGAAAACAGCCCCACCTAAACCTTTCTCCTCCATAACAAAATAAACTGGGCTGCTTATAATGCTACGTGGTGATGCCACAATACAATTTGGTCAGCTGGGGCTCCTGACATTCCAACTCACAACGGGTTTGAGAGAGCATGTATTCCCAGAGCAGCTGCAAGCAGTGTCCCACCATGCTGGGTTCTAACCTGGGCCAAGACTCTGTGCCTTGTATTAGACCACCTCAGTGAAGCGCTGGCTAACCTGTGCACACTCTGTGCTATTACCCCCTGGCCTGCCGCTATGACGGGGCAATCGTGCAGCCGTCTTCCAACGGTGCTGGCACTACCAGGATGACTGACCGGAGGGCATCACTGCTCGCTAAATGTCCCTAGTTGTGGCTGTTGGGTCAGTGAGGTACACCGACAAGGCCCGTCCTTGCACATGCATGGCTGAACATGAACCTTGAATCGTTTACATGTCTCAGGATGTCAAACCTACCCACCAAGTTTGATTCCTGTCTGCTGATTCCTTCTGGGTGCAGCTATTTGTGCAGCTGTTCTTTTGACAAAGAGTGTAATAGCAGTCAGCTGCAAAAAAATAATAAATAATAAATCATTTTTGCATCCTTAACGTAAACACTGTGTAAAGGTGGCAGTGATCCCATTGCAGGTACGTGTGTCGGGTTGAAAATACAAGTTATTGCGACAGCCCCGTTTAAAGCTCAGTGTTGTATACAGGGTTGGATCGGCCTCTTGGGTTCCCGTTTTGGTTCAGTGGACCAGACTGATGCTGCCGAGAAGTGCCGGCGTAATCATCTTTTCATGTTTGTGTTTTGCTTATAGACTGTGTTCTTTTTTTTCCCCCTCCACTGTTCCCTGCAGTGTCGGTATGCACATCTGAAATGAGAACTCACGTAGGCACATTCCTCTTTTTTCAAACCCGCCCTCCTCCAATTCTGCTCTCCTCCGTTCCTTGAATTCTTCTCATTCCCATAGGAAAACTGCCAGCGTTCCCGCACTTGTTTGGGAATAATTCGCTCCCATGCACAGGAAAACGCTTCACATCATATTCCTTTAGCCTTGGGCCAGAGTTAGCGAAAGAGACGACAAAACTTTCCCACGACCCCACACGTTTTTGTCCCGAACCGCTCCCAGTTGTTGAAGCTGTGTGTGGGAAGAGAGTGGAGACGTGGTTGCATGTTCCCAAACAAAGATCATGCACAGACCACTTTGAATATGCCCTGCAGAGTAGCCTCTTCTGCGACTGGTGGGAGCGACTTTGGAGGGCCGGATGCTGGGCTGACGGGCGTGTGCGTTTGATCGGTCTAGCACTTTTTAGGAGCTCTGACATAAGGCCAAGAGTGAGGACTTCATCGAGAGTACATGAGTCCTATTTAGAGTTTTGCCACAAAGTGCGTCTTAATCTAGAATCCGGAAACAGTAGAAAGACCATAAAGCACCAAACAGCATCCAGGAACAGATTCGGCTGGAGCAGTACTGGAGTTGGGTTGGCTTTACTAGGAGACGCTGTGAGATGTAGGGCTGGGTATTGAAACACAGTACTTAATAATGGTACTTAATAATGATGCTGCCTGTTACAATGCTACAATACTACAATTCATTACCTGAGGAAATCCGTATCAGTGAGCCAATAAGAATGCAGACTCCAAAACTGGCTGAATGGCCGTGTACGTTACTTTGCATGTTTTAACCTCAGTGCTTCTCAAACGGTCTGTTTCATGAATATATCGTCCAGCACTTTGAGCCCCCTTCATGGACAGCTGTAGGATAGAGAACCGGAAAACGCAACATCAGAACCTTAAGAACCCTGTCAACTGACAAGGTCTAGTGATATTACAGGATTTCACATGTGTAACTCTGCATAGGTTTATTTATTGTCATCTCAGGTATAAACACTAACACAACAGAAAGAACAACCGAAAGAAGAACACATGAACATAGAATCCAGTATTGTTGAAGACGGGATATAGGCCAGGGTTTCTCAACCTGTGGGCCGCGGACCTCCAGTGGGCTGTGAAGCACCCTCTAGTGGTTAGCAGGCCCATCTTTAAGTCAATAAAAGTATAACTAAAAAATAAAGAGTAATAATCGAGAGATCAGTGGTTCAAACTAGAAACCTTACATGCAGGAATGAAAAGATTGGTGAGGAATACGATTGCTATGTGCCGTAAGAGGAGTCGACTGATGTTAGCACTTGAGAAATAAAAGACAAAAGCAGTTTTATATAAATAAATGTACATGAACAAAAAGAGTTTTGTTTTCTTGTGGGCTGTTACACTTTTTATTTTTATTTATTTTTTTAATTTTAATTGTTATTATTATTTTTTTTTTTTACACTTGCGATGGTTTTTGAAGATTGCACCCTTTTAAGGCTTATTTGGTGTGAGATTGACAAAGACGAGATGAACTGATTTCTGTGTTAGATGGCATATGGTAAACAGATAAGTTTACAAGCAGCAGCATAATCTTTCATAAATAACATTAGCAGGGACATACACACTGCGGATGGATTATCATTGTTTTCCCGTTAGCCTTGAGGCAGATCACTACAGCTGATATCAGGACAGTATAAACGGTCTGGTCAGCCTCGCCACTCTTACTCACAGTCTCATACGTGTTCATGTTTCCATGAGTTCTAGCAGGGCTGGAATTCCATAAGGACTAGTGTTCCGGAAGGTCTAGAGTTCCAGAAGGACTAAAGATCCAGAAGATCAGAGTTCCAAAAGAACTAGAGTTGCGGAGGTACCGGTGTTGCGGAGGTACTGGAGTTGCGGAAGGACTAGAGGATTGGTCTCAGCTGTGTGATTGGTGGACTCCATTGTTAATTCCTGATTCTGAAGTCTTTAGCTCAGTCCTGTCCTGTGCAGCTGACTAGCTAACCGAGACGAGTCACAGTATTCTATCACAGGATTCCGAGTTAGTGCGGAAAACACATGCGATGGCGTCAACTAATCAACTGTTAAATTCACTGGCAGCTAATTTGGTCATTCATTTACACCAGTTATTCGTCCCTACATGATACGCTTGCCTTAGACCAGGTTAATTGGTTATCGCTAGCAGACCTTGCATCACGTACAGTTATCTACAAACACGGGCGTCAGCACATCGCATGACTACGAACTAGAATCCTGCGTTTTGTTTGCTTTTTTGTCCAGTTTTATAGATAAGAGTATGTCATACAGAGTCAGGGACATGTCTGTTTGTGGTAGAAGGCAGCGTATTTGCCTCCATTTTCCTTAAGGGGGAAATTGCATGCATCTGTAATTTTTGGCCATTGGTTTAAAGACCAGTGTGGGTCGACACTTGGGTTAAAATGGTGAAATAACAGTTTGGAGTCGTGATAGAAGTGCCTCGGAAATGAATGTGTTTGCTGTTGAGAGGCCGTCTGAGCCCCCAGTGTTTTCGAATGGCAGTGGAGTGGAATGTGCTCCATCCGCACAGCCGGCTCATAGATAGTGCCTTGTTTTGGGCTTCAAATGGGCACCGTTACACTCTCTCCCTGTCTCTCCTCTCTAAGCCAATCAGTGTTAATTGTTCAATAGCTAAATGGACTCCCTCAGGCAGCGTAGTCACAGTGTTTTGAGTCAGGCTTTCTGGGCCATTTAGTTGCATAATTAGTTCAGTGTCTTGCTTGTAAAAGTGCATGTGCCCATTTATGTTTTTTTGGGGAGTGCGGGGCTTTGGGGCAGGCTCACCATTTGTGGAACGCTCTTGAATGTGTCTGTGCTTTGTACTTTGTCTTTCGTGACGCCACGTGTGCGGACAGTACTGTGCAAAAGTCAGAAAACGGCACTGGTTTATTTCATTTGCAGTCAAAACGGCATTTTCATATTTTCGTATTTCCAAAGCTGGAACTCCATAACATCACCTGGTAGAGAAAGAGAGGAGAACGTCAAGCTCCACTCCTGCTTCATCCACAGGTGTTTCTGTCCATCCTTCTTCCACTGTGAGAAGACACCTCAACACTATGGAGGTCTGAAAGGATGTGTAGCAGTTCCAGAAACTCCTCTCTGAGTAAAGGGAGAGTCCAGACCCATCCAGCATAGAAGCTGCTGGTGTTCACAGAACAGTGGACTCACTACCCCAGACCTCAACACCACTGAATGTGTTTGGGGTTATCTGGATCATAGGAAGCAGAAAATGCGACCAGCTTCTAAGACTGAACTTTGGAGGTGTGGCTTCAGAGTTCTCGGAGGAGCTGGAAGTGAGTCTGCGGGAAAGAATGGATGCTGTATTAAAGGTGAAGATGAACACCGTTGTTTTTAATACAACGATATGCTGGTGAAAAATGGACGCGGTGCATTAAATGCTTGTTTTGACTGGAGAGTAAAGAGACGAGGGCGGTCTCTGACGTGTGCACAGTACTGTATGTGTCTGTGTGTCCTCAGCACTGCCCTCTGTCGCCTCTGGAGACTGCTCTGATCGAGGTAGCCAAGGCTTTATGAAGAATGTGTCCCTCTCCTCCTCCCGTAGTATGACTTGCAAAGTGCTTTCCAGCAGGGCTCGGCTGCGCCGGCTCTGCGTGTGTGTGTGTGTGTGTGTGTGTGTCTGAATAACTCTCAGTGCTGTTTATAACCGTCATCTTCTCTGCTTCTCTCCTCTGCTCTCGTCTCGCTCTGGCCCCTCCTCAGGAATGCGTTAAAGCTCAGGTATTGTACTTATTCACTGTTCGCTTCTGTGTGTGTGTGTGTGTGTGTGTGTGTGTGTGTGTGTGTGTGTGTCTGTATACTGTGTATGTGTATGTGAGAGAGGGAGCGCACCTGCGGTTGGCTTGTATGATTGTCTGATTATAACATTCTGAAGGTAATTTGTGTGTTTCATTGCACACACACACACACACACACACACACACACACACACACACACACACACACACACAACCCACACTGTGTTGTTCTCGGCCTGAGCGTGTGTGTTTATGTGTAAGGCTCATTCTCTCCATACAGAGGTGAAAAAGAGTCTCCGTCTCTTTTCTCCGTCTCTCTCTAACAGTGGTATGCCTAAATATTGGTGATTGCAATACACAAAATAATTGACTCATTTTTGTCAAAATATGACTCAATATCTCAAAATTGTGACTTTATATTCTGAAATAATGACTTCATTTATCACTATGTAATATGCTATTTCAAGGAAATGAGTAACTACTAATATGATATTCTCACAAAAGCACTTTTTTGGCAATAGTATGACTTTGCAGCTTAAAACTGTGGCTTATTTGTTGAAAATGTTTCTAAAATAATGACTTAATTTCTTGATATTTTAAATGTTATGTTGAATAATGATTTATTACATTTTCAGAAGAAAGAAAGTAATTAATTACTATAATATTCCCAAAGTATGACTTAGTATCTCACAATTGTGACTTTATATTCTAAAATAATGACTTAATATTTAATATTCTATTTTGAAATAATGATTTATTACATTTCTAGAATGTACTTTTTTGTCTTTTTCAAGACAAAAAAAGTAATAAATTACTAATAATATTCCTAAACAAGTACTTATTTTCTGAAAAAAACATGACTTAATATCTTGAAATAGTGCCTTATTTTCTCAAAATACATCAAAATAATGACACAATTTGGCTTTTTTTGGCATTGTTTTCTATATTCACTTATATCACTATGAATAGCAATATTCACTCAGATATCTCAAAATAACTATTTTTGTCAGATACTTTGCTTAATCAATCACACATCAAGAAAGTAAGTAATTATTTCAATAAGTAGTTATTCAAGTTATTCAAGTTATTCAGTTGTCATTCCAAGATTATTATTATTTATTAGTATTATTATTATTTTGGTGTACTGTAGTCATTGGCTTTACCCAGGAAGTCAACATTTGGACAGATTTAGTCAATATTTTGTAGTCATTGTAATGATATAATAAGTCAAAATGTGTGTATATTTATTTAAGGCTTTCGTTGTAGCAGTAGCTGCTGTTCCCGAGGTTTGGCGATGCCGAGTGTTCTGTAGGTGTGATACGTCCAGCTTTAATCTGCACTAACTGTGCTAAGCTGCTGTGAAGCTATTATAGCATTAGCCTAATAAGCCTACTGCTGTACTGTCAGGCTGCAGGGTAAGAGCACAGCTAATCAAAGCGGAGAAAGACAGGAGATAGATAATTTCGCCACACTGTGGGGATCACAGCCTGCGATAACAACAGCAATCGGACAGTTTGTGGCCCCGCTAATCTTAATTGTGGCGCCTGATAAGGATCCAGACCTGCTCTGTACACAAGCCTCGTGTAGCCAGAGAGGCGGAGTGTGAGAGAGACAGTGTGTCTGTGTGTGTCTGTTTGTTTTCCAGAACAAATATGGTCTTTGTAGGGAAATGAGGTAAACAAGGCTAAGAAACTTTCCTGACTTTAACGGAAAGAACAAAAGCGGTTCTTTTCTAGTTCTGTAGTTATGAGGTTTTTAAGATTAAGGTTAGGCTCAGATTTAGGATTAATATTAGTATTCTATAGTTATTAATGCTGTATTTTTATTATTCTGTTATTACACGCAGTATGATTGTAATATGTCCATCCTGTACTGAAGAAAACATCAGGTAAACACTTTTATATACTAGTACTAAAGAGAGTCAATAAATCAATAAATATCAATAAATGATGATACACTTAGACTGATATGGGTCATATTTATTGAGCTACACATACAGAAGTTGTGTCTCTCAGTATGGAAATGGGTCGCCATGCTTGCTAGACGTCTCAGCGTGGAGTTGTAGAGGTTCCTAATGGTGTCCTGTGATAATCCATCCCATGCAGCTTGAATATTCTCACGCAGTTCCTGCAGATGTTGCGGTAGGGGTGGAGGTGGAGTGACACCAGGCCATCATCTTGGAGCTGACCACGGTGCCTCCACACACGGAGTCGTTGGTCGTCTTTACCAAGACAAAAGCGGGACTCGTCACTCAAGATGACCCGCTGCCATTCTGGGTCACTCCATGACAGTCTGGCACGACACTATTGCAGTCTTTGGTGATGTTGACGTGGTGTTAAGGACAGTCGTCGTAACGGTCTGTGTGCATGTAGTCCTGCATCGTGCAGCCGTCTGACGACAGGATGATTCATGGAGGGCATCACTGCTCACCGAATGTCCACAATCGGAGGTTCTGCTCTTTATGTGCACTGCTGATGGCTATGCTTGGTTCTTCACTCCTCACCGAATCTAATTACTGCAGGAACAGGTATTGGCTCTGCAGTTCCAGCAGCTACAGGGAGGCAGAAAGTGGGATTGAGGCAGAAAGTGGGATTGAGGGAGAGAGAGAGTGAGGGAGAGAGTGAGGGAGAGAGTGAGGGAGAGAGTGAGGGAGAGAGTGAGGGAGAGAGTGAGGGAGAGAGTGAGGGAGAGAGTG
>CM067485.1:30483785-30495212 GCA_034552555.1 Semaprochilodus insignis
ATTGAAACCAATAAATAATTTCTGATGACGCTTATTTTGCCCACATACACAGCCATAAAATCTTTCTTTGGGGTCAGATTGAGCAAACAGCACAGACGTGAGCATTCACAATGAGCTACACAAAATAATAACAGTAATAATTAATGGTGATGAATTACTCTGATACTTTGAGAGCCCTAAGACCAAACCTCAACACGCCTGCGTGAGCAGCAGTAATAGCCGTGATTTCAGAGGGCTAAATGACTGTGTTGTCTTTCAAGCAGACATCAGCGCTCCAGACGACCCCGCCGTCTTTTTTTGTCTCCCTTCTGGGCAACGTCAAGCCGTCCCTGGACGTGACCCCGTTGCCGCGGTGATGTAATGATGCCGGATGCTCCCCCCTACCCCCTGCGCACACACCTCCCCCACTACCCCCTCCCCCTAGACTGTTGGTGGTTGCCAAAGCGACGACGCTCGCCAGCACCTGAGCTTGTTTTGTCAGGCATTACATCATCGGCAGGGTGATGTCATCGAGTAGTAGGAGCAGCGTGGTCCCGGCGCGCTGCTGGCAGCATGCCAAAAATGTTCCATTTAATGGCTATCTATATCTGCAAACGCATAGCGCTCCAGCAAGCGCAGCCAATACATACACAAGCTCTATTTCTGTACGACAGGCGCTTATTAGCTAGGCACTTACAGACGGCCAGTCGCATTCCTATTGTACTCTGCTAATGCTTCTGTTATAGCAGGCCATAAATAAGCATAGGTATTGCCTTCCACCTGCACCTGAATATGCTTACTTGTACAGTCATTACATATATATGAAAGCATCATATCGGCTTCCGTTTATGGTCTTCGTGTCCATTAGTGCAGCTCGCTCTGTCAATTTTTGCCCCGCTCACTGTAACGTTTACCCTGCAGTGATGTATATGCTGCTCATGTCTCGCTTTGGCAGCCTTGTTATGGTTAATATACTGCGACCTGTGAAATGCGCAGTGATTGAACTCCCTCTCTTTTATGGGAGAGTATTTAGATAGCGGCTCGCTGCGTAAGTCATTCGGACGGGACGCTGGTCATTGTTCGACTTGCCTTTTTGCTTCTATTGTTCCTTTGTTATTTAAAAGCTGGTTATTATCATATTGGGTGTCAGGCCGGGGGCAAGGCTAGATCTCCAGGCTTCTCCCCCCCTGCCCCCGCCCCCAACAAACCCCCCCACCGCCACAATCTGAGAATAAGAGCCTCTCAAGGGAGCGTGTGCACTTTAGCACACGCTTGTGTGAGGAAGTGAGTGAGTGAGTGAGTGGAGGGTGCAGGGGGTGGGGGGGGGTGTAACCGAAGCACCCATGACTGGATAAATCAGGCTGGTCTGTTTATCTGGATTAATGGCCAGAATGGTGCACGGTGTGCTTGTGTTGTTTTAGGCCACTCACTGCCGTCATACGAGGGTCACGCGTGGGCGGACCGGGCCGTCGGCGTGGCGACGGGCATCTGGATGCGTGTCCTACGTCTAGTGTTTTGGGAGGTGGATTGGCAGTGTTGTCATGGCAACCATTATATTTCGTGCAGCAGTGACGGAGCTGCTTCTGTTGTCCCTAGCCGTCTTCCAGCAGGCTCTTTTTTTTCCGTTCTATCGTGCTAGCTCTCTCTCTCTCTCTCTTTCTGTCTGTCCTTCTCTCTCTATCTCTCGCTCGCTCTCACACCCTCCCTCCAATCCGACCAGGAAATGGCTCTCCTCCGTGGTTGCCATGCCAACTGCCTGCAGCCCTGGTGGTGTGCGGCAGGGAGCGTGATAATGACATTACTCTCACAGGGCTAACCGCGCTCATCCTTCGCTTCTCTTCCCCTCTCTCTCGCTTTCTTTTGCTCTCTTCTCAAATTCTCCCTCTCCATCTTCTTCTCAGTTCCTCTTTCCCCATCTCTCTCTCTTCCTCTCTATCCCTGCCTTCAAATCACTATCTATCCCTCCTCCGTTTCTCTTTTCTCTCACTCTCTCATTTTCTCCTCTTTGTGCTTCCACACTCGCCTCCCTCAACCCCCTGTCTGTGCGCGCGCCCGTGCGCGCTCACGCAGAATAGTAGGCTCCAGCGGCGACTCTTGAAGCATCACCGAGTGAGGGAGGGAGAGGAGTGAGTGAGGGCCGGAGGGAGCGGGGGGGGGTCCTATTCAAAAGCACACATCTATACACACGCGCGCGTGCGTGTGCACATACACATATGCATGTTTGCATGCATGCATAGATACATGCATGAAGCGTGCGCGCGCTAGCTCGCTTATCACTCAGCTCTGCTGACAAATGAAGCACGAGCGTTTAACAAAGAGCAGCTCGCGTCTCTCCATTCTCCTCCTAATGTAACGTTGCGTAAAGCCTCGCCAGCGTGCAAGTGCACCCCCGCGCGCGTGCGCGTGCATGCATGCATACATGGGAGAGAAGGAGCACGCGAGTACAGATAGGCGGGGATTAAGGAAAACCGGAGCGAGGAGATAGCGCGAGCGAACGTGAGTGAAAGTGCCGTCAGCCATTTTTGTATTTTTTCCCTTCTCCTCCTCCTCCTCTCACCCTCCCCCCTTTCCCACCATGCCGCTCTCTGATTGGTGGAGGAGATTTACCTAATTACCTCCAACGCCGCGGACGGATTTTTCAACCCTTCCTCACGTCTCTTCTTTTCTAGCTATCTTTTTTGCTTTCTCCACTCATCGCTTTCCATCTTCTCTTTCATTTCCTGTCTTCTGGCGGAAGGATGGATGCGCTGGAAGAGGGAGAGAGCGCCTTGAGCCTCGGAGCCTGAGAGCCGGAGCATCTCCGCTGTGGAGAGAGAGAGAGAGAGAGAGAGAGAGAGAGGGAGAGAGACAGAGAGAGAGATAGGAAGACTCTCAGCGGAGGGATAGAAGACAGGAAGAGGCTCTCTCTCTCTCTCTTTCCCTATTCTAAAGCCTTTCTTACGTTTTTTAGCAGGATGCTAAAATTCCACCCCGTTCCTGCGCCTCCATTATGAAGCCATTAGCGAGCGGCGGCGGCCATGGAGTCTCGAGCCAGGCTGATAAAAGCCCCGTGAGTATCGACCGACCCTCAGCGATCAGATTAGCCTGCTTTACTGAGGGAGGAGGGATGGAGCGAGGGATGCATGGATGGATGGATGGATTAGCATTGCTTTCACTTCTCGGAGCTGTCTGAACAGCCGCTGGTCACGAGACTTGACATCGTCGCGCACATCTGTGTGCAAAAGCTGTGTGTGCGCGCGCGCGCGTGCACGTAGGCAGGTACTGTCGGGCTGTCGTGCGGTCAGTGTGTGGAGGTAGCGGACGAACACATGAAGGTGTGTGTTGTGGTGCGTGCATGCGTGCGCAATGTTATGTGACACCCTCGGGAAGTGTGTGTTTGTGTATATACGGTGTGTGTGTGTGTGTGTGGCGGGGGGGAGAGTGTGTTTTACTAGAGGCCGTTAAATGACACGAGCTCATTCGTTCTTTGGCCGCGTAATGTGTGTCAGTGTGTGAGGGTGGCCATGTGCAGGCGCGCGCACGCCCGCACACATGCACACGGTGCTGGTGCTTGGTGATGAGCTGGGTTTGGTTTGCTGGTGTGATGCTTTTTGCACGGTGTGATGATGTAGGTATGTGCCGATCTCCGGTAGTACGGTATATCGCGGTGTTGAGCACGCGCGATAACATCACTGCGTTTCAGTCGATGCAAAGCTGCGGTTCCTCCAAAGATCAAGTTCTCACTGTGCTGGTACCTGTACTATATCTGATGGTTGTACGGCTGTTTCTAGTGTGTCTTTGGTCTGAGCACCGTCACATTAATGGGCTCCTAACTACTGTATATCACTGCTGCCAGTATCAAAACCTCGTACCTCCATTTTTGGCACTTTTCAGTTTTTGCCGTTATCTGAAAGTGCCGGTGGTCGTTTACATTGAGTGTAGATTTCATGATGAATGGACCAAAAGAAGTGGCCCAAAATGACTTGGCACAAAGTCTGGTTCCATTGACTTGCTTTAAAAGTAAAGGAAGTTTTTCCCTTCTCCTATAAAGTAATCATTTTGGAGATACAAGTTTTTGATCCGACAGCAGCGTTATGTCTACACTCCTCATCAAAAGAATAGTTGTACCCAGAAGGACGTCTCTGATTGCAGTGGCATTTGGATTGTAATGCTATGCAGTGCTATTTATTGAGCTACACATACAGAAGGAGTGTCTCTCAGTATGGCGCCGGGTTAACGCACATGCCCAGACGTTTGAGCATGGAGTTGTAGAGGTTCCTGATGGTGTCCTGTGATAATCCATCCCATGCAGCTTGAATATTCTCACACAGTTCCTGCAGATGTTGCTTTAGGGGTGGAGGTGGAGTGACAAGGATCAGATACAATGTATCAGATATGTATCAGCCTACCTGCACTACCCATGCAGGTAGTGCTGCATGTCTGGACACTCGTTAGTGTTGTGTTCCTCTGTCTGACCTGGTGGGCTGGTATATGCTCATGGAATGAAGGTATCGGTGGGTTTATGCAGAGCTCAGTATTCCTGATTGTCCATATCCTGGCACTCTGCAGATCGGATAATTGCCGGCTGTAAATGAATTGGTCTTCTTTTGGCCACTGTGGTGAAGGTGGGTGTGTTGGACTTGCCTTCACCTGGAAGTGGTATCTGTGTGGGGTCCAACTGTCTCCAGCTCTCTTTCTCTCCCGCTCCCCCCTTTTTCTCCTCTTCTGTCCCTCTCTGTCCCTTTTCCTTTCTGTCTTTCTTATTCACCCTCTCTCTCTCTTTCCCTTCTGTCTTTTTCTCTCTTTCCCTTTCTGTCTTTCTTTTTCCCCATCTCTCTCTCTCTCTCTCTCTCTTTTTCCTCTGTCTCTCTTTTTCTCTCTCTTTTCCTTCCATTCTGTCCATTTCTCTCCCTTTCCGCTTCCTGTCTTTCTCTTTCATGTCTCTTTCTCGCTTTCCTTCTTTTGCCCTCTCTCCTTTCCTTTCTCTTTTTCCCCTACCTCTCTCCCATCGTCTTTTTCTCTCTTGCTCTCTTCTCTCTCTCTCCCACTCTCTCCCTCTATCTCTCTCTGTGCCCCCCTCTCTCTCTCTCTCTCTCTCTCTCTCTCTGTGTCTCTCTCCCCTCCTCTCTCTCTGTCTATCTCTCTCTCTCTCTCTCTCTCTCTCTCTGTGTCTCTTCCTGTGTGTAGGCAGCAGTTGGCATGATGTAGGTGATGCATTTCATCAGCATATCTGAAGGCAGGATTAGGAGAGCTGATTGTAGCTCATTACCGGAGCTGCCGTGTGTGCGATTAGCACTCTCTTCTGAGTGTCTCTACATACATGTGTTCTTTATGTACGGTTCTCCGCAGAGGTTCTAGCCATTTATCTGGACAGTAAGTATTTATTAGACAATAAAACACCGCCTATAGAACACACACAGATAAACACTATATCCAGTGAGTGTGATGGCTTAACTGTGTTTCCAGATCCCTCCTCGAGGGGGTCCAGAGCGTACAGGTACCACCCAGCACCTGGTTTAACCAGTTAATTCTTCAGTAAATGATATCAGGTGCTGCTGGTGGTGTTTAACAGATCCATGCGATGGCTGTAGTGAGAAGACAAGAACCAAACCTGCGTTCTGCTAACACAAGAGGCACCCTCATTTGAACGGGGAACAAATTCGCTTTTGGTTCATTTGGTCCCACGTTGGTGCCAGTATAGTGTTTGATGTTTACCCTGATTCTGATGTGCGGTGCTGGTGTTGCGGTTTTATTCACCATCAGCAGAAATCTTTTGGATCCGAATGTTCATGGTGACTTCAGGTGAGACTTGAATATGAATTGTTATATCACTGCTAACTGCTTGTTAAGATGTGGTTCAGTGTGTTAATCATTGGGTTTGGGTTTCTTGGTGTTTAAACTGTCTGTTCTGTAGGGTTCTAAAGCCTGTGTCCTTGCTCTTTGATTAGTTTTCTATATTTGCATATAAACACATGACTTGTGAATGTTCATTAGAGAGTAATGTCAGTAATGTCCTGGTTCGGTGTCAGGTCAAAACCAGTGTGGATTACACTGTGTAGTTCTGGGCTAGTGCTGGGGGGTTATTTGATAAAGCAGGATTTCTCAGTTAGCCAGATATCTTGGGGCCCAAAGTCACCTTGTCCAGTAGGAAGAGAGCTGAGGGACATTCTGATTGGACAGTCCTCATGTGTAGGCTTAAGGTATCTGGCTATCCTGCTTTGTGGAACATCCCCCGGTCATGTTGAGCCTCTTCACTGCGATTGTGGTTATTTCCGGGGCGGTTTTGGGGCGTCTTGTCTGCTTTCTTGACTTTACTGCGGAGGGTATTTTCAGATTACCACGTCTTGTTGGCCATGATGGACTCACTGGACTCGTTCTCACTCTTTGTAGAAAACCTCTGACTTCTAAAATCATTGGTTGGATTGGTTGTTCTGAATGGGCCTGTCTAATAATCAGGCTCATTAGGCTCCTTTATTCGTTATTACTGTTATCAGTGGTGGTGTTATTGTTTTGCTGTGGGTGGGTTTCCCTGTTGGGCCTTGGTTCCTCTCAAGGCTTCTTAAGGGAGTTTTTCCCTTGCTGCTTTTTCCCTCATTAGCTGTACCCTCAATGACGTTAGCTAATGAATCTCGGGAAAAGAGTACAGTCAAGCAGGTGAACATCATAAGGAATTGGGAACTCGTTTTTTGAGGTCATTAGAAAGTCTACACACACTACCTCTACTGCATTTCTCCTGAAATGGAGGGTAGTAATAGTGAGTTTGTTCCCCCTGTACTGCAGTGAAAGGATTTACATTACGTGTTGGAACATTCTTGCGAAGATTTGATTGCATTAAGCCACAAAAGCAATAGCGAGGTCAAGTACTGATGTTTGATGATCGCTTCTGGATTGACCCATTGGCCCTTCTGAGGCTGTGCAACACGGATGTCTATGTTTATTGTTTGTTTTTGTTCCCAGGTGAATTCCAGAGTGCACTGACCATGATTGATGTCTATATCTGATGTCTGTTTTATCTGCAGGCTGATCAGCTGATCAGTTTTATTAGCGCTTTTCCTCTAAATACCACAAGCTTACACTACATGGTCTAAACGGACCCACAAAATCCACTAGAGCCATTTATTTAAGCCAGAGTTGCAGTGTAGCTCATTAAAATGCAACTGGGCTCATGAAAAAGCACATTTTATTTACAGCCAAGAAGAATTAGCTGCTTATTTAAGTAGTTCATAAAGTGCTACATCAAAAGTAGAAGGTAACTGGTTATTTAGCGAGATGAGTCATGCCTGGTTATTAATGGTTCATTGAAATGGCTCTGTCGTTTATGATTACACTAACCGTTGGCCAAGACCAGTGCAGGAGCCCCAACGAGGCTGAGCTTACCTTCTTTATTATCAGTTTCTTACTGTTCCACCTTAAATGATGATGCAGTCAGCCACACCGTTTAAGGAGGAGTGCAAAATCCAAATGTAAAGCTGGCAAGCAAGAAGCTGTGAGCGTAATGCAAAGGGATCATGTTTAATCTCTAATTCTCTTTTTCATTCATTAAATTAAATGTCTTGGTTGGAAGCTTTGTTGAAGGCCATTTAAGCTTTGGTTCTTTATTATTATTATTATTATTATTTTGAAGCATCTTTCTTTTGTTTTTCTCTCTGTGGACAAAATTTCAGTGCAGCGACATTAGCAATTTCCCGATCCGCTCTCGATGATCGGTATCATGGCAGATGAAGTCATTGTGCATGACCTTAAGCCGATGCTTTGTTTTGCGTCAGTGGTCGCACGGGTGTCAAAAGAGAGGACAGTTTGTAGCAGGAAGCGGCTAACATGTCTGCAGTGTGGGAATATGTTAACCTGGAGAACGAAAGCAGTCCAACAGCCACATGTAAGGACTGCACTGAAAGCATTTCATGAGCCAGTAGTAACAAAGCTTGGGAGTTGAATACCAGTTTGATAGAGCACCTAAGAAATAAACCCTCAACAGAAGTTTACTCAGGTGACTGAGGCTGCAGCGAAGCATCACTTGCTAGAGGACATTTTTAGAAGTGGAGACATTTTCTCAAGACTGCACCAGGGCCAAAAGCATTAGAGAGGATAATTGAGTTCATCACTTTGGACGACCAGCCTGTTAGTGAGGTTAGAAAATGCAGGTTGTCGTCTTATGGAACATTTGGAGCCGCAGCACGTTCTACCCTCTCAACACTACATTTCAGACGCGGCCCTACAGCAGCTTTACAACTAAGTTCATGGCCACTTACGACGAGGTCTGTATAAGGCTACGTACCAGGTCCGAGTAACTTGTTGCTTTATATCAAGCTCAGCATCAAAAGACTAGTTGCACAAATAGCTGCACCCAGACGGAATCAACCGACAGGAATGAATTTGGTGGGTAGGTTTGACGACTGCACGACGATGGACTACATGCACGCAGGCCATTAACATGACTGCCCTTAACACCACATCAGCTTCACCAAAGACTGCAATGGTGTTTTGCCAGACTGTCATGGAGTGACTCGGAATGGCAGCAGGTCATCTTCAGTGACGAGTCCTGCTTTTGTCTTGGTGGAGACGACCAATGATTCGTGTGCGGAGGCACCGTGGCCAGCACCAAGATGAACGGTTTGTTGTCACGTGTCACACGTCCAAAAGACTCAATGTAAGGAGATGCTTATATTAAAGAACTCGGATCAGGAAATCCCTAACCAACGTTTTAGTATAGGTGTAGCAGCAGCATGCTAGCCAGGGCAGGTTAGCCAGGGCAGGTTAGCCAGGGCAGGTTAGCCAGGGCCGGGTTTTCGTTCTACTGTAGTGCAGTATTTCATGTTCGCAGCGTTCATTCCGACGGTATATGATGGAATTCCTGTTGACTCACCGAGATACTTTTCCTTGATGTGTTTATTACTGAAGCTGTTTGTGTGTATGTTTGTGTGGATGTGTGAGAGAGAGAGAGAGAGAGAGAGAGAGAGAATATCTGCCCTGTTTAATCTGACTCCCCACCGAGGCGCTTTAATCTCTTGATCCTCTCGGCTCAGGAAAGCGAGAGGCCCCCAGAGCGCCGCTGAGGCTTATGGGATAGGTCTGCAGCCTCAGGTCCTCCAGTGTCAGCCTTTTTCCTATAATGACACTCAGCTCACAGTTCACACCCATACGCAGACCCACACAATGCCACACATGCTCTCACACTCAGATGCACAGCGCGTTTTGGGTCACTCTGCCGTCCGGTAATGTAGGTCATTAGGACTGCAGTGGAATTTTGGGAAAGTCAAGCAGCTTATAAGACATGCGTGTTTAACCGCTAGTAGAACGGGAAGGCAGTATGATCCTGCATTGTTCGTCGTCTGTGGTGGGTCTGGGCCTGACCTCTATGACTTTAAACACTCAGCTGTAAACAAGTAATTGATCGAAATGGTCCTTTTGGATCAATCTGCTGTGATTTATGTGGATCATGCTTATAATATTAACCATCACATCAGTTCCCCCTCCTGTATATGTCATGTACATATCTGCTGATGCTGATTTGGACCCAGTCATTTATGCAGTGTAGAATTTGGGACTAGATCCACTTGGGTTGGTGTTGGTATCACAGTGTTAAGTGCAGTGAAATCAATGAAGTAGACATTTTTGCGTAGTAGCGCAGCATCGCACTTCATTGTAAGCCTGTTGAATCTTTTTGGACCTTTGATCTAAATTTGGACTTTTTTTGGAGAGGAGATGCACACTCAAAAAAAATCCCTTATCACCCAATATTTCATAGGAATGCTCTGGAATTTTGGAATTTAAGATATCTGCCCAAAATTCTGTTTTTGGGATGTACCAATTTTCACTTCCGATAACTGACACCTGATCTCGATACCAAGTACCATTACAGATACTAACTCTAGCTAACATAAGTAGCCTGTAAGTCCTACTAATGGTTGGGTACAGAACTCTTTATGCAGTACTTTTAGGGGTACCGACTGAATGAAGTTGGAACTACAGAGTACTGATTCACATTGAATCAGTTGGTGCCAAATTTTGGTCAACGCGCAGTCAGTGCAGCGGTGAGCCGACAGCAGTCTAAAGTGTGGTTACACATTTCAGAGCTTGACGCTGATGATGCTGTCTGCAATGTTTGTGGACTGCGCCAGTAGAAATACTCCAAAACTGGGAATAAAACAGTTTACATTAAGGTGATGATGATAACAAGGTCCACAGTACCACCAACCCGTTTGCATGCTAGATGCAGCAGTGGGTATACTCTGCATCCTGTAGTATAAACTCTGAAGGACCACACCCCCACCCCCCACCACCCCACCTGTAATCGGGAGAAAACGCTCCATGTGGTTTGTTGATGTTCAGAACTGGGTGTCCCAAAAGCATTTTAGGAGAAAGCTCTTAACTCTCAGCTGGTTGAGCGAGCATCACAGCGAACTCTTTCTCTACCAGTTAAAGTGGTTTTAACACCCGGTTGCTTTTGGGAAACGGTTACCCATTTACTAATATAATCAATGCTGACGGCTGTAGTCGCCCGGCATGTCTACTCCAGCTCCTTGCTCTGTGAAAGGCACTCTCTGTGTCCCCCATGGCTCATACTGGTATTGTACTTCCAGTGACCAGTGTGATATTGGACGAAAAACCCTTTGGGTTAATTGACCGAAGTCTGACCTAAATTGTGTTAGGAGAGAATGAAGTCTTTATCATGTGCGACGGCGTGCGCAAGCGTGAAAAGGGCGCCTAAAGGACAGCGGGAGGACCCCTGGGTGGGTTAGGGAGGTGGCCAGGATATTGCTATTGACACCGGCGTATCGACTGTGACTGAGACTCAACACTCACTGCAGTTAAGACATATATGCAAAGTCAAACTGCCCTTAATGAGCCGTGTTTGGCTAGTTATCAGGCACCTCCGATGCTTCATCACAAACTCAGTCCTGCAGTGCTGCTTCCTTTCATGTGTTGGGAGTCTGGTGTTGTGTCGCTACTCCCTCTCTTTGTGTTAGGAGGCAGACTGAAGCATTGCGTCTGCTTTGCATCTGAGTGTCAATGGCCTGGCCCTAAAGGGAAGCCATTGTCCTTATTAGCATTAGCATTAGTGTACCTGTGTACTTACAGTACATATTTGCATTTAGTCAATATTTGTTTGAATTCTGTATTGCTGATTAACATTAGAGGTCAGCTGATTGATTGATTGATTGATTGATTGATTGATTGATAAATGGGCCTGTAATTGCTCAATCGAACTGAAGTTAATAATAATCTAAACCATCCACGGTCATGTATATGATCTGTTTACTTTATTCATTGGTATAGTAACTTATTATTATTAATAATAATAATAACAATAATAATAATAATATTTTTTTTAATTAATATTATGATTATTATTATTATTAAATACCATTTATTTTTCCGTGGCACACTTGTTCCATTCATTCAGCTATGAGAAATGAACACTTTGTGGTCAGGACCAGTTTTAGGGCCTGGCTTTGGTTTGGCTGATAT
>CM067485.1:30495466-30585638 GCA_034552555.1 Semaprochilodus insignis
TGGGTGTATGGAAGCGTATGGTCATACGGGTCTATCAGCAGTGGCTAAAATCCCAGTCTACAGGGAATTCTCCTCAGAATCGTGCCAGGAAAGGCATCCACCAAATCTTCCACCAATTCTTTGATGTAAGAGTGTCTGAATATTGATGTGGCCGCATCCAGAAACTTGTCAAATCCAATTGCAGCTGTTATTAGTGTTTTTGTTGCGTCAGTTTTGCTTTCTTGTGGTTCTTTATGCTTTCTAGTAATAGATTGGTGGCTTGACATGTCTGAGAACCCGTGCTCTAGACCACAGTTGCCTCATTTGAGAGGTGTTGGGGTTCTGCTAAGGGAGTTTGCTCCCTCAGGGTGCTTCATGCTCCAGTGCTTTCACCGAATGCTGTTTGATTGGTGCTTTCATGCAATGTGACATTACAGAGAAACTCTAATGTGTTTCTTAGTGGGTCACTTCACTCTGAAGACGAGTCCGTGCGCTGTAGGGGGGCTGGTATATACAGTAGTTTGCTGTCTATATTAGGTCAATGCTTTTGATGGCCGCAGATTGCAGATGACTGATGAGAGGATGACAAATGCATTCAAGAGGATTCCAAGAGGAGAAAGAGATTTTCAGGTTTAATCAGTTAGGATCCATTGGGAATTCATTGGGAATCTTATTTGTGTGAGCCGTCTTCACTCTTCATGCGGTGGTCTTGCTTCAGAAGAACTTTTGGCATAAGGCAAAGAAGTCAAGCTAGGAAAAGTCACACTTCTTTCAGACGTTTTCCTCACTTACTTTCCATTCGGCGAGGCAGCTGCGAAGTAGCGTAATTAAAATGCTGCTAAAACAGTTTTTTGGTGTAAATGAAATTCCTCCAGGAATGAGCTGTGAACTCTACATGCAAATCAGGCTCATCCTCACACAAAGAGACACCTTCTGGAAATGCTGTCAGGGTTTTTTTTTTCTTTCCCCCCCGCACTTTCTGTTGAGTAGCAACTGTCGGCTGTCTTTCGTATGTCTGCTGCAGTCCAGAAGCCTGTGCACACTCAGGGAGCCGAATTCACGGTGGCGGAGGCCTAAGAGGATCTGGTTTTGGAGCACACAGTGGAGGCATGAGGGACTGGGGGAATACTGCTGACAACTCGATAGCCAGAGAGAGATCCAGAGCCAGACTGCATCAGGCCAGCCATTAGAGCGGGCAGAAAGGCCTCGAGGAACTGGAGAGCATGAAGGAGAGTGTAGCGGCCATGCTGACACCAATAGTTCAGTTAGAAATCATTTTAATTCAGATTGGTCCGGTTATAGAGTAATATACACTCATCATCAAAGTATAATAGCTGCACCCAGAAGGAGGTGTGGGATTGCAGTGCTGTTGGGAAGGAAGATAAAGGTTAGCAGGAACAATAAATGATGATACATTTAGACTGATATGATCAATATTTATTGAGCTACACATACAGAAGTAGTGTCTCAGTATGGCGTCAGGCCTCCATGTTTGCTGACCCAACATGCCAGATGTCTCAGCGTGGAGCTGTAGAGGTTCCTAATGGTGTCCTGTGATGATCCATCCCATGCAGTTTGAATATCCTCACACAGTTCCTGCAGGTTGTGTGGTAGAGGTGGAGGTGGAGCGACACCAGGCCTTCTGGACGTGTGACGTGTAACAACAAACCATTCATCTTGGTGCTGACCACGGTGCCTCCACACACAGATTTGTTGGTCGTCTCCACCAAGACGAAAGTGGGACTCGTCATTGAAGATGGTGACTGTCATTCTGAGTCACTCCATGACAGTCTGGTACAACACCATTGCAGTCTTTGGTGACGTTGATGTGATGTTAAGGACAGTCGTTGTAACGGTCTGTGTGCATGCAGTCCTGCGTGGTGCAGCCGTCTGCCAATGGTGCTGGCACTAACAGTATGGCCCATGGAGGGCATCACTCCTCTCTGAATGTCCACAGTTGTGGCTGTTGAGTCAGTCAGATACAGAGATAAGACCCGTGCTTGCTTACGTCACATGCACAGCCGAGTGTGAAACTTGAGTCTTTGGCATGTCTCACAATGTCAAACCTGCCCACCAAGTTTCGTTCTTTGATTCCTTCTGAGTGCAGCTACTCTTTTGATGATGAGTGTCGTTATATAATATTTGTATATATAGTGGTAGAAGTAGCTTCATCTCAAGTTTCATATTTTGTCCATACCCATTTCTAACACTGCTTCATATACAGTGTTAGGAACCACATCAACAGCATCACTGGCTTGCTGTGTGGAGTTTTCAGTGTGGAGGGATGCGAGTCACTCTCACTCTGTTGGTTGCTTTCCAAGTCCGTCAGCTTCCCCTCAATTTCCCAGTTTAGCGCTGTTGAACATACACGAAGAGGCCTGAGGTCGAAGAAGCGAATCTGTGAACATAAGCAAACCATCCGTTCTGCAGTGTGAGCACAGACTGCTGTAAGTGTGTGAACCCCATCGAGTTCACACACCAGACGGGACGTTTTAGACCTCCAGGCGTTTTTCCCCCCCCCGTTCTTGCCTGATGGTCTTCTTTCAGGTACCAGTTTGATGCATGGAGAGATCTGTGTGCACCTCCACAGTGAGGCTGGGAGGCTTGTGCTCTCGTGTCTGTTTCTCCACCATCTCCCGGGAGTGAATCGACCGCATTTCCGGCACATATACGATTACGGTGCTGGAAATTAGGTCAGATGCATTTTATATGAAAGCTATACTCAGCTGACTGAAGACGTCCAACCGCCTCTGAGGGTGGAGGGGGGTGGGGGTACATACACACACATGAACCCACCCAGCTGTGAACGTCTGAGCAAAGCTCATGTGTGTATAGGGCTCTGTATGTGTGTGTATGTGCCCGCTTCCCAAGATTAGCTGAAATTGGTTCAGAGGCTTTTATCTGAGCTCTGTGTTCAAAGCCCTTCATGTTCAGACACTGTAAGCCTCCACATGCCCTGCTGTGTTCTGCTGTTCTGTTGTATGCATGCATGCATGCAGTCTCTGCTCAAGGTGGTCCATATGACCTCAAATTCATATTTTATTGCGATACTTTCAGGTGAATAAATGATAAGTGGTACCTTCTTGACTAGCGGTATCGTCCAAGATCAACACATGTGTGCTCCAAATACAAAACTGGCCAGTTTATAGTTTGGGTCAATTGGTTTGGCAGTTCAGCGTGAGTTAGGTAAGTGCACACTCAGGCTGTATGTGAAGGCTTCTGCTTACACCTGTACTAAATAGTGGAGGGTAATTATGTGTGATTCACTGTGCTAAACACGCAGCAGCCGCTTCCATTCAAACGTAGCATTTATTTAGTGCGTTCTATTTAAATAGACAGCGGATGTTTCATTTCATCGTGTCAGTCTAGCCTGTTTAAGAGCTAATAATATTATGATATTATTTCTGTTGCAGCTTCGGCTAATAAAAGGTACTGCAAAGTGCCAACCTATGCGGCCTGAACTTTGGGTGTAAGTATATGAAATTGGCCATAGGCCAGTGTGGCTGTGAAGAAATCTTTGGAATCGGTCATAAATATTAATGATTGGTGCATCATAACTGTTAACCTTATAAAGCTAAACGCAGGGACCGTAACCCCAGCTCATCACTGGGAAGTGCGCGATAACTGTGATTTGGGGAATATGGCTTATTGTGATTTTCCTGGCCGATGTTGTGTAGGGGTGTAGCATGGTGGTATTTTATCATTATCATAATCAATTACATCACAGTATGCTTTTCTGATAATATTGTGGATATCGTCAATACTGACGTCACGGACATTATGTTTCATTGTAGAAGTGCCGTTTGTACAACTTTGAATAAAAGTCATTATAGTTGTTATTTATTTATTTGTTTATTTATTTATTCAGTTATTTTTGTATTAATTATGCGACACTATAAATTGGATTTTATATCTTCCAACTTCTTGAATCTCGAAAGAGCCAAATATCATCATGATGTGTGTTGTGCATCATGAAAACGTCTGCAGTATCGTGATACAGTGTTTCTTTCCATATCGTCTGCCTCTAATATCGCAGGCCAGTACATTTTTTGAGGCTTGAACACTGAATTTATTAGGAAGGCACCGAAATGGAAATTTTTGGCCGAAGCTGAAACAGAACCAAACGAAACTTTTGGCCGAAGGCCGAATACCGAACACAGTGTTTTGTTAATTTTGCCACTTTTTTCACCATTGCATAAATTAAATAGGCCTCTTGGTTTTCAAAAACTATTACTAAACTGCAGTTTAAAATATTTATTCAACCCTCAACATTTTTAACCCCCGACATTTTATCCCAGCAAACATACCAACAAAGCACAATATGGGTTTGACAGTATGGTATATTAACCGTTATAAAACATTCCAGCCATCATGTCTGCTGCATTCACAGAGAGCCCCTCGCTCCATGCTGGTTAGGTTTTTATCGCGGTGTTGTAAAATTGGAGTTGAGATGCTGCTATCTGTTTGCCTCGTTGTAGCGGCTCTGTTCTGGTCTTTACTCTGTCTGGTGCTCCGTTTGGCTCCAATGCTGAAACTGAGTAAGAGCTGGGAAACGTCAGCGTGCTCCGGTGTGACTCGCAGTGGAGAAATAACTCGTTAAAGTGGGCGCTGGTCTAGAGCAGATGGCGCTGGTTCTGAAGGTAAGGAGTAAAAGTTCCGCTCTGGTTCCCATCCTCGTCCGGGAAACTAGAAAAAGTCAACATCGTCATTGAAAACCTCATTGTTTGGTATAAACTCCTCAGTCTTTTCAGTTATTCGGGCGAACGCCGAAAGTGTTTTTTCCGCCAGTTTCGACCGAATAATTCCGGTTGCCGAACATTCGGTGGATCCCTAGAATTTAGTGCGCTAGTTCATGAACACTGTGTATCATTAGGTTTCATTTCCCCTCTTAAAGCTAAGATAGCTTTGAATAATGTGGGGTATATATCAAATGGCAGCAGTGTGAAAAATTGTACTTATTCAGATTGTGGCTTTGATAGTAGACCGATTGTTCAATCGGCTCTACTCACTTTTGGGTTACATGAGGGACTACTCGCACTGCAAGCGGATTTTTCAGTCTGAGCTTTCTTGCCCTCGGCTAGGTTTGCCTCGGTTGGCTATGCCAAGTTTGTAATGCAGAACGGTTTTTAAGGTGCCCCAACAATTTGAGTATTTGCTTAGTCTGACATTAAGCTTTAGTTTAAAATGAGTTTAGGTTCAATTTTGATGCTTATGTTGTTGTTGCTGTCTGTGTAGTCTTCAGCTCTCTTGTTAGCAAGGTGGCAGTATGAAGCAGTGAAGTTGTATCCAGAGTCATGTGTAACCTGTGGAGCCGTTTGCCATCAATCCCGGTTTGAGCACTGGAAATGGCACAGTGCCATTATTACATATCACAGTGTTGTAGTTGAAGTTAGGGCTGAACGATTCATCGGTTTTATATTGAAATCACAATTTAAAAGAGTCCATTATTCGAATCGCAAGAGCTGGCATGTTAAGTATAGGCTGTTTTATCAAAACCGTATCTTATATGAGGAACCTTTACATAACCTCAGAGCATGTAAAGTGCCTGTGGATGAGTTTGACCAATCGGAGAGGCAGCCAAACAACTATATGCTGTGACATCACAACCACAGCTAATTGAGAAAGGGGACGCTCTGGTCTTACTGATTAAATAACATCCCCGGACTTTGTGATTCCCGGTAAATGATTGCATTTGAAATTGCAGTCGCAGTTCAGATCAGAAAAATCGTAATTAAATGCTCTTCCCAAATTAGATTATCTGCCCTAGTTGAAGTGTTGCGTTGCTCACAGCAGCTTTGTAAACAGTTTTGTCTGACATTTCTCGAGATATTGAAAATAGAAATGTGTCAGATCGCGATGATTTGAAGTCAACACTCGTGTTCATTCGGCCCGTCAACCCTCCATAAGCTCACTTAACAGTCTTTACTGGAGCTAAAATGACTATTGAAACCCGCAGAATGCTGGCGGCTATAAAGCTTCCGCTTCTTTATTGTACAGCTGCAACCTGTCTCTCGCGCTGTACTAGCTTCCTCGGTTTCCTTCACATACCGGGCGGTGAAAACAAGATGCTTCCGTTTTAAGCTTTTTCCTTGCACAGTGTTGTTTGTTAGCTAATCATGAAAAGTACAAAGCCAGACCGCTTGGGCATGTTTGTAGTTCACGCTTTTTGGGCTTGGGACATCTACAACATGGTACAGTCCATCTCACACAACAGTGTTCACTTTCCTACCAGTGTATCTCCATCCAGAGGAGCTTTGCTTCCACACACTGAGCCGAAAAGAACCTGAACCACCACGCGCTTTGTTGGTGTGCGGTAATTGAATGTCTCCTGTTAATAATGAACTTGTAATTATTTCTTTCATGTAGACGTGGCTTGCTCTCGTTTTTAACCGAGACCGCTTTTGAATCTAAACATCCTCCCAAGACCACAAAGAAATGCAATTAACAGCTTTTCTTCTCCTCCGCAGAACTTACAAGCCTTTAGTTTGAATCGTCTGAGTAGTGTGGAGCGTGCAGGGCGGTTAAACTGGCTGTGCTAACTTCTAGAAACAGGAAAGAAAGCTCCAAAGGCACCCGCTATTAAGAGGCAGCAGGGCTGGCTGAGAAGCCTCTGTTCTCCCAGGCTGGCGTAGTGAGATGGGGACACCCAGATGAGAAGTGACTGTTGGCCTGGTTGGCATTTCGTGCTTGTTGCCGAAGCCGTGTGTGAGGTGGGAGTGAAGGAGGCCGCTGTGTAAGACGCTGTCCGCTCGTGTTTGAGCTGGGACGCTGCCTGAGTGGATCTGAGAGCTGGCCCCGGAGAAGCCGCTGCAGGTGCGTGCTACAAAAGGCCTGTTGGTAATGCGGGTTGGCTTGGAGATTCAGTTGGACCAGGATGAGGATGACTGAGTTTGCACGGTGATGTCTGAAGTTTGCTTCCTTTAGTTTTGTGTCTGGAGCTACAGAGTTAACAAGCCTCATTCAGCGAGCAGTGTTTCCCTCCATGAGTCATCCTTGTAGTGCCAGCACCATTGGCAGACGGCTGCACCACGCAGGACTACATGCACACAGACCGTTACAACGACTGCCCTTAACACCACGTTAACATCACCAAGGACTGCAATGGTGTCATGCAGTGACTCAGAATGTTCAGTGATGAGTCCCGCTTTTGTCTTGGCGGAGGCGACCAACAAATCCGTTTGTGGAGGCACCATGGTCAGCCCCAAGGCGAACGGTTTCTTGTCATGTGTCACATGTCCAGAAGGCCTGGTGTCACTTCATCTCCACCCCTACCGCATGATCTGCAGGAACTGTGTGAGAATATTCAAGCTGCATGAGATTTATCACAGGACACCATTAGGAACCTCAGACCGTATGATACTGCTGTTTTTAGTGTTTTTGTGGCCTGGGACCTATTAAGGACCTACATCCACTGCTTTAGGGACAATTGAATGAGATACTTAACCCATTCGTGTCCCCATTTACACCTGGTCACTTCATGTATATAGCATCTCGATTTTATCTTATTTGGGTTGTTGAATGTGTCTTTGAGACTGATGTGTTTACACTGCTGTAACATGAGGTCCTCCTGAGTGGTTTGAGTGATTGGATTTGAATGTTTTAAGTGTGTTTTACAGCAAAAGAGGCTTTGAAGTCAGTAAATCATAATAAATTACAAATCAGAATCTTTCCATTCTGTGGCGTATATCAGGGAGGGTCTCTGAGCTAGCTGATTTCTCTCCGTGATGGGTGGTGTGGAGGTGAAAAAGAAGTATTTTGTTCTTTAAATGCTAAACTAGGTTCAGCAAACCCAAAAGGTTGATCTTGATTTCAGGTTGGCTTCAGTGCAAGTGCTTGAGCTGTTCTCTTTTATTGTTTGGTTCCAGAAAGACCTTAAATCTGTATAACAGGAAACAGACGTGAATACTGAATAAGCTTGTGTACTCACTCGTGGCTCGGGCTCTGTTTCTGTTCAGCTCCCAGCGGACTTCAGCAGACTGCACCTGGCTGACGGGATCCACCCTCAGGTGACGCACGTATCCTCCAGCCTCTCAGGATGTAGCATCACCAGCGACTCTGGGAGCAGCAGCCTGTCCGACATCTACCAGGTATCATTCTCGCTTACAGTCTCTCAGTATAACACCATATTACTGCTACTACTACTACTACTCCTCTACTACTACTACTACTACTCCTCTACTACTACTAATACTACTACTACTCCTCTACTACTACTAATACTACTACTACTCCTCTACTACTACTAATACTACTACTACTCCTCTACTACTACTACTACTACTAATACTATTACTATTGCTACTGCTAATACTGCTGCTGCTACTACTACTACTACTACTACTGCTGCTGCTACTACTACTCCTCTACTACTACTAATACTACTACTACTCCTCTACTACTACTAATACTATTAATACTATTACTATTGCTACTGCTAATACTACTGCTGCTGTTACTACTACTACTACTACTGCTGCTGCTACTACTACTCCTCTACTACTACTAATACTACTACTACTACTCTACTACTACTAATACTACTAATACTATTACTATTGCTACTGCTAATACTACTGCTGCTACTACTACTACTACTACTGCTGCTGCTGCTACTACTACTCTACTACTACTACTACTACTACTACTACTCCTCTACTACTACTAATACTATTACTAATACTACTAATACTATTACTATTACTACTGCTACTACTACTACTACCGCTACTATTGCTGCTACTACTACTACTACTACTCCTCTACTACTACTAATACTACTAATACTATTACTATTACTACTGCTACTACTAATACTACTACTCCTCCTCTACTACTACTAATACTACTAATACTATTACTAATACTGCTAATACTATTACTAATACTACTAATACTATTACTATTACTACTGCTACTACTACTGCTACTACTACTACTACTACTCTACTACTACTAGTACTACTAATACTATTACTATTACTACTGCTACTACTAATACTACTACTACTCCTCTACTACTACTAATACTACTACTACTACTCCTCTACTACTACTAATACTACTAATACTATTACTATTGCTACTGCTAATACTACTGCTGCTGCTACTACTACTGATGCTGCTGCTACTACTACTAATACTATTACTAATACTGCTAATACTATTACTAATACTACTAATACTATTACTATTACTACTGCTACTACTACTGCTACTACTACTACTACTACTCTACTACTACTAGTACTACTAATACTATTACTATTACTACTGCTACTACTAATACTACTACTCCTCTACTACTACTACTAATACTACTACTATTACTACTCTACTACTACTACTCCTCTACTACTACTAATAATACTAATACTACTAATACTATTACTATTACTACTGCTACTACTACTACTACTCTTCCTCTACTACTACTACTAATACTACTACTCCTCTACTACTACTACTACTAATAATAATACTAATACTATTACTACTGCTACTACTAATACTACTACTCCTCTACTACTACTACTACTAATACTACTAATACTATTACTATTACTACTGCTACTACTAATACTACTGTTAATACTACCACTACTAATACTACTATTTATACTACTACACTACTAATACTACTACAACTGCTACTGCTACTACTAATACTTCTAATACTATACCACTACTACTACTACTACTACTACTACTACTACTACTACTAATAATAATAATAATAATAATAATAATAATGTTGGCATATTAACATGTATTTAAAAGCTGCAGAGCTTAACTGTGTTGAAGAGACCTGTTAAAATGACTTCTGGCACTCTGTGGCAGAGGTGCATAAACCTGCCTTCAGGGGCATCTGAACACAGGGGTGGGGGTCTCAACTCTCCACTGTTGGAGATCTTGTAGGATGGCTTTATGGCATAGTTATGTATGAAATGGACTAAAGTAGGCTTTAGGATGCCTGATACTGCTGTTCAGTGTTATGTTGATGATAGTTGTTGAGACCTGATGATGGTCGATCATGATTGGCCATTTTTAATGGGCTTTCTGCAGTATTGCAACCCGTTTGTGTCACCTGAAGCGCCTGTGTAGTTGCAGTGCAAAGGTGAATCTGCATGTGTGCTGTGTAAAGTTTGCGGGGGCTGCACATTTTGTGTGCTGTATCGATATTTCTCATGTAAATATTATGCCCTAGAATACCCCGATGTTATTGACCCAGTCAGCTTTATAAACCGGGCACCGCCCCCTTATGTATCTCTGTATCTGTGTGTGTCCCGTGTGCCTCGGAGTCTGATTAATTGTGTTTGGTTTTGTGTTTGCCTCGCTCTTTAATTGATTTACTGAGTACGTTTGTGATGTGCTCACGGATTAGGCTTCTGCAGTGTGCTGTGCACAGACGTGTGAAGTGTGTGGCCTGTGCTCTGTGTGTGTGTGTGTGTGTGTGTGCGTGTGTGCGCACGCACTCTGTGTCCACTCTGTGATCCTGGCCTGATGACCATCTGTTTAAGTCTCATTAGCAGCTGTGTGATGTCCTGATGAAAGGAGGCTGTGCCCTTTTTCTACACTCCTGCTGCACTCCTCCCGTAGATCCCTGCTGCACTCCTCCCCTCGCTTTCCACTACACTTATCCCCTCGCTTTCTACTACACACCTCCACTTGTATCCTGCTGTACGCCTCCTCCTGCTCTCCTACTACACTCCTACACTTGCTTCTGTTATACTAATATACAACTCGCGACAGAACTCTCCCAGTCTCACTCCCCTCTTCTCTTCTCCCAGTGCTTGTACTGCTCCCGTTCTCTCCTCCTACTACAGTCCTCCCATCACTCTCTACCGCACTCCTACCCTCGCTCCCTGTTGCTCTCCTCTGCTCACTCCCTGCTACATTCGTCTCCTACTCCCTCCTGCACTCCTCGATCCCTCCTAGCATCCCCCTTCACTCCGTAGTATATATTCCTTCCCTACTGCCCTTATGCACTTCTTCCTTGCTCCTTCCATACAGTCTATCACCTGTTACTCCCCACTAAACTCTTCCCCTGCTCCCTCTTGCTGTCCTCCTATCACTCCTTGCTGCACTCCTCCCTCTCTCCCTGCTGCACCTTTTCCATAGCTCTCTACTGCTCCCCTCCCCTTGCTCCCTGTTGCTTTCCTCTGCACACTTCCTGCAAACTCCTACTCTTCTCCCTCTAGCTCTTCTCATATCACTCCTTGCTGCACTCAGCAGCTTACTCCCTTTTGCACGCCTCCATTTCTCCCTGCTGCACCTTTTCCTTTGCTCTGTACTACACCCTTTTGCTCACTCTGTACTGGATCCCCCTTCACTCCCTGCTATACTCCTATTGTTTATGCACTCCTCTCTTGCTCCCTGCTGCAGTCCTGCACTCCTCCCTACTACAGTCCTCCTGTTACTCCCTACTAAACTCCTCCCTCTAACCCTGCTACACCCTTTCCTTAGCTCTCTTCTCCATTCCTCCCCTTACTCCCTGTTGCTCTCCTCTGCACACTCCCTGCTACACTGTTTCCTTAGCTGCCCACTCCTCCCCTTGCTCCCTGTTTCTCTCCTTTGCACACTTCCTGCTATACCCCCCCCGTTCCCACTTGCTCTCCCATCTCTCCTTACTGCACTCAGCACCTCACTTTCTACCGCACTCAGACTGTCCACCAACTTTGTGTATACACAGATACCACTTCAAACAGATTATTTAAAACTCCAGTTTAACCACACCTCCAAACATCCTGCCTTCCTGCAGTCTCCCTCTGTGCCAGCTACCTAGCATGGCCCTCCACCCCCGCAACCTTGTGGAAATGGCCCATATCCTCGCTGAACCTGCCCTTTTTCTTTTTTTTTTTCCCCCCTCTATTTTTGCATTTGAATAAATCATGACACAGGTTCTTCAGAGGGGCTTGAAAGCATTGATCCAAGAATAGCCCCTCTGAAATATTAATGCTCCCTTCACGCTCATCTGAGCCATCCAAACAGCACTGTGGATCGCACTCATCGCGCCGGCTTGAAAAATAGATCGCCCTTCATCGGCGAGCTTTACAGTGCCTGTGTGTGTCTTCGCTGATTAGCTCTTAATGGTTCTCAAAGAAGAAATAAAACATCTCTGGCTGCTTAACTAACATCAGTCATGATGGTCGAATTACAGCTTGTCTGAATTCAGCAGGGAGCGAGCAGCTTGAATAAACCCAGTGGCGTGACTGATTTTGTTTGTCTGGTTAAACTCGGTGAACTCCACTTTCTATTACGCTGCATTCAGTAAGTCAGCAGGTTTTGGCCTCAAGCAGACAGCTGTGAATCGGGCTATTAGTGAAAATATGAATATTGCTGCGTGCAGACGCTCTCACGCATTGGACTGGCATTACATGACTGTCACGTATGGTAGAGACGTAGGTAGTTGACTGTAGTTGGGATATATGGTTGTATAACTTGGGGTGAGTAATTCGTTAGGGGTATGGTGTGAATTAGTTCAGTATTCAGGCTCATCATCTGTGAGCCAATAGGGAGGGTTGTTTCAAAATCTAGATTGGTGATTGGCTGTTTAAATTCCATTTCATATGAAGGTTTACCTTCTGCACTGCGATGGTCTGGCGACCTGTCCAGGGTGTTTCCTGCTTTTCTGCCCAGTGAGTGCTGGGATGGGCTCCAGCACCCCCCTGCAACCCAGAAGGATAAGCGACTTAGAAGATGAATGAATGAATGAGTGTATGAGTGAATGAGTGTATGAATGTTATTAACATCAGTCCCTATTGATTTGTCTACAGTCTGATAAGACACCTTGCTTATTCTCGGTTTGAGCCAGACAGGCAGGGAGTGGCTTAGTAATGCGTGGCGAAGGATCCATAGACGCCAATGGAGGTGGTCTCATAGATGCTCAATTGGTCTCAAGTCTGGGGAATAAAGGGGTCCAGGGTCATACTTGGAAGTCTTGGTCATGCTTTTCCAACCAACCCTGTGACATGCCATGTTGTCCTGTTGGAAGATCCCATCCGCCTCAGGGAAGACGATCAGCATGTATGGGTGTACGTGATCTGGAAGGATGTTTTAATACCCAGATAGGTTGAGAGTGGCTTCCCCTTGGACGAGTGACTTCCTTCATGAGATACACGCTGCCGCCATCGAGAGCAGGAAGTGGTCATAATAATGTGACTCGACTGTGTATTATTAACCAATAAATGTCCTGTTTAAGCTCCTAGGCCCCATGAATTCTTCTGTGGTTGGGGTCAGAAGCTAAAAGTAGATTTCAGTAGGTGGTCTAGTGCTGCTCTGTTTTGTGTTCCCAGTTGACCGCAGTATAGTTTTCCTATGCTTAAGCTAAGAGCACGGAATGTCTCATTGGAATTGTAAGGAACGTGCTTCATGGAGTTAATCCAGTGTTTAAGGGGGTTTGGGTTTGTTTCGGTGTTGTTAGGTAATGTGTGGTAGACTCGTCCTCACCATTGCTCCGTGCCACAGCTTGCCTCCCCCCAGTCTTTCTTTGACTCCGCCCCCACCCCCCAGAGACCCACCTGCTCAAACCCTGCCTAGCTATCCATTCTGGATTCCGGTTGGCTGTTTGCACCACCGCGTCAGAATATTGGAGGAGTCGTTCAGACGTGGTTTGAGGAGCCCTGACATGCGCTGGGTACGAGGGGCTTAAAAAATTAAAAGTGGGGAGCAGCAGGAGCTGAAAGGATGGGGCTGGGCACCGGTTTCTGCAGACACTCAGCCAAGGCTGCGATGTGGGTCTTTTCTGGCAAGATTAGACCACCTCCCAGGCAGCTGAAGCAGGTGAGAGAGATAGGGCGTGGGGCCACGTTGGCCGATGATTTGAATTATCGCACGTTGGTTGGATTGCGGAGCCCCTTTGTTTCCGACGGGTGGGCGATGGACTGCATCCGCCTGAATGCAGAATTTGATGCTGATGAGCGCAAAGCCTTTCATGAGAAGCCGCTGACGTCTTTAGGGGTTGCGTTTTCACTTCTTCTGTGTGTTTGGTTGGAGCATCTCTCACCTTCACCAGCATCACACGTGAACTGTTTGACCCCACGATCTACTTATCGTCATGGTGATGGCCTGAAGCTGATGAATATCATGTTTGATGTGCGCTCAGATGAGAGGAGCATCTGTTTTTAGCCTGACTCACTACGTATTTTCTTATTCATGTAGAAACGCTGTCTGCTGTCGTTTGCTCTGACGCTCGTAATGGTTGATTTCAGCCTTTTGGATGAGCCTATTGCTGCTCAGTAGGAGTCTTGGATGTAATTAATGCAGAGTCTGATTAATTGAGTTTTAACCTGTAGTTGTGTGAGCAGAGATCATCCACGCTACATCAGTCTTCAGACACTTCTCTTGAATCATTTATCACCTTTGTTGGTGTGTTGGAATAAGAGGACTGCACGGTGATCCGTGTGGATTAGATTGTATTGTTGATGTTATATATCATTATCCTTTGGTCAGAATTTGTGGCGGTGGTAGGTCTTTTTGAGTGCTCTTGTATTGGGATTAACATAACCCATGTGGCACCTTTTAGCCTTAGTTGAGGGGTTGAAGCCTGCGTGACCGAAGGCTCGTTTCTGATCCGCAGGCCACTGAGAGCGAGCCGGGCGATATGGACCTCAGCGGCCTGCCCGAGACGGCCGTCGACTCGGAGGAGGATGACGACGAGGAAGATATCGAACGTGCCTCTGATCCCCTCATGAGCCGAGACATCGTCCGAGACTGCTTGGAGAAAGACCCCATGGATCGCACAGACGATGACATCGGTAAGACAAGCATTCTTATTTTGTTTTATATTATTATTATTTTTTTACTAATATTATGTTAAATTTGTCTGGGTTATACGTAGGTCTCATGTGTATTTCATATGTACCTATGTACAGTATAATATGTCCAATATGTTAAATGGATCATTCTACCAAGTCAGTTTGACCTGGCACCCATATATATATATATATATATATATATAATATATATATATATATATATATATGTGTGTGTGTGTGTGTGTGTGTGTGTGTGTGTGTATGTATATATTCACACACCTAATAGTGGGTATATATAGGTAAATATATTTACCTAATAAATTTACCTAATAGCATATAATGGCTCTTTGAGCACGAATAACAGCTGCGTTTCAATTTGGACTGGATGTAGGCCAGATCAATGTTCAGATGCTCTTGATTGGGCCAGATTTGGTGGATGCCTTCCCTGGCACAATTCCAAGGAGAGTATCCTGTAGACTGGGATTTGTGCCACTGCTGGTAGACCCGTATGACTGTACACTTCCATACACCTGCAGATTCAGCTACTTCCTTAACACTTTGGCCTTTGGCACACCCATGTTTATACATATATATATATATATGTATATATATGTATGTGTGTGTGTGTGTGTGTGTGTGTGTGATTTTATTTAAGAAACAAACACATTTTAAGTTGGTCAGTAAAAGCATTGATGTTAGTTGCAGAATCATATAGAAGTCTTATTAAAGAAAAGCTATTGTTCTTGAGATATTCATGTTTGGATGTGTAATATATTGTATTAGATAAACTATATTACATGTTGAAAGGGCTAAATGGAACCCCAACCATTTTACATACATTAGTTTCAGGTTTCATTGTTTTGCATTTACAAAATAATTACGTACAGTTTGGAAAAAAAGTGTTTCCAGAACAAAGTCTTGCTATGGAACGTGTAATTTTGCTAAATAGTGATCTTAGAAAATCCTGCAACTGAGCTATAAACAGCAGAAGAGTAGTCATCGTGCATCCACTTTTGATCACTGGCAGTGGTTTCTGTGAAAGCCAGTGAATGAGAGACACGTGGAAGAGACACTTTTCCATATTTTGTGCTGTCATTTTTTCAGTTTGCTGTACTAAAATAATTCCTTCTTAGTATCCATGCTTCCTAGAAACAGAGCAGGATCAGTTCAGGAAAAGTGAGGAGAGCTGCAGTAGAGTCACTGAGGTGGACTGAGGGACGCAGGGTAGTGTGAGAGGAGGTGTGTGTGTTGTTTTTCTGGGTCGCCCGCCTGCCTGGGCTTCCTGAAGCACATTAAACTTTGATTGGCCAGGCGTCTCTCCATGTTCCCTCTCCGCTCCAGTGCCGAGACACCAAACACAGGCCAGCCAGAGCCCAGACAGGCCGCGGCCACAGGCGCACGCATGCACGCACGCGCACACTGTCAGCTGGGTCGCTGCGGGCCCTGCCAGCCCTGTCGCACACCAGTCCAAGCCAGACTTGATTTATTGGATGTGCCAAGCAGCAGAAAGAAAATGACCATCCCCCTGCGAGTGGAGTGAAAGCTGATTGTAAATGAAGCCGTCAGAATTTCTTATTTAATTATTCATTTATTTCCCTCCTGCTTCCTTTACTGTGGGGGATTCAGTCAGTCACCGGTTATGTTAGCAAACAGAAAAGCTTTACCAGGGTGCACACATCTGCCGCCGAAACAGTGTCATAACGAGGACAGGAATTCTCCGCCGCTCCGTCCTCCGAGCTGCATAGCATTAGCCGTCTTCAGAGAGTGCGTTGCCTTTGGCTCCGAGGCATTTGATGTTGTTTTGCTGTTATTTTCGTAGCAGCGGAAAGAGCCTCTCTGTGTTCTCGCCGAGTCTCGTGCTGATCAGACTCCTGCCTGCCGATCTGAGTGAAGGAGTGCCAAGTGGCCCACTTTCCTCTTTTCTCTGCCGCTCTCTCTTTCTCTCTCTCGCTTTCTCACTCCCTGTCTCATCTTGTCTTTCTGTCTCTCTAACACGCTCACGCTTCCTGTGTCGTCTCTTTTGCTCCCGTCCTCAGAGCAACTGCTGGAGTTCATGCACCAACTGCCGGCCTTTGCCAACATGACCATGTCGGTGAGGAGGGAGCTGTGTGCCGTCATGGTCTTCGCCGTGGTGGAACGGGCCGGCACCATCGTCCTCAATGATGGCGAAGAGGTCAGCTGGCATAGCATGGAACATTAAGTTTTCCTTTTATCAGCATTTGACATACTGTTTCCAGGCACTCACTTCCCATACTGTCCATACGTGGTGTGTGTGTCAGATGGGGCACCAAGCAAAAGTTGCGTGATTGGGCAGTACATGTGTATTTGCTCAGAACAGCACTAATATTAGATAAATTAAAAAAAAAATCATATTAATAAGGTGAGTCAAAATTTTAGGTATGTCAGTTAGAGGGGACCTATTATTATGTAACGTTTCTGTATTTTATTTTAGGGTCCACTAGAATAGATTTACATGCTTCAGTTTTCATAAACACAGTATTTTTCTGTATTCACCCTTTGTATGAAACATTGTTAGAGCTTGTATGACTTTAAGCCCCGCCTACAGATGAGCCCAGTGTGCTCTGATTGGTCAGCTCACCCACCCTGCTTTAATAAGTCAGCCCACAAAGAGGTTGAAAGCATCAGCGTTGTGTGAGAGCGTGCCAAGCTTGCCAGTAGGCGGGCAGTAAGGACAGGGTTACGAGATGACATCACACATGTCTGGAATTCCAGCTGAGAGAAGTGGGAGTTTCTGTGGGAGACAGTTTCTCCCTCTGGCCTGTACTTTGGGCTTTATGACTTTATAAACAGATCATTAACATGCACTGAAAGCTCCATAACACACTGAAGGAGAGGTTAAAACGGGAAAGGCGTAAGAAATCCGCTTTAATCATTTCCAAAGCTCAAACGTCTGTCCGTTATTTGTAGCTGTCATCAGTATCTGTTTTGTTGGCTAATCATTCTTTTATTATGGCTGCACTATATATTATACAGCTATATATATATATATATATATATATATATATATATATATATATATTATACAGCTGGAAGAAGATCGCTAAAACATGGAAGCATTGTGTCGAGTGTTTTATACCACTGCATACATATTTATTAGCACGCACACTCTAATAAAAGAAAGTCTGGGATGGCTCGGGATGTTTAGCCAAATGCAAAATCAACATTACACTGATGAATATATGATGACAGTAGTAGATAATTGACTCATATCTATAGGAGACATGTCCTTCACCCAGTTATATCCCCATTTTTAATGAGTACTCTTTCAACATGCTCGCCATTGGTGTCCAAAGCAGTCGTCCTTCCGCACATTGCATGCGGTCACACGTTCCCACCCTAAAGGTCCCCAGTTACTGGGGGGATCAGGGAGAAATCTGGAACCAGAACTTCCTGTTACTCTTACTTCACTTATGTGTGTTTTTATTTTGTTGTTATGTTGTGCAAGCGAGCTAAATTACATTTATCTCCGAGATCAGTGTTTTTGATCTAATTCATAAAGTTCCCAAGGCTTTTGTAAGGCAGTACATATGTCAGGCTGTGCTTATAAGCCCTCCAGAAGATCTGGTTATTGAACTGCAGTAACTGAAATCATTTCTTCCAAACGTTCCAGTTTGGTCCATACATCCCAACCTGGATTGCTTTTTGAGCAAGGGAGGATACAGGACGAGCAGTGTAAGCAGAGGTCTTTAAATAGGACAGTCTTAAAGGAACAGGAACTAATCAAGAGGGACGAAGAGATATTCAGATATGGCTGTGTAAAAATGGAATAAGACCGTGTTGGATACGTAACCCACACAGTGCACTTTGAGTGAAAAATGTTTTTTAGAGACAAAGCTAGCAATTAGTTTGAGCCCTAGAATTTAAACTTGTGCTCCCTCTTTCAGTGGTGGTTTATCCTAATACCTTGCTTAGGTATTGTTAGAACCTCAGCCCTGTTGAGGCTTCCATTACAGGCTTCTTTCCTACATAAAAGGCTTTATCGTCCGTTAACCGCTCAGCTTTGATCAAAACCTATATTAGCTTCTTTGCTTTTAGCGCGCATCCATCACCATGCCCAGACCTCTCCATTCAGATTCCGCCCTGTTAAACCTGAATGAAGGCCTGCTTTCGTCAGCCTGCAGTCATAGGGTGCATATGGGAGGGAGAACAGGGATCACTTATCTCCTTATCCGACTATAGACATACCAGCGAGAACCATTTTCCTCCTTAATGCGTCCAGACAAACGGGTCAGGGAAGGGCCTTCGATTGGACAGTTCTGCAGAAATGCCAGTCAATGGGAGGACAACAGCATGTTCTTCGTATGTCAGGAGTACCCCATTAAAGAATGTCTGGGACCCTCCGTAATGCAATGATGGGATAAATTGCTTCTAAATTTGTCCGAAGATTGATGTTTTTTTTTTTTTTCACCAAATGGTTGCTAAGAGCATTATATGTCCCCGCTGAGGACCTTACACAGTGCAGCGCATTACGCTCCCATCCTAATGCAATTGAAATGTATATCTAACCATATTAATTCCTCGTTTCCTGTAGGGATGCTAAAATAATTGAATTGATATAGGTGTAGGACCGTGGCTGCAGTAGCATACAAGGTATTATCACATGACCTGCTCCTCCTAAGATGCGCTCTGTCCGTGGCCGCAGTAGAAATGGTTTTAACACATAGCTGAGATCATTAGCTTGTGTAAATAAATAAATACGGTTTCTTTAAAATGGATAATAATTGAAAAATTAATCTGTGAGCTGCTTGATTTGCATGTACACTTTTCACACTGATGAGAATATTTCACTAGTCGTATTATGATTGAGTTGAGAATGATTGAGATTGCCTGTGGATCATGCAGCTGGACTCATGGTCGGTCATCCTGAACGGCTCGGTGGAGGTGACGTACCCCGAGGGCCGCACGGAGATCCTCTGCATGGGCAACAGCTTCGGGGTCTCACCCACCATGGAGAAAGAGTACATGAAGGGAGTCATGAAGACCAAGGTGGACGACTGTCAGGTGAGTCCATGGGCGTGTTTATGACCCGTCAGAAACTGGCGCTGCTTTTCTTTGGCAGTGTAGAATTTCTCTCTTACTGTGCGGAGTTATTGTTCTATGTGTAAAGTGGTATGTAGCCACCCATCACTACTATCATTCCTTTAGTGATGGGGGAAAAAATAGATCTGCTTTTTTTTTTTTTTGAAGGAAATAGAATGTGAGCAAGGCAGGGAAATTATCTTAGGAACTGGGATAGAAGGAAGTGTAAACAAACGAACAAAAGAAAGGTAAAAAAGTAGTATATTTAAAGTATGTATTCTTAGTATACTTTATTGCACTCATGATTAATCTGCTGAAAGTGTGCATATCCTAACTGTGTACTTAGTATGCTAAATATTAATGCTGTTAAAATATACTTAAATAAAACAAATTGTACTTACTGTACTGTTTTGAGACCCCTTAAGATGCACTTAAATATATTAAAGTACATATTAAAGTACAAATAATGCAAGAAGAAAATGACATTAAAATACAGTGTTAAAATATATATATTTTTACCTGGAAGTGCAAATTAGTATACTTATATTAGGTACACTGAAGTACTACTGAGGTGAAAATGTACTTGTAATTATTGCGTTTTATTTGTAATTATTACAATTGTAAATATAAATGCAGAACAAAAGAAACAAAGAAGAAACTGTAAACCAAAACCAATAACAGAAAAGTAGAAAGAAAAAGGAGATAAATAAAATAAAAACATAAAGAAAATGAAATAAAGAAAAATAAAGCAAAATGTGAAAAAAGAAAGATGAAGAAAAACATGACAAAGAAAAAGAATGAAAAAAGAAGGTAAGAAATGAATTCAGGGGGGGAAAATCAAAAGGCCAAGTGCATGAGGTTTAAAAGTCTTTATATTAATTAAAAGCATAATCTAAATATTGAAACTACAATTGACTAATTACAGAATTAGCTTGCAATTACCATTACAGTTTTCTCCTACATGATGAGAAATATGAGAATATTCTGGAGTGAAAATGTTTCTTTATTCATCCTTAAATTAATATTATTTCACAAGTCTCAGAGCTTATTAACTTGGAAGACTTGTCTTACAGTCTCTTTAATAAACAAATAAATATGTAAAATCAGAAATAAATTAAGCATATGAGACGGTGTGTTGCTGGAAAGCACCTGCAAGTGAAACCTTCCTCTAATGTGGACCGTTTGCGCGGTGCGTATCTCTGATTTCATTTCAAAAGCGTAACGACTGAAATTCCTTTGTAGCTCTGGCCCGTTCCGGGCTTCCTGGGGAGACAGCTCAAGAGATTCTCTATTGTCTTCTGCCCAATCCTGTTTAGCTGCTATAACGGATTCACGTACGGTGTTTACTGCCGAAATAATGTAGCCCTGCCCACACGAGTAGGAGCATAATGGGAGTGATTAGCTCAAATTTGGCAATAACGAAAACTTTGGCTGCTTTTCATACCCCACTCTAATTTGCGCTTTTCAGCGAAGGCATTAAGGGTCTAAAGCAGTGGTTTAAATTAGCTTTAAGTCCTGGCCAGGCTGTACAGAATTCAGGGTTAAGGACCGAGGCTGCCGTTGGCCCCAAATAGACTTCACCTCACTGAGCATTGGTGTTGTAGTACTAACGTATTTACTCGTTCCCTCGTTCTTCTTTCTCTCGCAGTTTGTATGTATAGCGCAGCAGGAATACTGCTGCATCCTCAACCAGGTGGAGAAGAACATGCAGAAAGTGGAGGAGGAGGGTGAAATCGTGATGGTGAAGGAACATCGTGAACTGGACCGCACCGGCACCAGAAAAGGACACATCGTCATTAAGGTGAGGAAAAGACCAAACGAGATTGGACTTTCTGGAGATTTACCTTGGGAAATTCCACACATTCTTCGGCATCCTCTAAAACAGATGGCTGCTCGCCAATAACTCCTCTTGTTCTCAGAGAAGGACTTCACTCCAGGCAAATGTCATTGGAGGTGTTATGTGCCATAATGAGGAGGATTTGTTTCTGAACCCCCCGATAGCTCCCTTAAGCCCAGGGATTCGGCGCTTACACCGGCGACTGACACGCCGTTTGAACTGAATTACATGGATGCGTATTGAACGTGTCCGCTGATAGATTCTTGAACATGAAAATCTGCTGAAAAAAAAACAGTGGAAGCTTCTTTCGAGCTCAATGGGAAGTAGCTCTAATGAGCACAGACACCTCAGTGATTGGAGGAGCGTCGAAAAAAGTTGCCCAGTAACAGTGAAACTCTCAAGCTGCAAACGAATTTCTCGACTTCCTTCTAAGGGTGAATCTGGTCTTCTTGACATGTGTGCTTTAGTAGGGTGTGAGGTAATGATGTTTGCAGGGCACGACATGTAACTGCATTGCTTCATATTAGACCTCCTAGACTTTATGCAGTTATGATTAGTTATGTAGTGTTTGGGCACTAAAATTTAGCTTCTTTAATTTTGCACCAGAGCTAATTTGGCTAATGTGGCTAACAAGTATTGTAAGATACACCACTAATTTGCATTCTTATACATGCCTGCTGAAATGATCATAGACCAGAGCATCTGAACGGGGTGCAACATGAATCGCACCTACATACTGGATACACCCACACAAAAAAAGTTCTGCAGACATAAGAGAATCAGTCTCATGTCATCTCTGATGTTTCTCTGATGTGTGTGAGTGAGCACAAACAGAAAACCTGCTCCACCACTCCACCCCCATGCTCTGTCATAGACAGGCAACAAATTTAGGTGAGCCAAGTTGTTGCGTAATCTCAAATGGATTCTTGGTACATACAGTTGTCTCTAAAACCCACCGACAAACGGTCCCCCGAGTGGCACATACTGTACGTCTAAGCCTGCAGTCACCAACCCTCCACCCGGAGATCTACTTTCTTGCAGAGTTTAGATCCAGTTTCCATCTAACAAGCTGGTGTTAGCATTACTGCCTTTCAGGTAACACTAAGGAATCTGATCTAGCCAATCAAGATCTTCTGAAGAAGTTAATTGGCTGGAGCTGTTTGCAGTTGTAACTAGACTTTGGAGGAGGGCAGATCTCCAGGACCAGGGTCGGTTACCACTGGTCTTAGCATTAGCTCTGTCATTGGGAGATGACAAGTTCAGTCCTTGGCAATGCTATGGCCGTGTGTGGCCAGGAGACGAGGGCACAAACCTCTATGGACAGTTCTCTCTCTGTGGACAACTTCCAGTACAGTAAAAACAGCACGCTGCGTAACTGAGTACTGAGCAACAATGAAAGTATGGTAACTTAGATTATAGACTGATTTAAATTTTAGACTGATGTATTAACTTTTCCACCTTGCAGTTCCAGTAAACCAGAGTGGACTTTGTGACCCCCAGTCGTAACTTCTTTTTGCCTACTTTTTTTGTTAGCCTGCAGTGTTTGTGCCTGTGTAGAGGCTTTGTTGGTGTGTGGTTTGCGTGCAACTCGAATTGCTCCAACCACACAAAACACAAGCAACGCAGAGTTTCTACCATTCCAGAAGTTTATCCAATTGTCCCGCTATCCCGGCTTATCAGGACAGTTAATCAGGCATTGCTATCATCCTTTATACTGCACATCGAACAGTGCCTAATGAAGCTGAAAAACAGGCTAGAATCTCACAGTGCATGCCTATATGTGCGGTATAAGATCCATTACCTGTGTGCCACTTAAGCGTGATGGCTCCAGTGGACGCCAAACTTTTAGCGGATCATCTACAGTTGTGGAATTTTTGCCTTAATCAATTCCTTTAAGTGGGTCTCACGTTGTTCTTTGCACTGCAGGGCACGACAGAGCGTCTGACCATGCACCTAGTAGAGGAGCACTCGGTGGTGGACCCCACCTACATCGAGGACTTCCTACTGACCTACCGCACCTTCCTGTCCAGCCCCATGGTGGTGGGCAAGAAACTGCTGGAGTGGTTCCACGACCCCAGCCTCAGGGACAAGGTAAACGTGTGCACACACTTGCACGCCTCCTCGCTCCACACTCGTGTGTGTTTTTGCCGGTGCGTCAGTGTGTGTCAATTCTCTTGTTCCCAGGTTACACGGGTAGTCTTGCTGTGGGTGAACAATCACTTCAACGACTTTGAGGGTGACCCCGAAATGACTCACTTTCTCGAAGAGTTTGAGAACAATCTGGAGAGAGAGGTCAGTGGCTCTTAAACGTGCGGGTTTACTTTTCCTGATTTCTGCCAGCGCAGCTTCCTGCGCCTCTGAGACGTTATTGCTAATCCGAACTCTTTCCTGTGCCGAAACAGAAAATGTGTGGGCACTTAAGACTGTTAAACATAGCATGCGCTGCCAAAGCCAAGCTGCGAGTGGTGACCCTGACCAAGCCGTCGCGAGAAGCCCCACTGGCCTTCACTCTGCTGGGTGGCTCCGAGAAGGGCTTCCGCATCTTCATTGACCACGTGGAGCCAGGAAGCAAAGCTGCAGAGGCGGGCCTCAAACGCGGAGATCAGGTACTACACCAGGAAGCGTTCCTGCTGAAGTTGTGTCTGTAAATGGAGAGTGCATGTGACCTTATGATGACTGGTATTGCAGTTGGCATTTTGAACACTTGAGCGTTCGCTCTTTACGTTGTTGTTTCTTTGACTATGTAATATTTAGAGAATTTGTCTTTTTAAGCCATGTGAATTTGTAACTTAAATGTCACCAGCATGGCACCGATACATGTGATTGATTCCAAATGTTACACCTGGTTTACTTTAGAATGCTGTAAACTAATGAAGTCTAGTCATCCACATCAGCTCATTTCAGAGCTGTCCATGTGGCTGTTGAAGCTAAAAGAGCTTAGATGCCTCTTGCCATTTGTGTTTGCACACAGAGGAATTTGTCTTCCGCATTTAACCCCTCCGTGAAGTGAAACACCCACATACACACACACTAGGGGGCAACCCTACCCATGTCGCCCAGGGAGCAGTTGGGGGTTGGCTGCCTTGCTCAAGGGCACTTCACCCATTACTGTCAGTTCAGGGAATCGAACCGGCGACCCTCCGGTCATAAGGCTGGTTCCCTAACCTCCAACCCATGACCGCCGCACATGATTGGCCTCACCTTAAGAGCTTAGATGCCTCAAAAATCACATGTGGAAGTATTTTAATAATCAAACAGTAAGAAAAATACTAGAAATCTCCGAAATAAGGTCAGCATACCATCGTATAGGGGTCTCAAACTCAATATACCTGGTGACCACTAGTGTGGTCTTCAGGGAGAGCTGTTTGGGGAAAGGTACAGGGGTAAAATCTCCCTTTTTACCGAGTATGAGTTTAAAATCTACATTACATTGAAACTCATTTAAGTGCATCATGGTTAGTGTTCATTAGCAGTTGTTCTGCCACCACAACCGCAACAACTGCTGCTATTAGTAATAGTTAAGCAGTACCACATAATAATAACAGTAATAGGAGTAATAGTAGTAGTTATAATAGTAACAATAGAAGTAGTGCTGGTATTATAAGCGCATAAATAAATATTTATGTTTTTATTTAAAGTGTTTAATAAATATTTTAGTGTTTGCTTGGAAATATCAAGAAGTATTCAAAAACGCTATTTGGGTCAGTCTTATTATTTACTCATGGAGATTATAAAAGCACTAAAATGTAAAAATGGAATAAAAATTTGTACGTTTATGCTTCAAAGGTTATTTGCCGTAAGCTGTAATGCCATGTCTTTTAGGTTCTAGCTAAAACCCTCACGTTATTCCAAAATCACCGAAGGATTCAATTTTAACCCGCTGACTCACTTTGATTTGAACTTCATGACGCCTGATATACGAGAGAGTGTGACTTCTATGTGAAGTATGTCTCTTTGCTTCCCTGTTGCTTTGGAGATGTATGAAGTGCCTCAGAGCCAGGGCCGCACTGGGACCTAAACTTTTTTTTTTAGCCCTGGACTTTTGTCTAGACCTCAACCCCAGTGACTTCCTCCATGTCCCCTAGAAAACCACCAGTCCATCCCTGCTCAGAGCCGTCTGAGGGAATGAACGTGTGAATGTCTCTGTGCTTTTGTGGAGAGATGGTGTTGCTTTCTGGCATTAACAGGTTGCACAGAGCCATACTGCGCAAGTTAAGAAGCATGAGTGGACCGAGTTCTGGGTCATTCTATTCTTTCTGAGAATGTTCCTGTAGCTTTCATCCGTTAGCATAATCTTCCTGACTTTTGTACCTTTCAGATCCTGGAGGTGAATGGGCAGAACTTTGAGAACGTGCAGCTGTCCAAAGCCAATGAGATCCTGAGGAACAATACGCACCTGTCCATTACTGTGAAAACAAATCTGTTAGGTAAGTTACACATGCGCAAACACAGACTTTTAACCCATCCACGCCGGGTTTTGGGATTGGGAACAGTTTGACATAGAACTTCATATTCCTTGAAGCATCTCAGACTGAGTACTGACCCAGTATCAGAAGTCTAACTTTGAGAAGTATGGTGAATATGTCAGTCTGTGCGTTTGAGCCGTGATCATCTCTTTTCGTAGTGTTTAAAGAGCTGCTGGCTCGGCCTGAGCATGACCCGGAGCATGACCACGAGGAGGAACTTGACAGGAAGAACGGGGCACCGCACATTCCCAAGATCGGGGACATCAAGAAGGCGAGTCGTTACTCCATCCCGGACCTGGCTGTGGACGTAGAGCAGGTGATGGGTCTGGAGAAAGCCAGCAAGAAGGCCAAGGCCAACACGGTGGGAGGCAGAAACAAGCTGAAGAAGATCTTTGACAAGACCCTCACCAGTATTTTACCTCCCAAGCCATACAAGTGAGTGAGCCTTGATACTGAAGATGTGAATTATGAATGTATAGTCATATGCGAATAGGGTTGGTTGATTTAATGAATACAAAATAAGTACAGATAATGCAGAGGTACTGTTTATTTTGCTGAATGTGACACATTTGAAATGTGGCCTGTGCAAAAGTGAACTAAACAAGAAGTGTGCAGAGTTTTTGCACAGGACTGTGTATGGCATCTATAAATGTGGGGGAATTGATCCGTCATAATGCATCACTAAGCAGGCTACGTTGGTTTTGGAATCTTTCCAAAATTATTATTATGTGACTGACTGAGATATTATTGCTAAATTTGGCCTAAAGTAAAATATAAACCTATTTTCGAATAGTAAAATAATAATAATTCAATTAAATTCCAAATTGCATCCATCCTTCACAGTGCACGCATAGTCCTGGCGTTAATGGGCATGTGTATCTGTTACGGTGTTTCACAGTGACGTTGGCGTAGGGCAGTCTCAAGACGACAGCATCGTGGGCCTGAAGCAGTCCAAACAGATTCCTCCTGCCTTGCCGGTCAGCGGAAACCTGTCGTCCAGCAACCCCGACCTGCTGCAGTCTCACCATCGCATACTGGACTTTAATAACCAGCCTGGTAAGTTTGGAATGCCTTTTTCGGTTTTGCCTTTAAGTAAATTTTAAACTAATTTTAAATTAGTTTAACCTTTTGGGATGGACATGGCAAAATACATTTTGCACAAGGAACTCGGAAGAAATGCATTCCTTATGGATTTTACATGATGATGGCTTTTCATCTGTTGGGCTCACATTGTCTTAAATCTTTTCCAGAGCCAGTCCCCACAAGTGAGTATATAATGTGTAGTGACTCTGCGTGATCGCCTCTCCGTTAATCGTGCTCGTCTACTTTTCTAATGGGAGAATGAGTACATTCCTGTGGTCTTGATTTTGGTGTCTATGATTGTTTCTTTTTACTCATCTTTGGTGGGAAGCAGAAAAGCTTCACAGCGTACACCTATAGAACACAGTGCTGCTGCTGATGTTGTTAATAATGTATGACTGCTAACATGGGCCAATTAGCATTATGTGTCATGCCAAATGGTCCCGCTAGCTTTCATTAATTGTCAGCCTTGTTTTTTTTTTTTTTTTTTTAAGTGAAGAGTTCCTTTAATCTCAACAGCAGACATGTTAATGTTGTGGCTGTTAGTTAAAGCCTCGTCCAGGCTATTGATTTGGGTGTTTGCACTTCCTTTTAGCGGTGCATTGATCTGGTTAAATCAGCCATGACTCATACGGTGTCTCTCCTTTATTCGCTAATTGATTCTCAACACTCGGAAACAGGCTTCATATGATTGCAGTGCATATTGACCATGGCAGCTGACAAAAGTCCTGTTCTGTATTTGAGTGAAATCGCCTGTGCTTGCTGTCACAACAGGACCATGAGCAAGCCAGCTGCCTTATGCAAAGTGTATGCACTGTATGGACCAATAGAAAGTTTGAAATTGTTTCCCAGTGTGTTTATTTTTCTCTTTTACTTCTTCTAGAAGGTTTAGGGGTTTTTATTAATGTCAGCAGCAATTTTGGTAGCAGTTTACTTTACAGATCGGTAATAAGTAGGTAATGATATGGTAATTTTACAGTAACAAATTGTATTTAATCATTAATTAAATGTTAACAAGGCCGTTATGAAATGGTAAAATAATGGTAACAAGTTGTACCGAAACATTACCTGCTTATTTTATAATTGTTTATGTGTAATAAGTGAGCAGTTCTAGTGGTAACAAGGCAGTAATGTAATGGAATAGATTCACCTCTGTTCCTGGGTAACAGTACGTGTCTATAGGTGGGCCTACATGTGAAGCAGAAGACCCTTTAGAGCTGATGTTATGAGCTGATGGGACGTGTAGTAAGTAAGAAACAAGATGGAAATAAGCGAGTTTGGATTTTACGGCTCTAATACCATATAGGTTCACTGTAATTACGGCCTGTAACTCTCACTGTGTCTGATCATCTAAATACATAACAGGTCAGAAATAAACCAGAAACAAGTGAATTAGTATTGTACAGCCCTGATACCAGGTAATTACAGCAGAACTACTTTATTGATTTTGGGTTAATAACGCTAATATTATATATTATATACATGTACTCAATTATTGTTTTGTCGTAATGTTCATTAAGAACTATTAAATAAGCAGGTCATTTTAGGTAAATAAAACAAAAAATAAATAAATAAAATAAAACCACTTTCTTATCATTTTATTACTAAATGCTGATACAATGACTATCTTTTCATTTATTAATGACTAGAATATGTGGATATAATATTTAGGAAAGTTGTTACCATTGTGTTTCTATTACATCACTGCCTTGTTACCACTAACTGCTCACTTATTATACATAAAGAACAATAAAATAAGCAGGTAATTTTTATGGTAAGCACAACTCGTTACCATTATTTTACCATTTCATAACGGCCTTGTTAACACTCACTACAATATCTAATTTATTATTTAGTAATAACTAGGAAATAGGCATTTAATTAATGATTAAATACAATTTATCATAAAATTACCATATCCTTACCTGCTTATTACCGATCTGTAAAGTGCTACCACAATATTCTTTCTTCGCAGATTAAGAAAATGTGTGCCTCTTTCCTTTTTAGCTGGACTGATGAAAGGGTGTGAGAATGATGGCAATGTGGTGTTTAAACTGGTGTATTCTAATTCGGTGGTGGTGCAGGTCAGTGCTAGCTGCTGTGCAACATTGCTTCTTCAGTATCTGAATAGTCTGTCCACTCCTCCTCAGACATGTCGGACCAGGTGCTGCGCGTGTTTAAAGCGGACCAGCAGAGCCGTTACATCATGATCGGGAAGGACACCACGGCCAAGGAAGTGGTGGCTCAGGCCGTCCGGGAGTTTGCCCTGACCGCTGCCCCTGAAGCTTATTCGCTGTGTGAGGTGTCCGTCACGCCGGAGGGTGTGATCAAACAGCGCCGGCTACCGGAGCAGCTCTCCAAACTGGCAGACAGGATCCAGCTCAGCGGAAGGTATTGCTTTTGATTAACCATGCAAATAAACCCAGTTGCAGACAGAATATAGAGGATTTTGTGGTATTTTGGGCTTTTTGGCTGTGTTATTTTAGAACTAGCATGTGGGCCTTTAGTCAGGCTAATTATTCCCTAATGGTGGGATAAAATTGCACGTTGTATTTAGAGCATCACTGCTTCTTAACGCTTTGAGTAAGAGAGACGCAGCTCTCTTGCTAGATGTCTTTGGGATATCTGTTAATCCCCAGTTTAATAATGTGGACCATGTTCCAAGACCAAGTGACTTTGGACCCACTGTACCCTCAAGCCTGGTCCACTCTGATCCTCAGGTACTACCTGAAGAGCAACATGGAGACTGAGACGCTGTGTTCGGACGAGGACGCTCAGGAGCTACTGAGGGAGAGTCAGATCAGCCTGCTGCAGCTCAGCACCGTGGAGGTGGCCACGCAGCTGTCCATGCGTGCCTTCGAGCTCTTCTGCGCCATCGAGCCCACAGAGTACATAGACGACCTGTTCAAGCTGCGGACGCGATCCGCCGGGCCCTCCAGCCTCAAGCTCTTCGAGGAGGCCATCAACCGAGAGACCTTCTGGGTGGCCACCGAGGTCGTCAGGGAGCCCAACCAACTCAAGCGCATGAAGATCATCAAGCACTTCATCAAAATCGCCCTGCACTGCCGCGAGTGCAAAAACTTCAACTCCATGTTCGCTATCATCAGGTGAGGGTGTAAGCTGGGAAGCTTGGCAACAAGTTTCATCACTGACCTTTAGGTACCGTATGTTCTCCAGCCAGTGAAAGCTTGGTGTTGAAGTTCAGAACTTGTCATTAATTGTGATTTGCTTATGTGCGTTTGCAGTGGTCTGAATCTGGCACCCGTATCCAGGTTGCGAGGTACATGGGAGAAACTGCCTAGTAAGTATGAGAAGCTCTTCAGTGACCTGCAGGACCTGTTCGATCCCTCCAGAAACATGGCCAAGTACCGGAACGTTCTCAACAGCCAGAACCTACAGCCGCCAATCATTCCTCTCTTCCCCGTCATCAAGAAAGACCTGACCTTCCTCCATGAGGGTACGAAAGACACCTGCTTCCTTTGCTCTGGCTTGTTTTAACTCTTCTACTCAGTCACCTCATTACTGACCGAAGTGTTTTTTTTAGATGGACATTAGCAAAAGATTTGCTCTGATGATGACCTGATCCATTTAATGTTTGGTTTCAGCTGTTACTGATGTGATTTTGATGCCAACACATAACTCAGATAAGATATGCAAGCGATCAAGTGTGTTTAATGTGTTGGCTCTGAGTTGTGTAGTCGTAATAAAGCAGTTGGAGCTGTAGACTCAACCAGTGAATTGCTGCTTGTAAGACGTCCCCCTTTTAGTGTCAGTGGCATTGATAAAAACTGAGAGGCTGAGAAGTTATTTGTACCATGGAACAAACTGATTTTCAAGAATGTGTAATGGGATCAAGTCTTTGGACTTGGAATTCATTGTAATGCTTTCAGTTTAAATGGGGAGGTGCTGTGATGCAATAGATCCAGCCAGTACAGTTGTAGGAGGTCAAGGCTGGGAACTTCTTATTTCCGTATGGTCAGAAAGAGATGTTTATGTGTGAAGAAGAGTTGTTTTGTAGACCAGTGCTATATATAGGCCTGACAGGCATATTGTTTAAGTCACTTACACACGTCATGTTACAATATATAGTGGTTTTGTATTCGTGATTCTGTTTTAACTGTGGAAATATTTCTCAGATTGCTGCTCTGTTTGGTGTATGTGGGCTGGTTTAAGAAATTTAAGAAATTTGTAAAATTTAAATGTAAGAAGTGTGTGTGTGTGTGTGTGTGTGTGTGTGTGTGTGTAGATAGATAGATAGATAGATAGATAGATAGATAGATAGATAGATAGATAGATAGATAGATAGATAGATAGATTTTTGACTGATTTCCCTAATGGTTTGGCAATTACAGTACAGTACAATCAGTTATATACTCATATACTCATATACTCTACGTATACTCCTAGACTTCGCTCATTTGATACTGAATACCCAGCGCTTTTGTAAGGTTCTGATGTGGCTGGTAACCTGCTCATTTCTCTCTGTGCTGTTCCTTGTAGCCAGAAGTGGCATGGTAGCCGTTCAAGCAGGACGTTTTCCCAGAGTTTTCCGAGATAAACGTTTTCACCCTTCCAGTCACTGTGGGTTAAAAGTGGCGGGAGTGCATACGTCTGGCAGCATGGCGTTTGCTCTAAAACGCAGAAACTAGGCTTTAAGCGAAATAGCCACTCACTTAGAATTTTTGGATTCCCTTATTTTGCCAAAAGTGGACTAGGGTACACACTTTCAGAGCACTGAAGCTGGTGATATTACAGGTTTTACTAGTCATTTTCTTGTTGTAGGTAGTTCCACATCCTAGACATTCAGGCTGCTTTGTTAGCCTCTTAAAATGCGTCTCACTGCAACAGGTTTTGGGTGATGTCATTGATGGTGTCTCTACGAAAGTGACGTAAATAGACCGGGAAAACCAGGAAGTGAAGGATAGGAAGTGGCTTGGGCTTAATATAATTGGTCCATGGCACGAGATATCCCTCATTGCTAAGTACTAGACAGTTCAAGTGTACTAGCAGTTTCAGACTCACGGTGATCTTCCTCTCCTCTTTCTGTAGGCAATGACTCGAAGGTGGATGGCCTGGTGAATTTTGAGAAGCTGCGTATGATTGCTAAAGAGATCAGGCATGTGGGCAGGATGGCTGCAGTGAACATGGACCCTGCACTAATGTTCCGCACCAGGTCAGTGTCCAAACAGACCCTCATCTCCGGGGGCCCCTGTCGTGTCTGGCTCTGTCCTCCGTGTGGGCTGAAGACACACCACTGAAGAGCTTTTAGTGCACTTCACAGCCACATCACGCAGATATCCCCCACATACACACACAGGCTTTCACTGGAGGTCTCTGATTGGCCGCTCTGGTCTGTTTAATGCATTTCCCGTGCGGGGCAGTGTACTGTTGTGTGTTGCGTTGTTGTATCATGCTGGAATAATTGTTCTTGTCTGTCTGTCTGTCTGTCTGTGGGCCTCTGGTGCTGCTCACCTTGGTACTCTTTGTATTTTTCTCGTCATCTAAGCATGTCTCCCTCTCTCTTTCTCTTTGCTTTCCTCTCTCACTCCTACCTGATTATCTCTCCCACTCTCCCTCCCTCCCCCCCTCCCCTCCCTTATTGCTCCGCCCCTACACGTCACTGTTCATGGCTCTCCCTTACAGGAAGAAGAAGTGGAGGAGTTTGGGGTAAGTGCGGTGACCTCTTGGTGACTTCAGACTACCGGCCCCCCATTGCCTCCTTGCTCACACGCACTCCTCCCTTCTCATCTTTTATCATTTCGGCTGCCTTCTCACCATTTCCTTTTTTTTCCTGTTTTTTTTTTTTCTTTTCTTTTATTTCTTTTTATTTATTTTTTTATTTTTTAAATCTTTTTTATTTATTTGAATGCGCCTTCCGCTCTGACAAAAACAGCTGTCTGAGAGTGCGACTGCGATCACTTTTGCTACACCGGGTCATTTAAATAAACTCATACTAAAAAAAATATATAATAATCATAAAAAAAAACATCCGCACATCCACCCACTAACACCATCCCTGTTCGTAGAGTTTGAGTTTTGCCTAAGAGTTTGCTGTTCTGCATGAGACCGTTTATGATTTAATGGCAGACTTGCATTGTAGTGTGATCTGCCATGATCCATCTTAGCAAAAGTGATTTGTTTGAACTGCGTATAACTCCAGCTACAGTACTTACCAGAGCAGCATGTCTTTCCCAGGTTGATTTTTTTGAGTGCTGTGCGAGTTGTGTTTGAGTTTAAGTTCGCAGTTTTGTGTGTGAGTTGTATGTTCGCCTTTGCATTGAAGGTAAAGAGCACAGCAGCTCATGTAACATCATAACCATATGATCAATGCCATAGAGTAATGTAATCAATGCTTGAAATGCAGCAATCACCATGTTGGGGGAAAAGAACTGATAGAGAGGTAGGAAAGACTAAATTGCTAAATAATATTAAATAATATGCGTATGATAAAGGGTTATTATGGTGCATTAATCCACTTGGGGTTTCCTAGAATGGTGCATAGCGACATTCCATACAGCCTGAAGGGGAATTTAATATTTTTCAGGATTTCTGTATAATTATTAAATGAATGGTTAAGTAGTGTACAAAGTCGTTCGCAGTGGTTTGGTGGGAAATGCTCGGTTCTTAAGAAAATGGCAGGATTGTGTACAGTGGTGGTGATGGAAGGGTCTTAATGTTTTCAGCACTAATATGGCCATTCATTTTTCCAAATCAGCCCCTAATCCCACATGTCTCTACTGAGGGTCTTATATGTACTGTTGAAAATGCTAAATATTAGTTTTAAATCTGGAAAAAAGCCTTACATTGATTAAACAAATCATTTTAGTCTGCAGTATTCTCTCCAAACTTATCAGTAAACAATGGCTCAGGTACCAGGCAGGATGTGCATGATCATTTCCGTGAGGAAGCTTTCACTGGGGGAATTTCTTCAGGCGTCTGGTTCCTATCACCACCACTGTAAACAATCCGGAAGTCTGTAGGTTTTTCCCACAACGAGCCATTTCACGTCAGAGTTACAGATTATGTAATACTTGGTTTCCCACAAGTCTTTCTAGTGTGTCTGCTATACTGGCAGAAAATGGAGCTCACTCATGTGTACCAGTTGGAAACTTCTCCAGGCGGAGACACTGTTGGCCCACATGATGCTTCTCTGTGCGTCTTTTAAAGAGAAGAGCCTGCCGTGAACCCACACCAGCAGGAAGGCTGAGTTATCTATTGTGATAGACGTTGTTCAGTAAAATGAGATTTTATTATTTCAGTGATTCATATTGAAGATTTTTATTTAATCAGCTAACGCTAAAAAGGCACATACAAGCTAAATGTAGTACAGGACATTGTTCTAAGCTGCAGCAGACTGCATTTCATCTGGTATAATGATATAATTGATCATTTTGTTATCAAGGAAAGGTCATCCTATTTATTATTAGATGTCATCCTGGCCTATTAGGAATGGAATCATATTCATATTTCCTGTTCAAGTCTCTGAGTCAACCAAAGCCTGCTTGGATAAACATGCGGAACTCTTATATTTCAGGCGTGCCTGTGATTATATGATTTCCATGTATTTCTCTAACCCTGCTCGACCCTTTAATCTCAGTTGAAGTGGCCTGTCCTCTTCTCCCCTTTTCGTCTGCTTGGCTGACATGCCGAATGCATGGAATGTTTTAAACTGCAAGGAATGCGACTTGCTGCATGTTTTGTGTCTGACAGCTCTGCCTGATCCTGACTTGGCGACCCCCCTGCATGCCGTCCTCACGCTGTGTTTGTGTGTACGTATGTGTGTAGGTCTCTGAGCCAGGGCAGTGCCAATGCGGCAGTGCTGGACGTGACCCAGACGGGTGGGCATAAAAAGCGGGTGAGGCGAAGTTCCTTCCTCAACGCCAAGAAGCTGTACGAGGACGCACAGATGGCCCGCAAGGTGAAGCAGTATCTGTCCAACCTCACGCTGGAGATCAACGAGGAAAGCCTGCAGACGCTTTCTATACAGTGTGAACCCTCTATAAACACACGTGAGTGTTCTTTCTCTCTCACACCTACTCACACACTGACCAATAAAGATGGCTTATGTCCGCTCCCCGGGGTCCACCCGCTCCCCGGGGTCAGACCTTACGGCTGAGCAATAAGACCAAAAATTTACTACTGTTTGTCAGAGGTGATCTGTCCTTTACTGTGGTTAGTACAGATCTAATGCACCTGGCTCTGATGTTCAGTTGACCCTGTATGCCTTCATGTCATGGGTCACGTGTTGGATCAGGGCTGAAGCTAATTCTGCAGGGTGGTGCATCTCCACGACCAGGATTGGGCTCTGCTGCTAAATTTTATTACCCTCATCATTTGTCCTACCACACTGTGGCACTGTGTCTGCTGTTCTCTGTTGCAGTACCTAAGGGCTCAGGGGACAGGAAGAGACCGGACACATCTCCAGTGGTGGCACGAGCGGCTGCCCACCAACGACAGCAGCTCCAAAAACCCAGCCAGGCCCTGCAGGTGCCCGCCGTCGCCCTCTACCCCTCCCGGAAGAAAGTGCCCGTCAAAGACCTGCCGCCCTTCGGTAAGATGGCGTCGGTGTGGTGTTGCACCCATGCTGCACCAGGTGTAGGCCTGGACATGTTGGACATGTTGTAGGTGTTTTTCTTAGATCTTTTGTTGGTTAAAAAAAAGATTTAGAGGAAGATCAGTCGATCGATGGTTCCGATTTTCATTTTGCGTCTTTAGTTTATAACTAGAACTACCGAGCTAATAAACACTGTAAGTAAATAGTCACCCAAATATCTTCTGTAAATGCATCCCCCCCAACTCTACCTGCTCAAACTTCGTCCTGGTCTTCATTGAGTTTGTCCAGACTTGTCGATACGATTGAGGTCACACAGTGCGACTCCAGACTACAAAAATGTGTAGCTGAGCGCTGCTTATAGACAACAGGTGCAGGAAACTTAAACCTGTAGTGTAACTTCAGAATGTGTAGTGCCACCATATGCCTGTGTGACTAGCATGCTTACAAACGATCGCATTTTAGCAGAACCCCTCCGCAGCTACACTGAACTTCTCTGCATTTTTGTAGCTTGTATTAGGTTATACTGTGTCCTAAAGCACACTGACAAGGCTGTGCAACCTTAACAAATACCTGGATGTGTTTTGCATAAGTTGAGGAAAGTTTTGTAGATGTAATTATGCAAAGCATTTGGCTGTCTGCTGACTTCCAGAGTTTGCTAGCAATGTTAGCCTTGTAGCTCCAGTGCTAAAACTAAAGAAATACACGACTACTGTGGTAAGTGGAAAACTAAAAGCTATTAAACCTGTTTCTGTAAAAATTGGGCTTCTCTGGGGTGTATAAGGGGTAGAGGCCGTTGTTAACTGGAGCATAGTGTTGACTGGAGACTCCATCTGCAGGCACGAGTTCTCCGCAGTCCCTGAAGAAGATTCTGTCTCTGTCCGAGGAAGCCAGCGATAGACACAGGAAACAGGCCGACGATGCCGTTTCCAATGCTTCCTCTCAGCTTTCATCTCCTCCTACGTCTCCGCACAGCTCTCCCAAGAAAGGTGAGACCAGGACAGACCACACGTGTGCGCATTAAGACACATTTGTCCAGGGATTCTTATTGCTTTCCTATGTGGTCTTTAGTACAGTGGTTCTCAAACCGGTCTTCAGGGACTCCCATAAGACAGTCCAGATTTCTTCTCCAACCTAACTTGCCCAGGGATACAGGAAAAATGTGGACCGGCTGGGGGTGGTCCCTGAGGACTGGCTTGAGAACCACTGCTCTAATAGACATGCTTTTTATATCAACTACCGTATATAAACTACTGCATTGTTGCCCCCTGGTGGCAGGCCGGTGAAATACGTGCACTGACTCCACACTACATGACCAGCTAGTGCTGTAATGTCACACGCAGTTCATGCCTCTGGCTCCCTGTCTCAGACTCAAACACCTACATCCTACTCAGTTATAAATAGCGCCCTCTGGTGTTTACACGAACGCTTACTCTAGAATTCTGCCATCTTGTGGTGAAAAGACCATGTACGCCCTCCCAGACTGCCAGAATCTTCCATAGGTGTCAACCTCCACAGACTAGAACCCTGACATTTAAAGCTTTTACACGTCTACCATTAGGGTAATTAACAACTTGACCAATAAGACAAAGAGGGACAAATCAAATTTGAAGGACATTTTCCCCTGTTAACACAGAGCATGTGAGCTCCCTGTGGACGAGCTACACTAGCCAAGATCAACCTAACATCTGGCGCTCTGTGGATACGCTGGTCGTTTTGGCTAAAACATAATTAATAGAAAATAGTCTAAATAATCACAATATTAATCTGCAAAGTAACAATGATCTGACTACTACAACAAGCTTTCCATCCTGCCGTGTGGCACTTTGAGTGCTTGGCTATCACATACATCAATTTCACATGAATCAGTTCGCCACTACCCACAGTCTGAGCACATCACTTAATAAATGTGATGAAGCAAAACCAATTAGTATGCCACAGAATAACTGTGTGTGCAACACAGTATCATATTACAATCCCAGACTATACAGCTCTATAGCTTCAAAACCATGGAAATAAAACATAATCCATACAGGTAAACCATACAGGCTGTCTCCTATGCTATTTCTATTTACTGTAATTTTAGCATCACTCTCCCATATGCCTTGCATGCAGGCTTGACGTCTTTGAGAAGCCAAAGTGTGAGGAGCTTTACTTCTCACTTCAAAAACACAGCTGCAGGTAACACAGCCTGGAGGGAGACACTAGTCAGGGAGAGTCACCCAAATGTTAGCTCTTCATATATTTCCTGTACCCACAATCGGAGCGCATCATATAATTCAGATTCAAATGAGTTTCAGACATGACAGGATTTTGAAATTGTGTATGCTAATGGTAATATTAGTAAAGCTGTAATCATGGAATAATAAAGTACCGTGACAAAGCAGGTTATTCTGACTAGGCCTATATGCCCATGAATATATGCTGGTTTGTATGATGTAGCATCAGCATCAAAGCTGTACTGTAGTTACAGTGGTAAAAAAAAAAAAAAAGACAAAAATCCTAAAATTTGGATGGACTCTCCCTGTGGGCTGAGCTGTTGCTGTGCTGTAGTTGTAGATGGCAGAGGCTCTGATAGGTGAGTAGAGCTGCAGCTGGAAGGCTGCCACCATGAGTGTGTTGGCTTAGGATGGTCTGCCATTGAGGAAACTCGGTCTTATTGATTAGCGTGGTTCTGAACAGGAGCCGTGTTGGCTCTTAGGGACACTCCTGCTTTTTCCTGAATGGCAGAGTCTGGCCAAAGTGCTGTGTCGTCTCATTTAGGTATAGATGTGATCAAGTCACACAGGTTCAGAGAAGTCAGTATGTTATAGATACAGCAAATGACTGTTGTGAATATTGTAGTCGTGAACAGTGGAGGAAAGTGTGCAGGGTAGGGCTGCACGATTCATCCGCAGTATCCACAATCAAGGTATCTGTTAACAGAAGGAATCTATTAACGTTGCTCAGCTGTGCCTGACATTACAGTAGTGGTGTTCCCGTCTGAGCCTTTAATCTGCTGCTGTCAGCAGCCTTAGAGGGCTCGTGTCCTGGAAAACACTGAATCGAAATTGAATTGGAAGTGTGATGTAATACAGTATGTAAACGCTGTTGTAAACAAGTGTGTTTTGAATTCAGTGTTTTTGTGATGTCACAAAAACCAGCTCTTTAACTCTTCAGCCTATAGCAGTTTAGCTCCGCCCACTCACACTGAAGTTATAAAGGTGGGGGGGGGGGGTTCAGCTCGTACTGCTTAATGACTGAGGCACAATACAGAGCAGCCAATCAGGATAGATGTCATTTACATATATCAGTCTTAAAGAAACAATAACTGGAAAGACATGTGTAACTCGAGGGTGAAAAATAGGTTAAAAATGGTGCATAGTTGTGAATAGTGTTTGTTAGTGTTGCTTCTAATTTATAAGCTCACTGAACAAAAAAAAATGAGTCCCCTGTGACTGAAACAGACCTAATAGCATGTAGGACCTCCACGGGCACCAATAACAGCTGTGATTGGATTTGACAAGAACTGGACAAGTTTCTGGATGTAGCCACATCAATGTTCAGACACTCCTGCATCAAAGAATTGCACAGTTGGTCCAGATTTGGTGGACGCCTTCCCTGGCACAATTCCGAGGAGAATTTCCTGTAGACTGGGATTTTAGCCACTACTGGTAGACCCGTATGACCGTACACTTCCATACACCTGCAGATTCAGCTACTTCCTTCACACTATGGTCTTTGGCACGCCCAAATGCAGTCACTCCTTTTAGCCAATCATTAACATCTGCTTTGGAGCCATTTTCCACACATGGGACGAGACATTCACTGCACTGTACCGCCTCTTCTCAATCTATAGATCCTGTCACCCACACCCCGCAGGTATTAATAGCCGGGTCATCTTCGTGCAGGAGCCTGAAGTTACTACCACCTTAAACAAGCAGGGTGACTTTTTTTTTTTGGTCCGGTGAGCTTGTTTTATGTGACACAGCTGAAAATGCATATTGAATATGCACATGTGTCATGTGAATTGTATAATGCTGGAAGTAGCGAACTGAAATGAACAAATTCTGGAATTTTGTGTTTGAATAATAACGTTAAGTGATTGGCTTCTCATGTCACAGGCCAACAGCTGCTTCACACACCACATTTGATCCAGATCGTGCAGCTCTAATAGCTAGCCCAGATCTCTTTTTTCTAGATTCCAACTGTGTTAGCGCTGACTCCATCAGTAGTTGTGGATCTCCCTGGCTTTTGCTCTAATAATCCCACCATGCCGCCCCTCAACGACCTGTTGTAATGCTGCTGAATAGCAGCAAATAATAATAGTAGCACAATTTGATCTGCCCAAATGCCCAAATGAGTAATGCTCTGGTTCTGCAGGTTTTGGGCGTGCAAGTGATAACCTGTCCGACTCGGGCCACAGTGAGATATCATCCCGCTCCAGCCTGGTCAGTACCTCCTCTCTGGACATGGGACAGGACGAGCGGCGACACCGTTATGGAGTAGGCGGCGAGGTTCACGGCGGGGGTCATCGGCTGGAGCGCCGGGCGACAGCTGATCCAGACCAGTACAGCCTTGGGTGAGTAGCTTTAATGGGCAGTCATTGAACCCCTCAGCCAGATCTGTGTGGCCAGGTTGTGGCGATGCTGTTTGGTGGGACGGTTATGGTAGTGCAGGTTTCCAGCAGTCTTCGTTCATTCTACTCCACTGTCTCCACTGGATTGAAAGGTGTCTTCAAACAGCAGCAATGCAGACTAACAAAAGCAGAATAGAACTGTAGCAGAAATAATTTTGCTAGGAAGCTCAGCAAGGCTGTTCTTCATGGGGCAGGATGTTGACGGCAGATATCAGTTGGCAAACCCATTTTTTTGCAGAGCTGCCTGATTTGGCCTGCCAGAAAGTTACCCTGTCCCCAGGCCCTGACCCAGCGGTCGTACAGACTTATTTCCAGCATGGTCCTCAACATAAGCGAATCAGTGTAGTGAGATCATTTGGCTTAAAACAAGTAAAAAGCATCTAGAAATTAGTTTCAAAAAGTTCAAAGAGCCTATAAGCTTACAGTAATGTCAAAATGGAAATATAAGATATATCAAATAGATGTAAGACCGTTTCACTTGCCACGATTTCATTTTTTGCAGTGTAAGCTTGATGTTGTCTAGTTGCTAATCACATGATCATGACAGTAACAACAAATGAGGAGCCTATCTTAGCAATGTGACACAGGGACAGGACACCACCTTCATTGTTGGCCTGTGGAGTCTGGCTTCATGTCATAGCTTTTTAAGGTCTCTTGCTGCAAAGCCTTCCCTTCACCTGTGGGTTTATTCATGACATCATCAGAATTTAGTCGGCTTAGTTGCTATATAGGAAAGACAAACCACATCAGACAACCATAAGAATCTATAGAAAACGATGTTCATGGTCACTGGAGGTGCAGCAGTGTTGGCCACATCGGTGGGTAAGTGTGTTACGTTATACTTCACTACTCCGAAACATGAGCTCCCTGAACATGAGCCTGTAGGTAAGGACATGGCGAGAGATAGCTTTAATACTGACTCGGCTACTCCAGCTACTCCCGTTGATGTTAGTTAGGCCCAGAAACCATGAATGTATAACAGATATCATGGCGGCACATCATCTCCTGAGGAGAAAATACCTGGTGTGGAAGATGTCGAGTACTCATTGATTAGCTCCGTCAGCTCATTAGGTCATCTGAAAACACAGGCTCTGTGGCTCTTACAACACAAAACACTGGCAAGGCCCTTTGGCTGTTTTTTTTTTTTTTGAGTCGCTGCTGTATTCTTTTGCAGATGCTTAAAAATGTAAGCTGACAGCCTGGCATTGTTTTTCCAAGTTTATTGTTTGATTATAGTTTTATAGTTATTATTTATATAGACATTCCCTGTGGGTAACCAGATATACATTCATAAACTCTTGCAGATAGTCAAATATGGTAATTAGTAGGGCTGCACCCGACTCAGAATTTTGTCAGTCGAATCGGATTCGCCCGTCCTGGCCGACGATTCGACTATTCGTTCATGTTTTTTCTCCATATACATTATCTAGTAATCAGTAAATCAATTTGCATACGTTTCAGATCTGATGTCCTCATTTAGAAAGTCAGCAGAGTCACAGGATCATATTACTGAACTAAAAGAGACGTGGCATATGGTGAACGATCTGAATTGGAGCCTGATTTAATTATTTAATCGTTTATCGGCAGGCATATTAAGTGACTGTACTTATCTTTAAATAAAAATAATGTTAGCTGTAAACGAATAAATAAAAATATCTGTAATTTAGGTTCTAAAATAATGGAATTATAATAAAACAAACGCCGTCTGTCCGTTTTTCCTTCACTGCAAACAGCCATTATGTCTAAAACGAAAGTCAACTCACTGGTTTGAAGCAGTGTTCGATGTCTGATTAAATGACGAGCAGAATTAGCTTTAATTTGTTCGGATTCTCTTCTTCAAAAGCTCCTCCAGACTTTTTCTGAGACATCGTTCCACCCGTGTTTCTCAGCTTCACAGCTTTAGCTTCCTTCCAACGGTGAACCGCCAGCGCACGTTGTCACATGGATTTAATTTTTTAGCAAGCATGCGTCATAGCCCAGTTAGAACTTAAATATATATTTATTATTCCCCTTTTAATAATTATTAAAATGCCTTTTTAAATTCTTGAAGTTCTTGTGCATTTTGTAAGCTTTTGTCTGTTTTACGAAAGAAAAAAAAAACACTGTTGTCAGTCGACTTGAAGGTTCTCAGTCGACTTAAAGGGTCTCCGACTGATGATTTGACTCGTCGACTTCTAGAGGGCAGCCCTAGTAAATAGCATGAAAGCATGCAATTAGCATGCCATGGAAATTCCTTCTTTCTTTTTTTTTTGGTGTAGAGACTAATCCGAATACATCCTCACAATACCACTCAAAAAACTGGATATAGAGAAGATCAAGCATGATACTGAAACATTAAAATACTGAATGTTTATTTCATATTTGCAGCAACTGTGCAGAGCTCCGAGGTAATGAATGGTGTCAGGACACACCACGTGACTGTCCCCAACACGTTCTTTATAATGGAGAATGTCCTGATGTTTTTTCTTTCTTCTCTTTCCTTCTCTATGTCTGGGTCCTCAGCTCGTACTCGTCCATGCAGGACTGTAGGGGTGTGTACGCAGGGGCAACCGTGCTTTCATCGCCCAGCTCTGAGGAGCTGACCCAGGACCAAGGTGACCGCGTTTCTCTGGACGCCGCAGACTCAGGCCGCGGCAGCTGGACGTCTTGCTCTAGCGGGTCCCACGACAACATTCAGACCATGCAGCAGGGGCGCAGCTGGGAGATGCTAGCGGAGGGGGCTGGGCTGTGGGCGGGACGAGGCAGCTGGGCATCGGCCTGCTCGTCCTCATCGTCATCAGCTGCATGCTGGGGCGAGGATTCGGAAGGTGATACGGGAACCATAAAGCGACGAGGGGGAAAGGACGTGAGCGCCGACCCCGAGACCAGCAGCATCACTTCCACGGGCTCCGAGGAGTCTAAGCAGCACAGCCGACGCCCTTCGCCCATCACGGCCGGCAATGCCAAGGGTGTCATCAGTAAGGAGCATGCTTAACTAGTGATTCCTCAGACTGAATTGTTCTTCCTTATGTCGGGCTGTCTTGCACCTCCTTCGTGGAAGCAATGCTTTAGGAATTTCAAACCCTCGTTTATTTTTAATTCCTAATCATGTTCTGGGACAAATCGACGTATTCTCATAGTTGCTTTAGTACACTTAACTTTTTTTTTTAGTTCATATTTAAAACAAGTTTACAAACCAATTTCATAGTTCCACTTGGGTATATGAGCAGGATGAAATGCAGATCTGTATGTGCAGTAACTGTTCATAATTGACCGTTAATTGGATCGTAATTGATCCACCTCCTTCCCCCTGACTCAGCACGTAAAGATGGCCGCTACCGCGACCCCCCGCCCACACCTCCAGGCTACACTGCCTTGACCATCTCTGACGTGACGGAGGGGGCAGCCCACGCCGGCCGGAGGCCGCCGGACTACACCACGGCCCTGCAGCGCTCCCGCCTGGTCACCCACTCGCCCGACTCCCAGCAGCCCCCTGGCACGGGCAAGCCGGGGCCTCCGGACCCCCGGGGCCCTGTGGAGGACCAGGCCCAGGAGATGGAAGAGGAGGGTGAGTGCTTGTCTCCCAAACTCAGAGCTCAGAGGAGGAGAGGCCCACACACAGCAGTGCCCCCCAGGCCATGAGTTACACACACCACCCCGGCAGGCAGGTAAAACCTCCCAAAACTCCAGCTCTTCCTCACACTCACACTAGGGCTGCACGATAAAGGGCAAAATACAGTATTGCGATTATGTTGATAAATATTGTGATATGCCCTCGACCAGATTCATTTATTCCTGTTGGATTTCGATCAACACTTCCATTTATCCAAACTCGAGCTGCTCAGAGCTGCACCTCCTTCTCTCCCCTACCGTGTAAGACTGACTTACATAAAGCAGACTTCAGCATTATTGTGATGACTGTTAACACAAACTATATCGTGCAGACCTAACACACACACACACACACGCTCATACACACACACACACACACGTTCATACACACGTTCATACACACTGCGTGTGCCTCTTGGCCACGAGCCTGCGCTGCATGCTAAGAAATCACAACTCATCCGTGGACACCCCCCCATCCCCCCCCCCCCCAACTCTCAACACCCCACCACCATTACCAGCCACCAACCATCACTTCATCTCACGCAGTGCATGCGTCATCACAGGGACGGCCTTCCTCCACCCCCCATGGCAGCCTCCCACCCATCACTCTACGCTCTGCAGTGTGTGTCGACACTCTCTCATCAGTGCTTGCAGGGACATCAGAGCTGGCGGCTAGAATATATACAGTACTGTGCAAAAGTCAGAGAGAGCCTGTCAAACTGACCATTAAGCAGTGTTATTCATCGATGAGCAGATGACCAGTATTTACGCAGAAGCTTCAGCAACTACGTTTAATATTCTAATGGTCAGTATTTATCATCTTCACTCTTCAGCTGTACTGCAGCTTCCATTCTCAAAGAAATCTGCAGCCGCATCTCCTCAGTTCGGCCCTAGAAGTTGGTTGCTTCTCTCGATGCAAGTAATCCCAGACTTATTCAGTAAGGTCTGGACTCTGGCATGGTCAGCCCGTTGTTCTGAGAGCACCAGAGCTTTCTTTGTTTGATTTAGAAACATTCTTCTTCTTTTCTTTGTACGTTTAATTTAATAAAATACGGGCTTTTTAAACAGCTACATGTTCTTTCAGACCCACAGTGTTGAGGTCGTCAATCCCCAGTGGAGGGACGGACAGAAACAGCTGTGGATGTTTTCAGACCTGAAGTGGAGCTTGATGTGCTCATCTCTCTCAAAGATGAAAGCTTTAAGTGCTGTTGCTCCGATAGGGACGGTTTTGGTGGTCTACCAGGTCTTGCAGGGTTGTTAGGAGTCCCGTTTTTTAAAACTCTGTTTTTCCCCCTTCCTTTGGCTAGTGGACAATCCTGTGCCTCCTCAAAAAGACCTTTACTGAAATGAATAATTTGTTTTTAATGGCTGTTTTGACTGGAAATGAAATAAATGAGGGGTGGTCTCTGACTTTTGCACTGTATTATAGTTTGATTAAAGCTTGCATACATACTAGCAACCATGTGGAGTACTTGTGCTGTGAACAATGGTGTTTTTATTCACTGTATTAAATTCATGAATGTGTTAATGATGAAGTTTTTATATGTTTAATAATGAAATGAGCAGTGCATGCAGAGTTCTAAAATAGATGCTTTAGTTTTGAATGGAACTTACTTTAGTAGCTGGGTGTGTCAGGGCTGTGTTTTGCCCAGTCTTGTTGTCCTGTTTCACACTGGTGTGGTAAGACCAGTACATGTTCTGTTGGGTCTGTAGGTGTTTTTCTACTGCACAGAGCAAAAGAAGCTTTGGCACCAGAAAACTGCGCTTTCAGTCCAGTGTTTTGTCGCACTTGTCATACAAGCTGCTACACAAGCGTGGCTGTCATGCAGTAATGCATTTTGGGTAAATAATGTTAAAGGTATTTGAGGAAGATTATTTTTTTTCTATATAAACAACTTACAGACCTCTTCCCAAATAAAGATGTAAGCTTTGAGTAACCTGCCATTTGTAATCAGGCCTGCCCAAAGAGGAGGAGTACACATTTACGAACGAGCTTAAAGGTGGGGTTAACAGTAACAGACTGGGGGGGCTAGTTGTAAAAGTCACTAATAGGCTAGTAAATCGATGGAAAACATAATAAATGTCATCACACCTAGCCAACCTTATAACCTAGAAATAAAAAGATATTATTTATATGTTATCTATAGTATATTTTTGATGAATCTGTGCATAAAAGCACTGTTAAAACGAACCCCTACATGTGGACAGTGTACTGTAGTCTGAGAAGCTCTCACTGTTGGTTATTTACTTGCTTCAGAATGGTGCTATATTAACAGCCCCCAGAGAGAGAGAGCAAACCATATCAGCAGTGGTGGGCTGGAGGTTAGGGAACCAGCCTTGTGACCGAAGGGTTGCCGGGTCGTTTCCCTGAACCGACAGTAACGACTGAAGTGCCCTTTGGCAAGGCACCTAAACCCCCAATTGGATGGTGCTCCCCACTGCTCCGGGCAAGTGTGCTCACTGCCCCCTAGTGTGTGTATGTGTGTGTGTTTGTGGGTGTTTCACTTCACGGATGGGTTAAATGCGGAAGACAGATTCCTCTGTGTGTAAGAACACAAATGGCAAGAAATGACTCAGAAGCTCTCTGCTCAGAGAATGATTGGCCTTATCGAAAAGTAATTAAAATTTATATTTATAGACACTAATATTTGCGGATGACATTGCTATGGGAATACAGGAACGGGACCAAATGTTCTTGCACCTTTTAAACTATGGAAAAACATCCAAATACAGTACATCTAACCCCGTGTTAGTGCCCTGCCTTGTAGATGATTGTGTGTATTTGTGAGCCAACAAAATTAATTCATGTCAACGCAACTAGAAAACACAACACTGAAACAGTGCAAATCACATCAACATTAGCTTCTTTAGTACTACATCTGGAATAGTACTTTATGGTCAAAGCAGCACACATAATGTCCAGTCTTTTGAGATTAGCCTTAGCCTAACATGGAGAGCCTACAAAAATAGGTTTACTTAACTACCTAAAATGGTTCCATCCAGAAAAGTATTTATTCATACTTGTATTTATACAGATACCATCAGAAATGTTTATTATACTGTGATTAAGATTTGTGGCCATACCGCCCACTATTGACCTGATGTACCTAAGAAGATAACTAGCAAGCAAAGTAGCTAACAAGCCACATTAGACCCTTTAGATTTGTACTACTACTAGGCTGGTTTTTGGAATTCAGTCCTTTTTAGTACTGACAGTATTACAGAGCACACGGGGCTCGTCGGGAGGCGGAGCTTAAAGACACAGGAGCTGTAACAGGGCGTTTCAGAGAGTGAATACAGATGTGCTTGATGATCTGTTCTGTTAGACCCCAAAAATAAAACGATCAACACTGAAAATGAGTATAGTAGGTCCTCCTTAAACAAGTAATTTTAAATTATTTTATGTATATATATATTAAAATGAGCATTAGCATAGATGTCTGGAATATGTTGTAGATCTCAGCCCTATAACAAGACCAGAAATCAGAAAAGCAGTTCAGTAATTCACTGGTATTATGACCATTCCAGCGGTCTGCCAAACGGTTGGACCTTTTGGTACCTGTGCAGCAGAAAAATGCCTTGACTATATTCATATATATATATATATGTGTGTGTGTGTGTGTGTGTGTGTGTGTGTGTGTGCGCGCACACGTGCATGCGTGTGTGTTTGTGTTCTGACCGAGATTCTTTCTTCCTGCTTCCAGAGGATGAACAGGTGTCAGCCGTTTGAAGGGGAGAGCGCTCTGTAGCGTCGGACACTCGGCACGGTGCCCCAAGGTCTATTTAAGGGCCTTAGGAGGCGGACAGACAGCCAGAGAGCGACCAATCATCATCTCAGTGGCACTGCCTGTCTCCCTCCTCATTGGTGGATTCATCTCCCTTCCCTGCCTTAAATCATCATGGGGGGTTTGTTGCCCTGCATGCTAAAATACTGTGAAGAAAGGAGGAGAACGGGGGGAAAACAGAATAAAGAAGAAAAGTAAAATACCTGGCACTTTGGAAGAATCTATTTAGCTTCAAGTAGAGAAAAACAAAACTGAACTCGAAACGAAACACAGCGGTGCGACATTCACACAAAGACAAAACTGCCGTCGACAGTTACAGACATTGGCCATGGTCCTCTCCTCTTCAAACACCACCAACCAACCGCTTTGTTTCCGCCTGCACTTTGTAACGGTTGTAGAAGACGAGAACCGAACGCACACAGTCTCTTCAGTCTCTCTCTTCTCCCTCTGGAACACGTCCGGAAAGACACTCCAACTTCAGTCACACTAACACTCTCTCTCTCTCTCTCTCTCTCTCTCTCTCTCTGTCTCTCTCTCTGTCTCTCTCAGCTATGATTAGAACACTCTGTGCTTGTTACAGTATTAGTTGTACAGTCAGACTAGTAAGAGCAACATGTGGGAGGTGACTTTTTACTGCACTAAAGGAGGAAAGGAAGCACACTAGAGGGCCTGTCTTTGGGTGTGTCCCAAAGCGGGTCAGCAGACTACTTCACTCCGTTGGACGCTACGTCAATGGAAAAACCTAGGGCTCATAGGGGAGCATGATTTGGGATTCTGCCTTAGTCTGGAAGGGATCTAGGGATTTAGGAATTGCAGAGGGAGAAGGCATCCCAAGCTCATGAACAAGACGCCTTTTCCAAATCTCCTCGACTGTTACATCACAGAGCTGCTTGGATGGTTTCAGAGTGACTGGCAAGCCCTAGTAATCCTTAGGCCGAGGCTTTTGGGGGGTTGTCTTCGCTCCTCCTGAACCTTCATTTGACGCCTTTCGTTCCAGAGGGGCTAAAGCTTCTCGTTTCGGGAAGCATCTCCTTGCCATTCTGTGAGGAGCTCAACTCGAATCTTCGCTTAGGTGCACACTCTGGCCATCTCACTGCTTCTGAACTAGTCTGTGGAGATTTGAGCTCATGAATCTGTTCCGTTAGCTCCATCCGGAATGAGGATCGTCATTCCAGTTTCACCTCTCAGAGTCAACCGAATGGGAGCCGGAAGTCTCGTGAGTGAAGTGATACAGATTAGCTGCACAAGTGCCCACAGGGTCATACTGAGGCTGGAGGACTGACAGGTTTTCCCCCATTTGGCACACTAACAGCAGTCTGTCTTTAACGCCTGCAGCGGTGCGGACGACAACCACAAACAATCAAGAGAAGTTGTGGACTGACCGAGTGCTGCTTCCTTCCGGACATGTACTTCATCTCAGACTGCTGGCCGCGAGACGTTTGGGACGGCGTTTTGGGCGTTTTGTGGTGCTCCGTAGGCCTTATGAAGGCTTAAGTACGTACAGAAAGGGGTCTGGACCAGACCGAAACTGCTCACTTAGGACTGACTAGGAACTTTTCCAGAAACTCCGGTGGGGGGGAAGGAACACGTTAACCGACCCAAAGGCTGCCAAGCTGAATAAGAACTCTAACGGATGAGAACAAGTCACTTTTATCGTTTTATTTTTATCACTGAGTTAAGCTGATCACATTGATCAGTAGTTACGAATGGATAGACTTTGAGGGGTGCGGGAGGAAGGGTGGGGGAGAGGGTGGGTGGTTGGGTGGGCAAAAAGATTGCAGTGTTTTCCACTGTACCCTGTAAGATCACGTCAATGTTTCTTTCTCTTCTTGCTGTAATTTTTCTTTGGTTTTTGTAATGGTTGCAATCGTTTGAACCTAAATAAATAAATAAAATAATTAATTAAAAACAAAAAAAAAAAGCGGAAAAGAAAAAAGGAGATGATCACATTTGTAAAGCAGTGGTTCTATAAATCATTCACTTCCATTTGAGATTTTTGGAACTAGTCATGCTTTTTTTCCTTCGGCAAACTGAGTGGAGTCCTATTTCGAAACCTAAGTTGCACAAAATGTACAAGCATAAGATAAACTGTAGTAGGTAGCGCTGCTACTTCGTTTGATGTGTGATGTCAAGTGAGAAGTGTACATTTAGCTGGTGAAGATTTTCTCATTCTTGACTACTTTTACCTGTACGTCTTTTACAAAGACAATTGGTGGAGTACGTATCAGTCGTTCTTTTCTGTCTTTCTTTTCTTTTTGTATTTTTAATACAATAATTGTAAATATTGGTTCTATTTTTGTTGAATTGTAGAAATGTACTATGTTTATGCCTCAACATCCAGTTTATACGAAAGCTGGGAATCAATAAATGCGACAACAAAAGGAAATCCGCTCCTAGGTTTCAAATGCACTTATCATTCGAGTTATTTTTGGAATTTTTTGTTTTTTTGGTTTGTTTTCCGTTCGGTTTTCCCACGTCAAGGTTTTTCTCTTTGGAACATTGTTACTTTAAGTGACCTCTGGCACCATCTAGTGTTTGCACAAGATAAGACATGGAAGTAACTTGAAATGTGTATCTCATACTTTTTTAACTGACAAATATATGTCAGAATTAATAAAAAGACATCGATGCCTACTTGCCGTGCCTCTGTAAGAGTATCTTCGTCAGTGGTGGATGGTGTCATTGCGTCTTTCGGCAGGCGTACGGATTCAAGGTGAGTCTCTGTTGCGGAGCATATAGTTATAAGTTAATATTAACTGGAAATAAATACTACTTTAGTTTTCCTCTAGGCGCTGCATGGCAGAAAGAGCTTAGGAGTAGGTTGCATCAATTCTCAAATGAATGCAAAATCTTAATAGCTCCTTAGTATCTTGCACCGCTGTAACCTTGCCAACACAGATGATCCCAATCTGTCCCTCTACGCACGTATAAGCGATCTTACTAGATTTGCCAAGTAAATAATGCACAGTCCCTACAACAGGATCTACAGGATGCAAAAAGGCTAATTTACCAGAACAGAGGAGGATGGGTAACCTTCTGAGCCTTTCTGAGGAGAGACGCGCTGTATAGCGTAGTTACAGTAGAAACGCACAGCGTGGTGTAGTTCTGTTTTTGGGGCAGTTTTTGAAGTTCGCCTAGACCCAATTTCTGGAACTGTCTCTTCTTTTGTCCAAACTTAACACACAGCTGCCCGAGCCACATACACAGTATGCTGAATGTCTTACACTTCTGGACAAAGCAAACACTTCACCCAAAGCTCTGTCAGCTCTCGTCAGAATGGTATCTTTAAATCCAAACTCTGCACGCACGCACGCACACACACACAAACAAACACACCCAAACGCATACACACACATATACAAACACACACACACAAATGCATACACACACACAAACACATACACAAACGCATACACACACACACACAGCCAATCAACAGCTTTTCTACACACTGATGGATTAAACTGAAAACACCATTGCTTGTGTTTTTTGAGTGTTCAGTGTGACGGTCTGTCATTATACTCATATATGTCATTATACATACATATATTTTCACAAATATACGGGCTATTTTTAGAACATAACCATTATAGTAAAGCACAATTACGGGGGTAAGGTTTATTTTTTGGGCGTGAACATTACTGAACACACATGCTGTATATACTGTAACACATTAAAAACACAAAAACATAATAGACCTGTAACTCCAAAGAAAAGGGGGGGGCAACCTGTGTTTAGTGTTTGGCTAAAAGTGTGTTTGGAATTGCTAGCTGAGTGTGAGGTAGAGAACGAGTGTATAGTTTAGAGTACCAACATTTTTAGGGCCTTAGCAACTGCAAGAAACTATAAAAGGCAGTAAAAACAGACACTGCGTTGCTTTGCTTGCTTTATTGACTCTCATTATTCAGATCAGAATTGCTTATCTGTTCACATTCCTTTATGGAAGGTTCCTGCAGATGGATATGAGTGACCAAATCTTCACTTGGCTTCATTTGGCACAAACAAATGCGAAGTAGTCGGTACATGGACGATCATTCCATTTTTGGGGTTCTGTGGTAAAAAGAATAAATATCTTCATATATAATGCATCCGTGTTTGAATCCAGTTTTCTCTAATCTTACTTTTAAACAGTTCTAAAGGTTTTTGAAAGAGAATTTCACTAATACCATTTACCAGTGGTAACAGGAAACCACGAGTATGGAGTAAGATTTAAGCTGAAACGGATCGTATTCGTGAATTTTGATTTGAAGGTTTACATCGGCTTTTGAATGCAATTTTTTAAAAGAGCAAATATTAAAAGTGAGTTACATGAGTAATTTGGGGGTCTTGGGACATTCAGCTCCATATTCAGATGGGCAAATATGCATTTTGCTCACATTTTGTCCATCAATTCCAAAAAAGTTGGGACACTGCAGGAAATGTAAATAAATGTAAACAAAAACTGAATGCAATGATTTGCGAATTTCATAGACAAATATTTTACTCACAATAGAACATGGAACACATATCAGATGTTGAAAGTGAGACATTTTACCATTTCATGACATGGACTCTGTGCTTTTCTTTTCCTTTATATAAACTGCTATTCTGTGAACCTGCTTTGAGACAATGTTAGTTGTAAAAAGCGCTATACAAATAAATATTGATTGATTGATAATAATTCATTTAGCAACGCATCTCAAAAACGTTGGGGCAGGAGAAACAAAAGGCTGGAAAAGTAAGTTGTACTAATGAGTCACATGACATGAGCATTTTAGAGAGCCAGAGTCTCTCAGAAGCAAAGATGGGCAGAGGTTCACCAACCTGCAAAACTGCTTCTAAAAATTGTGGAACAATATCAGAAAAATGTTCCTCAACATAAACTGGTGAAGCCTTTGGATCTCCCACCATCTACAGTCCATAATATCATCAAACGATTCAGAGAATCTCAAGTGTGTGTCCCTGTGTGCATGGGACGAGGCTGATGGTCAATATTGGATGCTCATGATCTTTGGGCCCTCAGGTGGCACTGCATTAAAAACAGGCATGATTCTGTACTGGAAATCACTGCATGGGCTCGGGAACACTTCCAGAAATCACTGTCATGTAATCCACAAATGCAAGTTAAAGCTGTATCATGCAGAAAAGAAGACATATGTCAACACAATCCAGAAACGCCGCCGATTTCTCTGGGCCAAAGCTCATTTAGAATGGACTGTGGCAAAATGGAAAACTGTTCAGTCAGATGATAATTTGAAGTTCTTTTTGGTCACCACGGACGCCGCGTCCTGCAGGCTCCAGAAGAGAGGGACCATCCAGCTAGTTATCAGCACACAGTTCAGAAGCCTGCATCTGCCTATGGCATGGGCAGCTTACACGTCTGGAAAGGCACTATCAATGCTGAACAGTGTATAGAGGTCTTAGAACAACATATGCTCCCATCCAGACAACGTCTCTTTAAAGGAAGACCTGGCATCTTTCAGCAAGACACTCGCTTCCCAGACGTTTACAGGCTGTTGTTAAAAGAAGAGGGAATGCTAAACAAAATGAGGGAATAAAGTCTCACTTTCAACATCTGATCTGTTATACGTTCTGTTGTGTATATAATATGGGTCTATGAGATCGCTGCATCCTGTTTTATTTTCATTTATGAGACAGCGTCAGAAAATTGAACTTGGGGTTGTACTTTTCATTCATTCAGATCAACTTGTAGAAGTTTGCAGTTCAGTTTGCTACATGCAAACTTTTGGCAATTTTGTTGCACTGCTACCAGAATCACAATCATACTGTGTGCCATGTAATTGGTTGCTATGGTAGGAACAAGGGATGAATAAACAACACATAGAGGAGTGTGGGTCAGTATGGCGGTGGATTAGAGTTTGGGGATCTGCCCCGAGTGAGTACATGCAGTTTAGTTTAGGCCTAAAGTGAATGGGACCTTATGGGAGAAACAAGGGATAGAAAAAAACAATGAGTGTAGGTCAGACCAGCATTGAATTTGTGGTCCGGGGTCTGCCCTGAGATGAGCGTATGGGAAGTGGTGTCTGTCAGGTGAGCAGAGTAAATAGGTGTGTACTTTTTCACCCCATTCATTCTTAAAGGGTAAAAAAATTTCGAATTTTTGGGAAAACCGTGTTTTTTCTGAAAACTGTAAGTTGGATCAAAAAGCTATATATAAGCACTGCCTTTCTGATCAGATGGAACAACTTGAAGTTTGAATGGTGTAGTTATCTCGAAAACTGTGGGACTAATTAGGGGACAAAAATTTCTTGACCAAGAAGAAGAAGAAGAAGAAGAAGAAGAAGAAGAAGAAGAAGAAGAGTACTGGTATCACAAGTTATAGTGAATTCAGCTTATATACTGATGAAGGTGATCTGAAGACAGTCTTCCTTCCCCTCAAAGTCATCAGGTTGCCCTTCGTTCCAGGTTTGAAAGACCATTTTGGATCCGTCGCTCCAGAGCCATTTTCCTTCCTGGACAAAGAAACAGATCTGAGTCAGAGTTTATAGGATCTGGTTACCTTTGGCAAAATGGCAGATAAACAGATAAATAACAGCAAGATTCAGGCAACACTTACCTTGACAGCGTCACTGCCACCTATCCAGGTATCAGTGACAGAGCCGGCGGCTTCTGTGATGAGCTGACTTACAAATAAGAATTCTCCATTGTTGTGCAGGGAAGCGAGGTTTGCACTGTGCTCCAAACATTTCAACTAGAATGAAGGGATAAACAAATATGATAATGAGCAGCGAGTGTCAATCTGTTATTCAAGCATGAAGCACTTTCAGATAAACTGTCAATGTACCTCTGCATCAGCCCACTGAAGGGTTGTTCCGAAGAACTTGAAACATCTACCTCCATGTGCAGACCACCCTACTGGGCAATTGCCTGTAAATCAAATATGAGATTTATGATTTTATATTTCCAAAATCTTCAGAATCTCAATAAACAGTAGAATAATAATAATAATAATAATAATAATAATAATAATAATAATAATAATAATACACATCTAATCTAGAATATAATGTAAAAAAAAAGCATCTTACAGGAGGTTGTCTTGTTTTGTTGTCGTGCCAGGCTTTCTATGTTAAAACAGCACAACATTGCATCAGTTTGCTTTTTTATAGGTCACAGGGCGAGCAGCAGTTTACACCTTATTGTCTCAGACTGTAGTACACGGTTAGTGGCAGTGCTTGATCTTTTTGGAGTGGGACTAAGCTTAATCTGCACCTCCAGCACTGTACATAACCTCCAGCACATTCATTCTATCTTTCAAAAGCTAGTGTTCATAACTAAGAGTGATATTTTCATATGAAGTCACTTTCAATGCTTGTATGAATATTCCTATTTGGACCTGTACATCGTCTTCAGACCCATTTTGTTATGTTGAGGCCTTGTGCCATCTTTCCACCCTCAATCTGCACTCAGTACCCCATAATCAGAAAGTGAAACAGAATTTTAGACATTTTTTGTAAATATATCATGAAGGCAAAACTAAAATATTGCACTGATGGGAGTATTCAGACCCTTTACTCAGTACTTAGTTGAAGCACCTTTGGCAGCGATTACAGCCTCCAGTCTTCTTGGATATGATGCCACAAGGTTTGCACACCTAGATTTGGGGATTTTCTGCCATCCTTCTGGGCAGATCGTTTCAAGCTCTGTCAGGTTGGATGGGGACCGTCGATGGACAGAAATTTTCAGGTCTCTACAGAGATGCTTGATTGGGCTCAAGTCAAGGCTTTGGCTGGGTCACTGAGGCCCCTGAGCGCTCTGGATCCGGTTTTCATTAAGAATATCTCTGTACATTGTTCCATGCAGTGTTCCCTCAACCCTGACTTGTCTAGCTACCCCAGTCACTGAAAAACAACCCCACAGAATGATGCTGTCACCGCCATGCTTCACTGTAGGGGTGGTATTAGGCAGGTGATGAGCAGTGCCTGTTTTCCTCCAGACATGATGCTTGGAATTGAGGAACCATTAAGTTCAGTCTTGGTTTCATCAGACCAGACCTTTAGGTGCTTTTTTGCAAACTCCAGGCGGCGTGTCTTTTACTGAGAAGAGGCTTCTGTCTGGCCACTCTGCTGAAAAGCCCAGACCGGTGGAGTGCTGTAATGATGGTTGTCCTTCTGGAAGTTTCTCTCATCTGCACAAAGGATCTTTGGAGCTCAGCCAGAGGAACCTTTGGGTACATGATCACCTCTCTTACCAATTCTCCCCTGATTGCTTAGTTTCGTGGGGTGGCCAGCTCTAGGGAGACTCCAGGTTGTTCCAAACGTTTTAGATTTAAGAATTGTGCTCTTGGGAATTTTCAGTGTATCAGAAATCTTTTTATAGCCTTCTTCAGATCTGTGCCTCTACACAATCCTGTCTCTAAACCCTACAGGCAGGTTTTTTTCCTGCTCATGGCTTGGTTTCAGCTCTGATATGCATTGCTAGCTGTGAGCCCTTATATAGACAGGTGTGTGTCTTTCCAAATCATGTCCAGTTAACTGAATTTACCACAGGTGGACTCCAATCAAGGTGTAGACACACTCATAGATGATCTGGAGGAACGGGAGCCCCCAGAGCTAAATTTCAAGGGTCTGAATTTGTCTTTATTTTAGCACAAGGCCTCAACATAACAAAATGGGAAAACGTGAAAGGATCTGAAGTCTTTCTGAATGCATTGTATATATCATCACTGTCCAAAGAAAACCAAGTATCTCCAAAATGGCAACTTTACAGGAGAGGACAAAAACCTGATTTAATTTTAATGTAAGTCAATGGAACCAGACTTTTTTTCCAAGCGATTTTGGGCCATTTCTATTGGTCCATTCATTGTGAAATTTCAGACAGTGTAAACAGCAGCTGCTGTGTTCAAATCACGCATAAAAGTAGAAATCAGCCAAAACGGAGATACATGTTTTTCTTTGAACAGAGCCGATAAATTATATATATATATATGTATGTATGTATACACGGAAGTCTAGTTTCAATTGAAAGTCCCATATTTACTGTACTTTTTTCAGAGTAAGCTCAACTTACTGAATCGTATAGATCTACCTTAGATGCAGGACTAAAATGCAATAGGTTGACTGCAATAGATTAAAATAAAAAATTCTCATCTTAAATGTAGGACTTAAATGTACATATATATATATATATCTTACCCGTAGCAAGCAAAAACCCAAGAAACAAAACCGCTGTCCACATCGCCACTGTAGAGGGCAGATCTCTAAAATACAAGAAAGATACAAGAAATACAAGAAACAGCAAATCAGAAACATCATCATTTGCACTCCTTCCTTCATTTCTGATAAAATGAGACATAAATAGACGATCAAAAAAAGTTAACTGTTTTCAGACCATACCTGGCAGCTAATGCTTTTTTTGTTTTGCTTTTTTATTTGTCTGGTGTGTCCGTTACCGGTTGGAGGAGTTTGAGATCTGGGTGTATTTATACTGTATAACATGCATTTCCGTTAGGATTAAGCAATTTCTAGTTTCACAGCTTCAGAGGAGCCATGTGTTCTGTAATACTAAGATGAAATAAATTCAGTTGCATTTACAGTATTAAGCAACACAATTCTTACCTCACTTCATAGAGAGGTAGTGTTTAAGACTTAAATAATGCAAAAATAGGTCATATTAGTATGTGAGTCATATTAGTTTTCCCCACATGTAATGTTAATGGGTCACTGTTCTGTAAGTAGATTTTTGTCTTTATTTTGAATCTTTATTGAAGTTAATCAACACGAGAGATGAGACAGATTTCTAGTGATTAGTGTTTACACATCATACCGTCAAAAAAACAGAAAAGAGAGAAACGAGGAATCTCATGGCAAACAACACATTATTTCACTTTTCTGTCACAGTTTCTATTGGAGCTTTATTAATTTATGCTGCCCCCAGAACTTTGTGAAATGCTGGCACAACTTTTAAAGTCGGGGAAAAAGACAAGGTTCAACCAGTCCAGTACGAATGGCGGCAACAACAGCAACAGCAGCAACGACACTCCTCTTGGCCACCTTGCACTTTCTCCGTTCCCTGTGTCCTTGTGTGCCAGGGTTATCTCAAGACCCGCAGGGATCCACCCACAGGCACTGCCGCTGCGTGTTCAGCTCTTCCAGCACCAGAGGCTTCAACCACGAAAAGCCATTCTGCCCTTGACTGCTCATTCTGTCCCAGGAGATCCTCCAAGACAGAGTTTCCCAACCTGCAGACTGTGACCACCAGTGGGCTGTGAAGCACCCTCTAGTGATGCAGGCAAAATGATGCTCTAAAACCATAACATCACAGTCCAAGCGTGCCCTGAAAGCTAGCTACCTCCTAGCCAGACATGTTGCACCAAGTAAGAAAGTTTTTATGATTGATGAGGAATTGGTGCTGCCGGCTGCCATAGATACGTGCCGTGAGACAAGTCTAACTGATGTTTGCACTTGAGAAATAAAAGGCAAAAACAATTTTACATGAAAAGTAGATTTTTGTTTTACTTCCAGTTATAAACAGTCGAGCCGCAAGGTTGAAGAGGTTGAGAACCCCTGCTCCAACCGGCCATGATGCAACATGCTCCACTATTTACCGGGCAACTGGAGGCTTCTTTGCCACTGCATGGCCGGCTCAATGGCACCCTGTAGGTCCATTTGACACCTGTTGTTTCTCAACAAGTCCAGGCCTACAATACACATGACTTGGGGCTCAGCTATTTACACTGAGTGGCATATATATTGCACCCCACAAAGAAAGAGTGAGCTTTACGGCTTTCTGTTCATCTGACTATTCAGACAACTTGGCTACCAGTCCAAACTGTTCATGGAAAGCCTCCAAGTCTGCTTTAACATAGTATTCTTACTGTTCGCTGTCAAATACTGCTCCTTGCACTGGCATACGGTAAAAGATGCCCCAGACTGGAATCTAAGGCTGTATGGCTAACCACAACTGGAAAATGAAGAAGTCAAGCAAAGGCTCGTCAGAATCAAGCCAACAAAGCCATTTCACAACAATACAGCTGTCAGCCACAGAATGGGGAAGAGGGACAGTTGCAAAACCAGAAGTATAACGGTGAGGTTCATTGCCAACATTTGGTGGAAACCTCACAACGATGGACAAATCTGTAAGAAACCTCCTCTGGCCACTGATAGAAGCCGGCAAAAGATAAGAGAGCCTTTTATTATCCCACATGGGGAAATCTGCATCGTTACAGAAGAATACAGAGTACACTGAATACACTGAAGGTGCTGGCCAGTGCGGCAATTGTCTATTGTAGGTGGTGAGAGGTGTTCTCCATTATGTATGCCAACTTGGCCAACATCCTCCTCTCCCCAACTACCTCCACTGGGATAAACACACGGCTCAGAACAGAACTTGCTTTCCTGATCAACTTGTCCAGTTTCTTCACATCTGCAGTCGTGATGTCTGCACGCTACGTTTCAGGTGTCTGTTGGAAAACGGTGTCCACTGAAGAACAGGGTATCTGTTGATAAAGAGTGCAGTGGTGCAGCAGTGCACTCTGCCACTCACCGCCGGTTTAGACAGCTTCACTGGTGATAATGAGAGTGCTTTGGTATTGTGAGTATTGAACAGGACATATTGGAGCTAATGAACAGTACTTTGCATCACTGTGCGTTGAGAGATGTACCTGTTGCCAAACCAAACATGACTGTGACAAAAGCTGCATCAGAATGACTACAGTTATTTGTTAGGGGACAAGGTTTTATCTTTTAGCAGCCATCTGTTAGGAAAACATGAGCATTGCTTAAATCAACACACAAACTCTGTGTCACCTTGAGCAGTGCTGTTAAAGAACGAGGACAGAAAAGCACATTTCATTTATTCAATATCAGTGGTGAAGAGTAGTGAAGTAATGCAATGTACTTAGTGTTTTGTAGTGTTTTGGTGTACAGCATTAGTGTACAGTAAGTAGTGTGTTGGTGTACAGTAACTCAGTAAGTGTAATGTGTTAGTGTACTGTAAGTAGTGTGTTGGTGTACAGTAACTCAGTAAGTGTAATGTGTTAGTATACTGTAAGTAGTGTGTTGTGTACAGTAACTCAGTAAGTGTAACGTGTTAGTGTACGGTAAGTAGTGTGTTGTGTACAGTAACTCAGTAAGTGTAATGCGTTAGTGTACTGTAAGTAGTGTGTTGTGTACAGTAACTCAATAAGTGTGATGTGTTCGTGTAGTGTGTTGGTGTACAGTAACTCAGTAAGTGTAACGCGTTAGTGTACTGTAAGTAGTGTGTTGTGTACAGTAACTCAGTAAGTGTAACGCGTTAGTGTACTGTAAGTAGTGTGTTGTGTACAGTAACTCAATAAGTGTGATGTGTTCGTGTACTGTAAGTAGTGTGTTGGTGTACAGTAACTCAGTAAGTGTAATGCGTTAGTGTACTTAAGTAGCGTGTTGGTGTACAGCGACTCGGTAAGTGTAATACATTAGTGCACTGTAAGTAGTGTGTTGGTGTACAGCAACTCGGTAAGTGTGATGCGTTAGTGCACTGTAAGTAGTGTGTTGGTGTACAGTAACTCAATAAGTCGTGCAGCCATCTGCCAATGGTTACTGGCACTAACAGGACAACTCATGGAGGGCCACAGTTGTGGCTTTTGGATCAATCAGGTACAGTGATAAGGCCTGTCCTTGCGTTTGTCACATGTGCAGCTGAGCGTGAAACTTGAATCATTAGCGTGTCTCACGTCAAACGTACCCACCAATGCTGTAACATTGTAAATTTCCCCACTGTGGGATTAATAAAGGATTATCTCATCTTAAGTTTCATTCCTGTTGGTTGATTCCTTCTGCTGATGGGTGTAATATTGTTTCTATAATAAACACTACTCTTCAGAAAGTCAGCTAGTCACTATTAGAGTTAATAGTCGTGTGACAGATATTCCGTGTCAATAAATTAAAGCACAGGAGGTGCTGATTAAACTTAGTCCTATGTCAGTCAACACTACTACTAACAATGTAGAACAAAGACTAAAGAGTGCTTCATGCTTGAACAACAGGTTTATACCCACTGTACCTCAATAATGAGCTGTTAATGAGCTGATTAGTTTGATCAGGTGGGGGAAAAAGGGCAGGGCAGTGAACCTGCACACTACTCTACTGTGTACTGTCCAGTTTGCCAGCAGAGGGCACTGCTTTACAAGAAACCTTTTTTTCTCTCTCTCATTCTCTCTCTCATTCTCTCTCTCTCTCCATCTCTCTCTACTACAGGGCTTATCTAGTGCAAGCAGCTGGTCAGTGTGTTTACACATAGATATGCAGCACTCTTGGTCAGAACTGGGGCAAATCAGCGTTTCAAAGCTGCAAAGGGCTCCGATTAGTGTCTGTCCCTCAGGAAGGCTACAGAGAAAAGCAGCAGTGGGCCACAACTGAGGAAAGACAGTGGACATGGTGTGAGGAAGAGAGAGGGAAGACACAAGAAGGAAAGGCACCAGCAAAAGAAATTGAAACCGAATGCCAGAAATCCAATTTATCCACCGTCATAATTAGGAAGCGACAGTGGAATCAGCCAATCACATATGCTTTGCAATGGATGACACAAATTCTGGGGGTGCACGGCAGGAACTGACCGATTTTCAACCCTAACACGTGATCCAAAATTGTCTGACTTATGTAGATCATTTCAGCCAATCTGTGTTGTAAGCACATGTGATGTAAGCATGGATAGGCCTTATCACTGTACCTGACTGACCCAACAGCCAGAATTGCAGACATTCAGCGAGCAGTGATGCCCTCCATGAGTCATCTTGTTAGTGCCAGCACCATTAGTGCACGACGCAGGACGACATGCACGCAGACCGTTACGACAACTGCCCTTAACACCACTTAACAGACTGTCATGGAATGACTCAGAATGGCAGCAGATCATCTTCAGTGACGAGTCCCACTTTTGTCTTGATGCAGACGACCAACTAATCCGTGTGTGGAGGCACCGTGGTCAGCACCAAGATGAACGCTTTGTTGTCAGAATATTCAAGTTGCATGGGATGGATTATCACAGGGCACCATTAGGAACCTCTACAACTCCATGCCAAGACGTCTGGCATGTTGCTTTAGCAAAGATGGCAGCCTGACGCCGTACTGAGAGAGACTACTTCTGCAGCTATTCTTTTGATGATGAGTGTATATTACACTGTGTCGTTCATGAGTGACACCAGGCCTTCTGGAGGTGTGACAACAAACCGCTCATCTTGGCGTTGACCACGGTGCCCCTACACACAGATTCCTTAGTCGTCTCCACCAAGACAAGAGTGAGACCCATCTCTCCACGCATGTCGGACAGTTTGTGGTGCATGTAGGTCTTCCAGATACTTCATGTCACTGGTGCATGTCTTCTTCTGTCCACTGCCACCAGCAGCGTGCTATGGTAGTCTCTGCATGATGGCATGCAATATGTTGACAAGTTCATTCCACTTCCCGGAGCCCTATGATACGACCTCTCTCCAACTCTTCCAACTGCTCAGATTGCTTTCAAACTCTTCTCTGAGGCAAACTTTACTTGCAAAAGATGCTACCAACAGCACGAGTCAGAATGGAAAGCATATGCAACAGGACGACCTTATATAGTTAGTCAGGTACAACGATACGTCTCGTCCTTGCTTACGTCCCATGTCCGGCCGAGCTTGAAACTTGAATCATTTGCATGTCTCACGATGTCAAAACTACCCACTCCTGATGTCTGATTCCTTCTGGGTGCAGCTATTTTTCGATGATGAGTGTATATAATATATAAATATGAATTTTGCTATAGAGAGTCAGCTAATATAAAGAGGTGGGTGGATAAATGAAGGCAAATCCATTTTGTACAGTGTTGCGAATAGCTTTGAAGCAGATACAGAAAAATATCCAAGTCCAGAGCACTAATGAAGCTGAGGGCAACGGCAACTCCTCTTGCTATGCAGAGATTAAGAGCATCACTGAGCAGCAACAAATTTGGCCAAGTTAAGCTTGTAATCTAGTCTGAGCTGATTTTCACTGATTTTATAGCCTTTTTCTTTGCACAGTGGGAGAGCTAGCTCTGCTTCTCACAGCTTTTTAGGGCTGTGAATGTTGATCTTGTTTTGGAATATCAAGCATCAGCTTTCTCATAGAACATCCCAACAGTGCCAATGAAATGGTTTCATTGCCAAGGAAGAGTGCTTGTGGTTCAAAAGAATGCCAGTCATTGATAGCTGGCCTGTCTGAGAGCACATTACTGTCAGTAATGCCTCTAAAACCCGCTCCTTACCCCACCGCACTCGGCTTCTCCAGGACGCAACGGACCTGAAAATGTGCTGATCTAATACAGGCATTGAGGTGAAGTGCTGGAGCATTATTTACAGGAATCGAGTGGTTCTCTTTTGTCCTCTCTGTTTTCTCATTTCTACACTTCTTCCCTCCACATCACTAAAGCCCTCACAAGATGAAGCTTTCCTCTCAAAAGACACTGGGCAAAGAGTTAGGCACAAGCATAGAGGTGGTTATATTACATGGCAGTACAGATCAGATGAATAGAGTGGTCTAAAGTAAATAGTCTTACTTTGGTGAATTTGTGAAAAAGTAAAACCCAGTAAACGTTGAAACAACGTTGAAATCACGTATCTGACTATATTTAAACACATTTTAGACGTCCATGGACGACCATTGTTTACTGGGAAGCACCTTTCCAAAAAACACAACTCAAGTCCAAAAGCACTGCACCCTCGCTACATCTGTGCACATGCCTACTGCCCCCTCTAAACAACAGTCCTGTGGTTCAAACTAAAGGAAATGCCCCACACCTGCTTCTGATGATGTAAGTTGAAGGCTGAAGTATATTTTGACTGTCAGTGCTTTGGGGACAGACTTCAGCTGTTTGTAAGATGGCACAACCTGTCAAATTCCTACTTGAAACAATAGGGGGCAACCTATCACCAGAAAGTTGTGGTGTCCACCCCTGTCATAAGAAACAAGAGCTCCCTATTCACTGCTTACCAGTCTAGGAGAAACGCTGAGTTCACCATCACGCTACATCCCTCTACTCAGCAGTGGGAATCAATGGCCATGTTGACGCTTGTTTAGCTTTCTTCCCAAGAGGGAGGACGAGGCAGGGGTGGTGAGATGATGATCGCTGGACAAGAGCTTTCATTGGCTAACTGTCCTTAACTGACCTAATCAGGAGCAGTACCTTCAAAGTGATTGACAAGAAATGGGGTTGAAGGTGGGTTGGAGGTTAGGGACCGGAAGGTCGTCGGTTCGATTCCCTGAACCAACAGGACATGACTGAAGTGACCTTGCGCATAAAAAGGATTTGACAGAAATGTCCAAAAGGGAAGTGACGTGCCCAACACCTCCATCCCACCTTGAATTTACAATAATCATCATGTCTGATTAACCTTTGAAAAGGCCAGGACCCAAGACGGTGGACCCAAATGTTAGTACACACCATTACAACCTAAGAATAACCCAACCAGCTTTATTGTGTCTTATGCTCACTACTCTTCGTGTATGGATTATGGTATGAACTACAGCGGCAAAAAAAAGGCTATTTGTATCTGTAAAGGCACAGAAGAAGTCCAGCTATCACCTTTCCCTGCAGCCATAATTAGCCATTAGCTTCACTGGTTGGGAGCTTCACCTTGTATCTGGCCTAAATCACAGAATCATTCATGGGTTGCAGAAAGGTTAGGCTGATGACATCTAAAGATTCTAACCAGAGCCTCTCTCAGCTGGAACAGACTCCTCTCAAACTGCTATGTGGTCTATATTTTAATGTTTTCACTGATGTGATTTCAGTTCTGCAGAACCACACTACTGCAGAGCTTAGTACTGTCTCCTAATCTATCAAATCACTTACATACGTCATGGGATAGCAGTATGTAAATAGATTATGAAGTGGTGTTACCTCAAGGGACGGCTTGGGAATGCCCACACCTGTATAAGTTGTGAGGTGTTATCATTAGAGTGGAGTTGTTCACTGGCCAGCATGCTCATGACAAGGCGGTGCAAATGACCAGAGTTAAAACGAGGCATGCCTTGATTGGACTCATGTCGAGTGAACATGGAGGCCACACCATTCATCGGATCACTCCAGAATACTCCTCAAACCAATTCTGGACAACTTGGGCCAGATGGTAACACCTCATAACTTATACAGGTGCGGCGTTCCAAGAGGTCCCCTGAGGTAACGCTACTTCATAATCAATTTACACACTGCTATCCCATGACTTTTGGTATGTCACTGTACAGGCCTTGACAACTGATAGACATTGATGGATATTTGATAGACAGATTGGCTCCCTACCTTTAAACCAGTGTCTAGAAAGCTGCAGTACCATAGAGAGTTAGGAAGCAAGAAATGATAAATGAATGATTGCAATTTGATTAGATACTGCCCTGACACTTTAAAGCTCTGTTATCCAAGTGTTATTATCATATCATCGCTGTCCAACGAAAAACATGTATCTCTGCTGCCTTATTAACGCTGAATGATGCCGCATGTGCTCTGAAAAAACCCCCCACATGAAATCCAATCTGAACGCGTATGTTCATGTCGCATGTTCATGAATCGGATACATATCCAATCTAGAAGCCTATATGAAAGTGACCCTAAATGGGATACATATCTGATCTAGGACCCCATATGAAAGTAGATGGGAACTAGATGGGAATGTATTACCAGGTCTGTGCTATCAGCCATCCAGGACTTCTACAGGAGGAAGTCACTGTGGATCCTCGCTGACCATAGCCATCCCAAGAACAGACTCTTCATGTTCCTGCCATCTGGTAGGCAGCACCCAAACCCGAGCAGGTTTAGAGACAAGCCGTCAAGCAACTGAGAAGATGACACTATATTCATACATTCACCATACACATTAGCCACATTCCTACTACTAATTCATTTTGACTTAAATTTGATTTACAGAATTTAAGACTGAAGTTCTTTACTGGTAAAGATCTCTGAATGTCTCTAAATGGCAACTTTACGGGAGAGGGCGAAAACCTAGTTTAATTTGAATGTAAGAAAGTGGAACCAAAGTATTTCCAAGCAATTTTAGGTCATTTCTGTTGGTACCATTCATAATGAAGATTTACACAATGTAAACAGCAGCTGCTGTGATGCATAAAAGTCAAATGCAACGAATCTGACCCTTTTTATCTTCATCTCATTCTAATAATGAACAGCAGAGAGCTGCTCAGAGTATATCACCATTGCAGTGAAGGCTTGTTTTGTTTATTTGCTATTTATGATGCACATAATTCATTTATTTGTCAATACCGATTAGGATGTTCACATTTGGGTCATTTCGGGACTCCGGTTTGGTCACATTAACGGCTTTTTGCAGTGTCTGAATACTTTTTCCATACCAATTTAGTTTTATGTTCATGTTTATAAGTAGAAAGTCAAAAGACGTTATGTGTGGATATATGTATATGCAGTGGAAGTATAAATAACAATAAAAAACAAAAACAAAGTGCCTGAACACTTGCTTCCCCTCATTGTAAGTCACAGTCAGAGTACTGGCAGACTTTATAGCCTCCTCCTGATTGTAAACAAAATAAGAAGTCTATATTTGTTCAGCATTTTGGTCATGCAATTTGTAGCTATACGAAAATGAGTATAAGGTTTAGCCTGCTGTCGTATTAAGAAGCACAGAGAGATTAACAGAGTAGGCCCATAGCCTTTTTGGCCGTGTCTCAAAGCTACAGAAGGGACTGAGGCAGGAAAGACCTTTCTAGCAGTGCTACACAAAGGCTCCCCTTTCATGTCCTGCATGGAGTCCCAGATGCAGCAGAGAATGGTGTTGCCTCGGGTGAGTGCTCATCTTCCAGGGGTGGAGGCTAGCGGCAGTGGAGGAGACTTCCCGGCACAGAGATGCTGTGCCTGCTTCACTGAGGTGCTACAAATGCAGCGCATTTGCAACTGTACATCTGGCAATAGCTTTTGAAAAAGGCTTTTGACTTGGCTTGGCCGCAGTTGAGGTCTGCAGCACAGTATGTGTGCGGTCTTGCTGTGGGGTTGCTCTCTGTGCAGTTAGATTAGAGAATGCATGCTACTATATGCCTGCTCTGTGATCAGAGAAGCCAATGGCTGATCCATTTTCCAGTCAAGGTGCTCCTCCTGAGCTGTATGTCGTCCTGTTGCCAGTCATTATGAGCAGATATACACTCATGTGACACGCATGTGACGCAAGCAAGGATGGACCTGTACCTGACTGACCCAACAGCAACGATTGTGGACATTCAGCAAGCTGTGATGAGTCCATGAGCCATCCTGTGCCAGTACCATTGGCAGATGGCTGTGCAACGCAGGACTACATGCACGCAGACAATGACTACACCATGTCATCATCACCAAAGACTGCAATGGTGAAATGCCAGACTGTCATGGAGTGACTCAGAATGGCAGCGGGTCACCTTCAGTGACGAGTCCCCCTGTTGTCTTGCTGGAGACGACCAACGAATCCGTGTGAGTCTTGTTAGTCTTTTATGAATATTCAAATGGCTCATGAATCTGGCATATGTGGATGATTTGGATCAATAGTGAGCATATATGTGTGAAAACGGTGACGGCTCTGGCAATACATTGATAGAACTGCTGGCAAACTCCCCATCAAAGACCTCTCAGCACTCTTCTCTGCTGCCTTAGCAAACACATGCTAATGACTAAATCACAGCTTGTTTCAGTGGCACAGGTTCTCATTATCTGCCCCAGGATAGCAGCTCCAATGAAAGGTACACTAATGATCAGCATGTGTTTTGCTTTGGGCCTACAGCTACAAGCTCAATTTAATTCAATTCAGATTTATTTGCACAGTGTTTGTTTTTTTTTTTAACAACAGATACTGTTTTAAAAGCTACTTAGAAGCTATCCGTTCATTTAATGGGCAAGCCGAGGGCAAGAGTGACAGGAAAAACTCCCTAGGAGTATGAGGATGAACCAGAGGAACAAGAATTTGAAAGAAGAACCATTGAGAGACACTAGACCCAAAAGAAGTATCTCCATAAGAGTGTGAAACACTGAGAGGAATCAGAAATCAACAGGGGAAACTTCTTAAAAGCATGAGGAAGAAATGCTCAAAGGAACCAAGACTACCAACATGAGAAAGAACCACTAATCGCTCTTTTCAACCAAAAGGACCTTGGCTCTCGAACAGGTTCCGTTCAGACTTCTTAGAACCTTGGTGCTATTCAGGGATCCAGCCTGAATTTGCACCAGTTTTTATTGGAACCAAAGAAAGGATGCGACATCAACGTGAACAGAGGGCGCTGCACAGCCGTAGTGAACAGTAGTACCAAGATGGCGGGGTGTATAGATTACCTGTGAGTGTTTGTGCTGTTACTCCAGATGTTGGTTTACATCCAGTAAGCAAGCACGGATCAACTATTGGTGATAAGAAGACGTACAAGAGGTTCTTAAGCAGACCACCGGGTGACGCTATTGTTGCCTTCTCTTTCCTCAACAATTGACACACCCACGGATGTCGTCATGGTTTGTGCTACAGAATCTACTATTCTTATTCTGGGAACAAACTTTTTGGGTTTTAAACTTGTATTTGGTGGAGATGCGCCAAACGGTTCAAAATTAGTTTCGAGAACCAGAACAGAATCCGTTCCATGTTGATGGAAAAGGGCTATTCGAGGATCCAAGACACAGTGACAGGAAAAAGGTCCACGAGGGAGAATCACTGAGAGGAACCAAGACAGAAAAGGAAACATTTCCAGTGTTCATGAAGAAGAACTACCTGAGAGGAACCAGAAATCAAATATAAAAAAAAAAGTGCGTAAGGAAGAAGGAAGAAGACAAGTGTCATGCGGGAGAACCACTGAGGGACAATAAGGAGAAATTCCTTGAAACAGGCAAAAACCAGGAAGGAAAAGAGAAAACTTCCTAAAACATGAAGAAGAACCATGGAGAGAAACCAGGATTCAAAAGGGAAAACTCCCTGAAAGTATGAGGAAGAAACACTGAGAAGAGGAACCAAGACAAAGAAGGAAAAACTTCCAAAGTGCAGAAGGATGAACCACTGAGAGGAACCCAGACAGAAAAGGAAACCTTCCAATGTTCATGTGGAAGAACCACTGAGAGGAACCAAGACAAAATAGGAAAAACTTCCAAACCAAATGCATGTGGAGGAACCACTGAGAGAAACCAAGACAGAAAAGGAAAAACTCCCAAAGTGCATGAGGAGGTACCATTGAGAGTAGCTAAGACTCGAAAGGATCCGGCTCCTATTATCAACATTGTGAACAATTCTGACTCAGTAAGTTAAAGCTGGTAAGAAGAAATGAAACATCAGTGGAATTCAGTGGAAAACTTCCAAAATTGCTTCCTTTGGACACAAGAGTTTGGTAAGTTTAATTAATAGAAAAAATTTGAACATGTTTCTTTATTTTTCAATTCGCTTTTGATCTTTGTGCTGTGCACTCGGCAGCTATTCAACCGTGTACTGAAATATCACAGTCAAGTAGAAGCACTACTGGTTACTCTATTTGCAATATGACTGAAGGTGCAGATACACAGCAGACTGCTATATGCCAGTGATGTGAACAAGCATTTGACAGGTTTGTGCCTGGCAGTGTCCTTTAAACGTAACTCCTTCCTTTACTCATCTGAAAAGAAAAGAGACAGCAAGTTCCTGCTCAGCTCCCGAGACTGTCAGCTGCTTAGACACTGTCACTAAATTAGCTGGGAACAATACACGCGGAACACTTTTGTTTACATGCTCGTGCACTTTTCCATCACAAAAACATAATATTTGCATCCCATTTGCATGTCTGAAGGGAGGAAAAATCAGTTTCTTATTATATTGTTCTCTCTTCAGACAATCTTCCCACCAGGTTTGCTGCAGTCACATGTCCCTGGGGCTTCCGCACCTATAAAACATCATTCCTTAAGTATGATTTATGTGGATATTTCTTTTCAGCTGCTTGAATCTTCACACCTTGTTCAAGGTCACCTTCCACTTGGTTGCCATTTCATGGAGAAGCTGTTTCACATTGCATCAGTCCTTGCCATATGTAAGCCTGAAAGACGTGCTACAGAAGTCATATGCAAACCTTCAGGTATCCAGGTAGAGTGTGATTATTTGTTCCTAACTGAAGGAGAAGAAAATCTCTGCTGTATATGCATGTCTAACATTATGGTTCCACCAATCAGTCATAACATTCAAGCCACCTCCTTGTATCTACACTCACTGCCCATCTTATCAGCTCCACTGACCATATAGGAGCACTTTGTAGTTGTACAGTTACAGACTGTAGTCCATCTGTGTCTCTGTATACTTTGTTACCCTGTTCTTCAATGGTCAGGACCCCCACAGGACCACCGCAGAGCAGGTATTATGTGGGTGGTTGATCATTCTCAGCGCTGCAGTGACAGTGACGTGGTGGTGGTGGTGGTGGTGTGTTAGTGTGGGTTGTGCTGGTGTGAGTGGATCAGACACAGCAGTGCTGCTGGAGTGTTTAAACACTGTGTCCACTCACTGTCCACTCTACTAGACAGACTCTACTAGAGTCTGGTCTGGTCTGAATAACTGCACACATTTCTGTGACTGGACTGAACGCACACACACACACACACACACACACACAAAATCTCATCTCTTAAATCTGTCTACACAAACTTAAGGAGTAAATGTTTACATTTATACCACATATTGACATAACTGCTGCTAAAAACATGGACATAAAAAATGGACATAACTGCACTTTACTGCTCCCTCCTTGTATTTATTGTTTGCTGTTTTGTATATTGTAAATTGTCTTGTAAATCTATTGTATTTATTGTTCTGTGTAGCACCTTGGTCCTGGAGGAACGTTGTTTCGTTTCACTGTGTACGGTACACCACTGTATATGGTTGAAATGACAATAAAAAACTACTTGACTTGACTTGACTAGACACTCCTACCTTGCTGGTCCACCTTGTAGATGTACAGTCAGAGACGATAGCTCATCTGACTTTACCACCTTTAATACCTGCTCTGTGGTGGTCCTGTGGGGGTCCTGACCATTGAAGAACAGGGTAATTAAGTATACAGAGACACAGGTGGACTACAGAGTGCATCTATATGGTAAGAGGAGCTGATGTAACGGAAAAAACAGGAATGAAAAGAGAAAACTTCCTAAAACATGAAGAAGAACCATTGAGATAAACCAGGATTCAAAATGGAAAACTCCCTAAAAGTACGAAACATTCTAAAGAAGAACCAAGACAGAACAGGAATAACTTCCAAAGTTAAGACAATATATATACATGGCTGTATAATGAAGTGGGCGTATTTTCACCATCAGGTCTTTATTCATATTGTCCATGCTATCACCAGAGTTAGGATGGGTTTATCTTTTTGAGTTTTGGTTCATCTAAAGCCTTCTTCCTCTCAATCATACAGAGCTGTTTCTTGCCATGGATGCCATTGGCTTGCTCATTTAGGGTCTGCTGTGTGTGACCAATGTGGAGCCAGTTATTAGTGACCATGTTTGGTTCCTTTAAGAACACTGATAATCCACCTCTCTGTGCTTCTAGGGATTACAGGTTGCCATGAGAAACGTCTTTCCTGTCTCCATAATGCAATACTTTAGATCCGCTCTGCTTCTCCTGGTAAGTATTAAAGGGTTTTTCAGCTTTGTCCAGCAGCGAGTTTCCATGGTCACTGTTCCTTTCACACTCCTATGTTTTTGCCGTGGTTTAAAGACCTCTCTGAGAGTATGGATCTCTCCAAACATGGCATTTCTCATGTGCAAACTCAGGAGAAGCATGTAGAAAATCTAATAACCTGCCCACAAATGGGTTTCAACTCCCAGGGTCATGTATCATCAGTTATGAAGCCATTTCCAGAATGATTTTATCTTGGTTTTTGCTCAGTTGGGACACTGGAGTAAGAAAGCTGTGATTAATTAAAGTTAGCCATTTGAAAAATGAAGCGGGGGCAGTTAAAGCCATTTTTAGCCACAACTGGCCATGGATTTGTTCAAGGCTAATAAGGTATGGATAGAGCAGGAACGTGACCAACCCTTTGTGCCCTCTTCTGGCTAGTTGGGGTATTTTAAGGCAAGGGGTGGGGTTTTTGGTCACTGACTGCCTGTGTCTGTGGGCAATTACGAAAAGGGGCTATAACTGATCTTGAGAGCTGTGTTTGGGGTCACTTGTGAACATTTGGGCTGTGTTCAGTGTGAGTGGTTCAGATACAGCAGTGCTGCTGGACACCTCAGTGTCACTGCTGGAGTGAGAATTGCTGCGTGATCAACACTGCACAACACATGATCAACGCTGCACTGTGCAGCAGCAGACGAGCTATTGTCTGAGACTGTACATCTACAAGGTGTACCAACAAGGTAGGAGTGTCTTATAGAGAGTGGGCAGTGAGCACTGCTGTGTCTGATCCACTCACACCAGCACAACACACACTAACATACCACCACCACGTCAGTGTCACTGCAGTGCTGAGAATGATCCACCACCCACATAATACCTGCTCTGTGGGGGTCCTGTGGGGGTCCTGACCATTGAAGAACAGGGTAATAAAGTATACACAGAAACAGATGGACTACAGTCTGTAACTGTAGAACTACAACATGCACCTATATGGTAAGAGGCATTGATAAAATGGACTATGAGTGTAGATACTAAGATACTGTACATCAGTGATTATCAGAGATCCAAGTTCTCTATCTAGCCTTTTAACATTGTGTCAACCATCCCCATAACACATGCTAACCATCTGCATGGTGGACCAGGTTGGCACACGTGAACAACATGAGTTTAGTTTTGAATGCACGTCTTTTAGTGTTGTTAACTGGGTCATAAACACTCTTCCCTTCATCTCCACTGCATTATTGCAAGAAGATAGCACGTATCATATCGTCGCTGTCCAAAGAAAAACATGTATCTCCATTTTTGTTGATTTTTATTTTTATGCCTTGATCACATGAGCAGCTATTTACACTGTGTGGAAATTTCATGAAGAATGGACCAACAGAAATGGCCCAAAACTGTTTGGAAAGACGTCTGGTTCCATTGACTTCCATTCAAGTTAAATGAGGTTTTTGTCCTCTCCTGTAAAGTTGCCATTTTGGAGATACCTGTTTTTCTTTGGACAGCGATGATATGATATGGGTATGTGTAGATGTAACTTATTGCCACCTGTATGTTCCATGCTGATCGACTCCTAAACAGAATCAGCACTTTCAGACGGACTCCACAGTATCATGTCTCAGAACTTCTTTAACTTACGGCCTATCAATACTTTAGCAAAGCATTCTTTTCACGTTTGGATCCATGAGACTCTAGCTTTAGAGGAGCTGTGCCACGGAGGCGGATCAATACCAAGAACCATAAACTAGTGCTGGAGGTATCTGTGGCTGCTGATGGACTGCACTGAGCCGCGGCCATATTTTAGTTGACACGGTTTTGAAACATTTATTTTGTTTTCAAGGAAAAGCATTTTAAACTCAAGTTTAACAAGCCCGTTGCATGTTTGGAAATGCTGGGAGGATCCATGTCTTCTGCAAGACACTCTAGGTCTCAAACTTTGGGCCAAATCAAAACAAATCAAATCAAATCAAATCAAATCAAATTAAAACGCTTACAGTCACATCACATTTACACAGGTGTGCAGGTGAGTGAACGTCTTGGGTACGTCGTACCTTGCAGTACTTAAACACAAAATACACATTAGACAATAAATATACACTACTAAATTAGTACTAAATTGTCACGCCTCCTTGCTCTCCTCCTGCCTCTGTCAACTCCACGGACTACATTTCCCACCGTGCACCCTCAGATGATGTCATTACCACATGCTCACAATCCACCAATCATGAACTGCCTTCTTGATTCTATTCCCCAGAGGACTGATTGTATTCACCTCTTGGTCTTTACACATGCCAGTATATTTACTCCTTTGTTTGGCTTCTGTCTTCTACCAACTTGGTGGATTACTGAGCGTTTATTCATGTGGTGTATGAAATTTGCTTTTGCCATCCTCTTTTGGTCTGATTGCTGGTTTGGATTGTCCTTTTGGTTTTTGGCTTCATCTCTCCTGTCGGTTATGTTCGCTATCGCTATTGTCAGTCTATTAGCTTTGGTGTTTTTCATTCCATCACTGACCTGATATACTGTAGCTTTTAGATTTGCAAGCATCTGCTTAGCCCTTCTGGCATCACATAAACACCAGAACAACTCTGTTTAACCAAGTATATGGTTTTATATAACAGTGATATAAAGTTATGAATAGAAGGTATGATATCCACAGATGAACACACGTTTTCATATGCAGTACGTGGAGTCTGAGGTAGATGGTAGTGGCAGAGATGCAGGGGATATACAGGTGATGTATACATATGTACAGCTCTGGATAAAAACAGAAGACCACTCCAGTTTTTCTTATCTCAGCATCTCCACATGGACAGCAGCCGTTCACACTTCATTCTACTTAATGAGATGCTGATTAGGTGATCACCTGAACCAAATCCTATCCTAACGAGCAACAGTATAAACACCACTGCTGCTGTCATCACTGTTCTCTCCTTATAGAACCTGCTGGATGGCTTAAGTGTAGTCAAAATACAACCATGACCATGCCAAAACAGCTGAAGAGAAAGGTTCTTAGTGAGGAAAAGAAGGTTGGGTTCTAGATTTACTGGCAGATACAGTCAGCGTCTGGTTTATAAGAACAAGGTCAAGCAGCAAACACACAGGACGACACATCCACAGACTGGCAGAGGGTGAAAACCACTCTCTACTGACCGTGATGAGCGCCACCTCATTTGTATGCCACTTAACAACCGTAAGACAACATCAAGAGACCTGCAGAAAGAATGGCGACCGGCAGCTGGGGTGAAATGCACAGCGAGGACGGTTCAAAACAGGCTTCTAGAGGCCTTTCTGTTATTTTGACCGTCAGTCATTTTCTAAATAAAAAGATCTAAATTACAATATTTTCTCTGGAATGTGGGAGAAACGTTTCCAATAATTGGTCAAACGCATACCTACAAAATGTAAAACTAGAGAAACTGATCATTTTGAGGTGGTCTCTTATTTTATACCAAAGCTGTATATGTATATACAAATGTGTGTGTGTGTGTATATATATATATATATATATATATATATATTACAGATATACAATATATGTATAGAAGATATATAGGTAACAGGACATCAGTCTACATGTGCAGGGTGCAGGTATACATATGCTAAATGTAAAGGGCAGAGTGATGGTGAGAGTAGGGGTGTGGATTGTCCATGGAGATCATCGTGATGATGATTTAGGTGATATGTGTAGTGACAGTCCCATTAACTGATGCATCAGCACTACTGGCGGTTCAGCAGTCTGACGATGTGTGGGAAAAAGCTATCCCGGAACTGGCTAGTTCTGGACTTTCTAGCAAAACCCTTGATCCTGTGTGGGCTGTGAAAAGCAGCAAGACATTTGTATGCAAAATCACCTCTACAGCCACCTGCTGGCCTATAGAGCACTGCTCAGTTCATTTGTCTGGCAGTGTGTTACCCAAATCCGTGGTGTAGTGTAGATTTACATCGATTTGTTCTTTCTTTTGTACACCACTGGCATTGTTTTCTTTTCCTCTCCTCACCTTTCAACCCGTGCACGCAAACATGCAGCTTTGTGCAAAAGTCAGAGACCTCTTATTTCATTTATTAAATTCTCAGATCAGAAGAAAAGCAGAAAGCATATGCATCACACACAAATGAGAGTTGCGAGAGGTGGGAAGGCGCTGACGACAGCTGCCAGAGAAGGCAAGAGTGGTCCATCAGCAGGAGGCAATCAGCAACCACAACGACAGGAACACAAAGAGAGCTGTGAGAAGTGTGAGGATGGTGGCTGTACCAGAATCCCTGCCTCCTGGTTCTGCAGCAAGAACATTGTATTATGCCTGATGTTTGATCACGGTAACTAAGCTCCAGCACAGGGATGGTGACTAGGAGGCGGAGCAGCAAACTCTTTTCCCCTCTCACTTTAGGCACTACCTTTAATGAGAGCCAGCTGATCCTGTTTTTTCTTTGGGAGCGGGGGCACCTTTAAAAGGAGTGAAGAGGCAAGACTGGAGAGGGACGGGAAGCAGCGGAAGGAAAGGCTGACTGCTTTCTCACACACCACCACCACGTCAGTGTCACTGCAGCACTGAGAATGATCCATTACCCTAATAATACCTGTTCTGTGGTGGTCCCGTGGGGGTCCTGACCATTGAAGAACAGGGTAATAAAGTATACAGAGAAACAGATGGACTACAGTCCGGAACTGTAGAACTACCAAGTGCTAGTACATAGTAAGTGGCAGCAGAAGAAAAGGCTGATGGCTTTCTCTCGCCATCTCTGGCAGCTGTAGTCAGAATGTAGAGTTCTGGCACTGCCATCCAAACACATTCGGTGAAGTTGAGCTCTGGGCTCCCGCTATATTTTTAATAGCACTTATATATAAAAAGACAAGCATATTAAGTACATAGTTAATACGTATATAAATAGAGTAATTTAGTACATTAATCACAAGTGCAAGGAAGTATACTAACTATACTTAATTTAAGTGTACTTCAGTGTACTTGATTTCTCCTTGGTTGGCACAGCTCTGTACATGTACACCAAGTCACCTGTAGCTCCTGCAGAGTTAAACAAACAGTTACAACTTTGCAGAGTAACTTTTAGATAAACAGGGATGCACAAGCCCACATGACACAAGACACTCAGCACAACCTTCACATAATCATTGCCTTAAACCTATAATCTAAGAAACAGAAAGAGTGTAATACCCCAGTGTATAAAACCATCTGCTCAGCTTTTGAAAGAACCTGCTGAGGAACGTCTATTCCAGCTCTGCTGGCAATGTAAACAATGCTGATGTGATTTACACAATAATAAGCTCAGCTCTTCCCACCCTGTCTTCCTGACAGTACATGCCAGTGCTGAATATCCGAAGTACTTGTTTTTGAGATAGCAAGTGCATGAAAAGTGTTTCCCCTCACATATGTAGCTGCCTTTACACAGACAGGCTGTCGAATAAGAAACGCTTTTGAAGCTGAATGTAAGACGTGTGGAAAAAAAGGCTTCTGATTCATATTCAACAACTGAAGTGTAATGTTGAAAACTGAGCTCTGTGGTCCACGTTCAGATCATTACGTTTCAGTCTTTGAGGCAGAGTACATATTTGACAATAAACTCCCCTTATGATGTATCATAAATGTTTATTTAGCCACATTATCTTGAAAAAGACTCTCCGCAGTGGACAATCTTATTCCCATTAAACACTGGGGGGGGGTAACTCTTTACCTTAAGTGTTGGCTAACTAACATGAAGTAAGAAGCCAACTAATTAGCACTCAGCAGCGGTAATGCTAATAGCATGTAATACCTCCACGAGCATCAATAGCAGCTGACTGGATTTGGCATGTACTGGACAAGTTTCTAGACATAGGTCACAGCAATGTTCAGACACTCTTGCATCAAAGAATTCTGCAGTTGCTCCAGATTTGGTGGATGCCTTCCCTGGCGTTTCATTCATTTTTCCAGGTGGTCCCACAGATTTCCAAGAGGATTCAGATCTGGGGAGTTTGCAGGCCAGTCCAGATGTGTGAATGCTCCTGAATGTTCATCATGCCAACCAGTCACATTTGCAGGCCTGTGAACGTGAGAACTGTCACCTTGGAATACAGGGACAGGAATGTTGTGTTCCCCAGTTAGATGATGAGCAAAAGGCAAAACCTGGATGTCCAGCAGCTGAGTGCGGGCACTGTGGTTCAGATTTACTGTCACCTCAACCAAAGAACCCATTTCCATGTGATTAAAACACCCCCAGAACACCATTTTTTGCCTGGGGAGCTTACAGAGTACCTCAACTGTATTTTCATAGGACCCCTTTGCGTAGGACCCTCCCTGAGCCAATCTACTCTGCTGCCGGGTCTTTCTTGGGACTTTGCAGCATGTTTTTAATTCTGTTAAAAGCGGGGACATTTTTGGGGACAGCTCCAGCTGGGGGCAGGCCACCAAGAACGGGGACTGTCCCTGGAGAACAGGGACATCTGGTTGCTCCTCCCTTATGCTCTCTTGTTGCCCTTATGAACATTTCAGTGCTTTTTAAAGAACCATTTTGGTCAATTTGGTGCTGTTTATTTGGTGCTTTGTAACTTCACATGTGCTTGTAATGACATTTCACTGCGAGACTCAAAAGCATGTCTGTCTTCCTTTCGCCACCATCTTCTGGAGTGCGTTTCTGGGCAGGGAGCCACTGCTGGCACTGCGGGCTATATGGATGATAAGGGAGTGCAAAATTGTCCCACACCTTCAGTATCCAGACTCATCAGTGTAGTTTTGCCAGCAGCTGCACAGAGCACAGTACATTAAACATTACTTCAGTACCACCTCCATTTATGGGTGCTCATTTGCAGAGGCATTCTGTGTGTTATTGACCTGAACGGCTGTGTGATTTGCGATGCGGTAGGCATATGCATCTGTGCATGCTGAGGAAGAAAGAGAAGCGATTTGAGAAAGGAGCTGCTGTGGTCTTGAAGCAGCCAGCACAACAAAGTAAAAGTAGAGTGAGATCTTTGAGTGTAATCAATGCTTTGAGGCTGCTTAGAACTGCTTAGAACTCTGCGTGTGCTCTCATACTCGAGAGCTTGCTTGTGCTTGTATTGTCTTTCCTTGGAAAATGTCTTTAAAAGTGATATTATGACGCCCAACCTTCCCCTATTTTTATTCACTTTCATGCTCAATCCCTACAGGCAGAACAACTAATTATTTTCATCGCATGAAGACAGCCATGAGCATAATTCCATTAAAGTCAGTGTGAATTGGAAATCATAAAGCCTAATCATATTTTTTTAATCTGAAAATATTACAAACACAGAACAGCATAAAATATTTCAGCAGTGCAGTTTTTACTGCTTTAAAATTCAATTATAGAAGTTTCTAACAATGCTAATTGCTTCACTCAGCCAGTAAGCTCATTAGCTCTCAGTAGCAGTAATGCCAGCCAATCAGTACTCAGTAACAGTAATGCCAGCCAATTAGCCTACAGTAGCAGTAATGTTAACCATTCAGCACTCAGTAGCAATAATTCCAANAGCTCTCAGTAGCAATAATGCCAGCCAATCAGAGCTCAGTAGCAGTAATGCCAACCAATCAGCTCTCAGTAGCAATAATGCCAGCCAATCAGAGCTCAGTAGCAGTAATGCCAACCAATCAGCTCTCAGTAGCAGTAATGACAGACAATCAGAGCGCAGTAGCAGTAATGCTAAGCCATTAACTCTCAGTAGCAGTAATGCCAACCAACCAGCTCTCAGTAGCAGTAATGCCAACCAAACGGCTCTCAGTAGCAATATCACTTTTTACTTTCTGACAGAAGGCAAATACAGAAGTACAGTATAATAAGAATACTGTGTTTTTGAAACACTGAAGCATGTTTATGTGTTTAGTTGCCCCCCAAAATAAAATCATAAATATTGAAATTATAAGCATTACAGGTCTAGGATGGGAACAAAGGGTTACAGGGAAACACTCAAGGGAAAATTGGCTTTCTTGACATTTGCATGGTTTTATGTACATTCACATTTAGGTATATATAACTAAGCATGCTAGCTAGGACTTCAAAAACTGATGAAATTAATGGAATTTCTTAATAGTATGGTAACTTCAGCCTCTTAAGAAAGAGTTCATAGCAATTCCCATTAGCTTAGGGCCAACAAACTATTAGAGTCCTATAGGGATGCCGGCCGAAGTTTGAAGCAGCTGAAGTGGGTTCCTCATGTTTTTGCCTGGTATTGATATTTATGGCCCAGATTGATGGCCTACTCATAGTACACCAACTTTTTACGTGTGAAAGCCAACGTGTGAGTTTAAGTGTCGTGGGCCAGATGATAAGCAGTTAATCCTTTTTAAAGCCAAAATAACTATACCAGGGTGACCAGACGTCGCTGTTTTCTGGGGACAGTCTCTGCTTTTCGGAAATGTCCCTGTTTTTAACTGTACATTAAAAACATACTGGAAAGTCCCAAGGAAATCCTGCAGCTGAGCAGATGGGCAGGCATCTCGGATTGTGCATGTGTGGCCAACAGAGGGAGCTACTACTATCTGCTTACCACTTCTACCACTTAATGGCCTAGTTTTTGAGAATAATGTTGTATAAAGCTCTGAAAGAAGCTAGCAAGTGCCAAATGAGTCCACATCATCACCACAACGTCTTTGCAAAACACAAGGTAACTCAGGGATAAAGGTGGGGTGTTGGTGGGCTTCTGGACTTGAATCTTACTACTGGGTGATTAGTAGGTATCTGATTTGTGCAGGCATACAGTCTACTTAAACACATCTACCATGCCATCTAAAAACAGTGCATCGCTTTAAACTGCTTCACATTTTCAGTCATTCATACATAACATACCGCATATCGTCGCTGTCCAATGAAAAACATGCATCTCCACTTTTGTCCATTTTTACTTTAATGCATCATTTGAACACATGAGCTGCTGTTTACACTGAGTGAAAATCTCATGATGAATGGACCAACAGAAATGGCCCAAAACTGTTTGGAAAGATGTCTGGTTCCATTCACTTACCTTAAAGTTAAATGAGGTTTTTGGCCTCTCCTGTAAAGCTGCCATTTTGGAGATACTTGTTTTTCTTTGGACAGCGACGATATGTTGATAGCAATCGTCACTGTCTCTCCACAACGGGAGCTTGTCCAGGGGTGTGTTTAGGGTCTGGATATTGGGCTACAGCCACAGGTCTATTGTCTGTAGTCATGGGTCTCTTTTTACTGCCAAAATACAGTATTTCCCGTGAATATGAATTATGGGCTCATGCAACCACTGAATCATTTGTGGTAGGTGTATCTGTACCTTTTCCCTGCCTGAGCCGAGGATTACAGGAAAAGAAAAAATCTTTTAAATGATACAGAAGAACGAATTGTGTGACATGAACTAGCAATGTAAAACTATTTATCTTTTATGATTGACGGTAATATAATTATCCTAGCAATGTGGGAGCAATATCAGCAGAAGTGAAATTGGAGGATGGCAATAAGTAAACACGTCATTTCTAATCGTTCCTCAAGTCATCGTCCACTTCATTGTCATGCCATGAGCATGTCATATATTTAATAGAGGTTCCCTTGTTTATGGCGTTTCATGAGATACGGACAATAATCTAATAGTAACAGACACTTTAAACAGGTGACAAGCAATAGCTGGACAACACTGGGGGTAATACTGAGACAAACAAACAGCCCAGTACTGAGGATGATGCTGTGCATTAAAAATTCAACATGTCATATAAACATTAGCCCTTAAGGTTCTACAGACAACTGGCAGTGCAATGAAAGTGAATTGCTCAGTGAAGTCCAAGTTCAATAAATGAAGGCAGTTTAAAGTGTGAGGCAATAAGAAGCCTGGTGATCTGGGGATAGGAAGTGTCATTCAGATGGCTAAAACTGACCACATATCCCAGAACTATTTGCCAGATGCCAGCAGGATGACGTCATGGCTGGACTGCATGATTATACTACGCAGGTTCATTCTAATAGGTATAGAAACTGGGCGGGGTTGGTCAGACTGGGTCAGCAACACAGCAAATCAATCAAAGAAGCGTACAGACCTCAACATCACCGTGTTCGGAATTACACAGATCAGTCAAGAAACAGAAAATACAGCCAACTTCTAACTTGGCAGTGTGGAAAAACATTCCAAGTCAAGGAAATTATTCACCAGCGGTTCTTAAGAAGAGGTTTCTTCAGAGGTAATAATTCAGTATATTTTAATGTACTAACAAGGTACTGTTAGTTAACAATGTATTGTTTTGTGTGCTAAATAGATTTGCAATATATATATATATATATACACATATGCAACAAATGTAATTATTACAAGTACATATCTCAGTAGTATTTCAGTGTACTGTAAGTGTACTATTTTGTGCTGTCACAGCTAAAAAAATAAGTATGTTTTAAATGTAGTAGTAATGTACTTTAATATGTGCTTAGATATATTTAAGTTAACATTATATGTATATGTATATATATACCATAGTAAGTACATTGGTAGTATATAGAAGATGGCACACTTTTAGGACATTAATCGTGAGTGCAATAAAGTATACTTAAATATGTAGTATACTTTAACATATATGTCTTGAGACCCACTTATGACATTCACCAGCATTTTCTTATTTAAGATTTGTTCTTGGATAAGAACAGAATCCATGCACGCTCAAGAGTGCACATACATATTTAAAAATATATAGATAGATATATGTATCTACAGTATCCACAGATATAGATATATTTATCTACAGTATCCACAGATATAGATATATGTATCTACAGTATCCACAGATATAGATATATGTATCTATCTACAAATGTAGGAAGTTACTGGTGAATGACAACCATTGTTACCACACGACAAGCAGTTATATTGTGTTTTGAGAGTTATTTCTGAGCTGTGAACAGCCAAATATTGTGCAAATCTGATGAATCTGAGAAAGTGAAGTTACCAAACTAGACCCCAGGGGCAAACTTAGAGTTCACAGGTTCTTCACTAATGAGGTACACCATCTCAAGGTGGGTCTCCAGACGGTGTCCCTCACAATTGCTGACCTGCTGGTGGAAAGCCAGAGTATCGTCAGCCAGTACTTTCGGGTTTGTCAGTATTGAGTGAGATTTTGGACTCATCAAGCAGGTCAGACTCCACCACCCCGCCTGCCAAAATTGCCTTGATTGGAAATCAGTGCTGTGCAAAATACCCTATGCTAATCTGGAGGTCCTGCTAGTGCTCCACTGTTAGTTGAAGCCAGTGTTGCAGTGCTGATGCTAGCTTCAGTGGCTGTGCAACCTTCAGATAAGGCATTTTTTCCATTGTTTGATATGGCAGCGTTGTTTTCTTCACAGCAGTGTAAAATGCATAAATGTGTTTAATATTATGCAGAAACAAAAACATAAACAATGTAACTGCATTAGCCAATTTGGAAACACACCTTCCTTGCTCACCATTTCAAGGCTAAAATAAAACACCACAGCAATTACCCTTTTTTCTGAAATGTGTGTTTGAGCATGTTTCCCAGGTCTAATGGACACTGCTATGCTGTAACATGTTAATTTAGAGGCATTTTAGGAGTCATAAACGGCTCATTATTGAATATTATTGGTTTAAACATTTTTCTTGTAGTGTTAATACGTTGTGTGGCTAATGGTAAAGACAGAAAACAGAATAGAGCTGAGAACAGAACCCTGAGGGACGCCAGAATTGGTGGTGATAGTTTTGGAAGTGAACATGCCAGATATTCTAGGGTTAATCTGTCAGGTAGTCCAGGATCTTGCTGCAGTACCTAAGCTCAAGTGCACCATGAAGATGGTGGGGGTATGAAATGTTTAATTTGGTATCTTCAGTGCTTATCCATCTTAAGGTTGACACCTTTTACTGCACTGAAGTGAAATGAGAGAAACTCCCATTAATTGCTTCCACTGTTAGGTGCTATGCTACAGTGGTGTCAGAGCAGCCATCAGTATGTTAATGTGATTCGGGTCGCAGTTATGTTGAACGAGGTTGGATTAGCTCTTTTGTACAGTTCTCTAATCAGACGTCATATTGTGTGTGTTTGATGCTAGGTTACTCAGAGCCTATAAGGCAAATGCTGATGTATTTTCAGTAATGCAAATGGTGTAATGTTTGTTAATGGGCTTTATGATAATCATTACATCTTTTTCAAGCTTTATTTAATCACAGCAGGCCCACTGAGCAGTCCTTGCTCTTTTTCAAGGGCACCATGCTGGGATAGGGGAGGCCATGCAGAACGCCTGGGTTTGAGGTTAAGTGCCTTAATTCAGTGCCACTTGCTCAGAGAAGTGAACTTAGATTCTGTGTTAGACAGGCCACTGAAATGCCTCAATAGTACCAGCCCAAAATGTAGACACAACTGATATACAATGTATATATGTTTCTCATGCACACACTGTACTGTACACATTATATATTATGCAATGTAAACAAATATCTGTAATAAAACTGTATAAGGATATAATTTGTTTATATATATATATATATATATATATATATATATATATATATATATATATTATGTTTATATATATATATATATATATATATATAAATAAACATAATTCCCATACAAGACAGCCATACTACATCATTTGCGAGGTGAACAATGTACGCAGTGTTTCCACATCTGGTTGTAGCCATTTGCACAATGTTGCCTGTAGGCAACAACCAGAGTTTAGCAATTTCTCATATAAAAATACATCCAAATGATACTGAAAGCTAGAAATATGAACTTGACAGTCCAGCAGACGTGAATCATATTTTTGGATGCATGAAAGAGGATTATTGTTCTGATTGAAACTCTCTGATACAGGAATATGTGTCATTCACAAGCTGTACCGAGCCAAAAAAGAGGTCTAAAAATGCCAACTAGGAGACCACATACAAGCAACCACATTTTCTCCCTCTCTCTTTCGTTCCTCATCTACACCGCTTATCCTCCTGGGTCATGGGGGTTCATTGGGGCCTATCCCAGCACTCACTGGGCAGAAAGGGAAATCAAACAGATAAAACTTGTATAACACACAAAACATTTATTGGACTCACGAACAAAAATAAACAAACTTTTATTTATTTATTTTTTTACTTGCATTTTTAAAATTCTCTTTTGTGTTACCAATACACCTGCTTATTGTGGAATTATTCAACTTACTCTACTTCAGAGTAAATTGAATAATCTGTCATTTTTTCCCTGCCCCAACTTTTTCTTTGAGTGCGTGGAAAGTATTAAATTCTCAGTTTGTATGCAATTAAGATGGTGAAAATGATTGTTTTTGTTACATTTTACAAAATGTCCCAACTTTTCCAGATATATTTACATTATGAGTCAAAAGTTTACACAGGGCTACTCATAGACTATAAAATAGCACTCATGGAATTATACGGTCCACCTTAAAAACCTCCAAAATGGAACTTTACAGGAGGATGAAACAGCTTTCTTAACCTGCAGTGGGGGCTGATAGAACAAGGTTTATTTCTAAGCAGGTTTGGAGCAATTCTATTGGTCTGTCCATCATGAATATTCACTAAACTGAAAGGAGAACTAGAGCTTTTACACTGTGCAGAAAAAGAGATCAAAGTTTTTACACCACTAAATATATATTAGAGGTGGAGATATGGAGAAATATAATAACTGTGGTACGTCAAGAGTATATGTGGTATGTCAGGGTATGTACTGTTTCAGACTCTCATCAGTTGGAGCTGTTAAGTGTAAGACTGTAGAGTCTTTAAGATCGTCCATTTAGTGGGGTGTGTCTAAACCTTTGACTGGTAGTGTATACACCAAGTTGTTCACTGGTTGTTCACTGGTGTGGGAGACGTTAGAGAGATATCACAAAATGATATCATCAATAATGTTGAACCCCAAAATGTATGTTGCATTACTTTAAAAAAGTGTGGAGAACATGTACCACCCCCCACCCGACCTCACACACCCCCTTTTTGAACCGGAATTCCCAAGTCCGTATTTGCTTCCATCCAAGCTATCACCCTGTCCTCTCCTCTCTTTCCTCACCGATTCAGCCCAGCAGGAGGTTGCTAAATTGTGAGGCGAGCATTCCCCTGACATGCAGGTCAGCACGGATCACAGCCTCAATTCTGTATTTTATCACCCTCCCCTCTCCACGGCACGCAATGGAAAGTGACGAAGCACCGAACGGCCCCGCTATTCATTCTCATTCTCTTCCCTTGCCGCTCCTTTACACTCCACTTGCTCCGGCATTGAGGTAATTACAATTCCCCTCTTTTCCGAAAGCTCGGCCTGTAAAATTCAATCAGCGCTCAAGCAAAATTTAATTCCCCCAACTCACATATGTTGAAGCGAAGCACAGTAGAACAGCCCATTGATTGAGCTGTAAAGTCCATCTTGTATTATGTCTCCTTGAACACTCTTCTGTGGTACTTTCACTTGAACCCCCCCCGCCCCCCCAAATCCCCTGCCACTGTGTCATCTCCACAGGAGCGACTCGGCTATCGTACCGAGGATTAAAGAAGTCGTTTTTGTTTGTGGAGCCCTCTAATCGTTGCCCTGAAGGTCCTTCGACTGGAAAAAGTTAAAACCCCCAAATCCTCCTGTGGTCCCTCTGAGGAGATATGATGGATTATCTGCAGTGTGCTTTCACTGCACTGACCTCCAGTTTCAACAGAACTAATTAAAATTCTGTGTTTCACTGTGGCAGGCCATCCTTCAGACAGGAGGCCGATGATAGTCAGTGTGTTCATGATCTCATTTGTAGGCCTAATGATGGGAAATGTTCATTGGATGGACCCTAGAATTACAATATGGCATCTAATTACGGGTCAAATGTGTGAAAACGGTCAGGAAGAGCGGGGAGAAGGAGCTTATAGCCCGGAGGCGTTCCGTCGGAAAAAATCATAAACAACCAAAGTCAATTACAAGGGAGCGCCGCTGACAGATCTCACAGCTGGCCATAGGGAATAAGAATAGTAATAACCTAACAGTTCTTTCCTTTGTTCTCCTGTTGGATGCATGAAGGACAGTTGATGGATGTGCCTAGAGTGTTGGTTCCCATTTCTGGTCCTGTACTTCCCTTTTACCCAAAGCCCTTAATACAAACCATGAACAAGCCTTTCATTAGTCATATGCATAAGTTTAGACACTTCTGGGTTCTGTGCTTTGTTGATATTGTAGTGAAAATAGGTTCCTAAAATAAAGTCCTATACAGAGAATGAAATTGCCGTTTATTTGTTGAATTTAATCATTTGTTGCCAAAAAAGTCAGGTTTTTTGTTATTACAAAAAGCTGCAGTTTATCCAAAATTGGCAAAATGATGGATGGGAACAAAATTGCTTGATTTCTGTTTGTAGTGCCTCGTGTTGTTGTCATTGAGGCTTGCTAAGGTCCGCCAAGACCAGCAAAATTTTTTTTTTTTTTTTTTTTTTTTTTTTTTTTTTTTTTTTGGAATCAACCGACAGGAATGACACTTGGTGGGTAGGTCTGACATTGTGAGACATGCAAATAATTCAGGTTTTATGCTCCGCTAGGCATGTGATGTAAGCAAGGACGGGCCTTATCGCTCTACCTCACTGACTATATAAGGTTGTCCTGTTGCATGTGCTTTCCAATCTGACTTGTGCTGCTGTGTTGGTAGCATCCCTTGCAAGTGAGGTATACCTTGGAGAAAAGCAATTTGAGCAGCTGGAAGAGATGGACAGGGGCTGCATCATAGGGCTCCAGAAAGCAGGATGGTCTTATTGACGTATTGCGCTCCATACTGGTCATGTGGATACTACCATAGCACGCTGTTGGCAGCAATGGATAGAAGGCGGCATGTAGAGCAGTGGATAGAAGAAGGCAGCAACATGAAGGATCTGGGAGACCTACACGAACCACAGAGAGGGAGAACTGATTAAATTGTCCAGCATGCATGAGTCATCCTGTTAGTTCCAACCCCATTGGCAGATGGCTGCACGACGCAGGACTACATGCATGCAGACTGTTACGATGAATGCCCTTAACTCCACGTCAACAAGTTGTGCAAGACTCTCATGGAGTTACTTAGTGGGTCATCTTCAGTCACGAGTATTGCTTTTGTCTTGGTGAAAACAAGCCCAAGAGGCAACCCCTCTCTGTGTGGACCGTGTTGAGCACCAAGATGAACAGTTTGTTTTCACACGTCACACGGCCAGAAGGCCTGGTGTCACTCTACCTCCACCCCTACCGCACCATCTGCAGGAACTGTGTGAGAATATTCAAGCTGCATGAGATGGATTATCACAGAGACGTCTAGCATGTTGTGTTTGCAAACACGGTGGCCCAACGCCATACTGAGAGACACTACTTCTGTAGGTGTAGCTCCAAAAATATTGCCCATATCAGTCTAAATGTATCATCATTTATTCATCCTGGTAACCATTATCTTCCATCCCAATAGCAACAATTCTTTTGATGATTATTACTGAGCTGATGATGGCTATCAGGACTGAAAACCAGAAGTCTAGTTTGCCCTCTTGGTTAAAAGGAACTGCATTGGTTGCATGGATTTCACTGGGTTCACAAATCTGTCCCATTCAGTAACTGACCAATCATCATTTTTAGCTTTCACTGTTAACTTAAGGCTGTTCTGTTACCAGCTATTTACCTTTGAAAGCCACTTTGCTCCAAAACTAGGGCTACTATAAACAGCATAAACTGTGCTACATCAGCTGATTTGGTGCGTAATTGCTGAGCTTTAGCATCCCCTAGGCCCCTTAGGTGAGAATGTTTGTAAATGCATTACCGGTAGTGCAAATGCTTTAGCTTGGAAATAAGTACGTAATGCCATCTTATCCTTCTTCCCCTCCATCTTTGGGAAGCTGCCATATCTGTCTGGTGGAATGGCTTGGGCCCTAAGGGGCTTATCTAGTCAACTGAACGAATGGGAATTAAAGGCCAGGAAAGGAATGTAAACAGAGGTTCAACAGCTCTGCTTTGTGAGCCGGTTCGTAATATAGAGCTTGCTGGCCTTATATATTTATTGGTCTGTAGGTGTTAACCAGTTACAATCTGGTGATGACGCCCAATCTATGTCATATTAAATTGCTCATTATTGGCCATCATGAGCAATAGCAGTTTGCAGTGATTAGTTGTTTCACTTAAATGGCTGCTAAAAACAGAAATGGTTTCTAGACTATAACAATAGGGCTTTCGAAAGTTCAGACCTCAAGGGATATCTTTGTTTTTTCTGTTCCTAGGTTCTACACCAAGATTCTGCAATAGTTAAATGCACAGACAGACCTTGGGGGCAGGTGGGCCTTGTTTGGAGCTGGGTTACAGGTGCCATCTTGGTTCTTGCGTATGTTTGTGTTTTATATGGCCATTGTTTTCTGTTTTCTCTATTTTAGGGTGGAATGAAACATATCCATCAATTCCAAACCTGCCCACCTTCTTAAAATGGATAATTCCTATTTATAGTCAATACAAACCACTCGTCTTGCTGGGTTAGATTAACCTAGCATGTGTTCTGGCCAATAGATTCTGGAGCTCTTAAATAGAATTATAACAGATTCCTTCTTTGTAATTACATAGCAGATTGTGTAATGTTGCCATCTTGTGTGCTGGAGATTGGGCAGTAAGGCTAGTGGCTGCCTTGGGAAACATGATTGTATTGTCTCACTTGATAAACTAGTTGAAATATGCTATGAACTAATTATTCCCCCACAACCAATCCCCCAAAGGGCCTCACCATCCCACAGAGGGATGCCTGTACTTTAGACGATATAAGGATTACTTTGGTCTAACTATAGCAGTCATGGGCTACTTGTATTTATGCAGCCACAAGAGCAAATATAAACAAATGATTATCATTTTTGCCTCCAGGAGGGCAAGCGGGCTGTTGCTCGGGCAGCTTTAGCCTGGCTTGGTGCACATTCTTCCACAAGGCCATTGTTGAACCTCAACTTTCAATTCCCAGCTTATCTGAAGGTGCTTATCCTGCACAGGTAATCAGGCAGCCAACCCCTGTCATCAGCTGAAGCCATCATCCTGGTGAAAACAGCTATAGTGTTCTCAGCTGAGACAATTATGAGCACAGCAGAACCTACAACCTACCAGCAAAACCACATGGAGCAGACAGATCCAGCCATCCAGTATATCACGCTGAAGGAAAGCCATTACACTTTCACCTGCCCAGTGTTGTCACACACCGCTGCTGTTTAAAGCCTGGAATATAAGTTGTTTGACAGAAATACATTTTACGCTTGACAGAAATACATTTTACATTTTGACCTCTAGCAGGACCGATATTGTAATTTATGACAAGCGCAAACTGTGTGGCTTATACAGATTAAGCTGTCTTGTATTTATGCAGTCACACAGTGCCTCTATTTGTTTCCACACCATGTGGTTTCTGTGTCTGGAACAACCTCGGTGCTTTGGGTCGTTACTCTGAGATGCCAATGACGGCACGCTCTTTCTCACTTGTAGCCGGCGACTGTTTTTGCTCGACTGACCGTGCAGAGATATTAAACATCTGACCAGGTTAGAAAAGAGTGATCAATGCTTGTCTCATTACCGTGAGGTCCAACTCACTCAGTCTCAGAGTATTGTGGTGTTGCTTTAGTTCCCCACAAATCTTTTCAATGCACAGCTTTTTAAATAACCGATTTAATAAATGAGCTCTGCAAGGTATATAGAGAAATTTCACATTACTAGTTCTTCCTAGAACGTTCCAAGCCTAGAACCATTCAGAACCCATTATTAAGGTTGCAGAGAGGTCCTAAATTGAAGCTGTATTCCAGGAGCTTCTAATTTTGAGGCAATTTCATTAGATTTACTAGGCAATAGATTGTGATAAGCTGCTTCTCCAAAAAATAGGCTATTATTAATTAATATATGTGTTGATTTTTATGCAAAAACATGAGACGAAAACTGGAAGACTGGAACTAGAAGACTGTAGCACTGCAATCTCTTTGTCTTTTGCTGACTATGTACAAGCTAACCGTCCCAGAAAAAAAAATATATAATATAATATAATATAATATAATATAATATA
>CM067485.1:30590306-30689804 GCA_034552555.1 Semaprochilodus insignis
ATGTATAGGTATGTTCTTCTCCCCAGAATTGAGTTATTACATAAGTCCAATTTGCTTAAAGTTTGGACTGTGCTTTCAACATTTGCTGGAAGTCTAAAGGAAGACTGATTAAGGGAGGACTCTAGAAACTTCGGCTGGAGTTCTGGGCTGCTTCTGCCTGGAGCTAAAAGGCCGGACTCCAAAAGAACTCCAGGATGAATTCAGAAACTGTTCAGGTGTAGGACTGAGTGAGGTGTTTGAAGAGAATGCTTGACATGATGAGTCAAGCGCTGTAGCAGATCGGCTTGTAGCAGAACTGGCATCGTGCAGCTGGTTGTGAAAATTTCATCATGGGGTATGTTCTTCTCCCCAGAATTGAGTTATTACATAAGTCCAATTTGCTTAAAGTTTGGACTGTGCTTTCAACATTTGCTGGAAGTCTAAAGGAAGACTGATTAAGGGAGGACTCTAGAAACTTCGGCTGGAGTTCTGGGCTGCTTCTGCCTGGAGCTAAAAGGCCGGACTCCAAAAGAACTCCAGGATGAATTCAGAAACTGTTCAGGTGTAGGACTGAGTGAGGTGTTTGAAGAGAATGCTTGACATGATGAGTCAAGCGCTGTAGCAGATCGGCTTGTAGCAGAACTGGCATCGTGCAGCTGGTTGTGAAAATTTCATCATGGGAATCGAAGGCGAGGGTGGGACTTTTTTTAGAATGATACGAGGAGGTTTGCAAGTTGAGACCGTGCTTTCAACATTTGGTGGGAGTTTGAAAGGATACTTATTAAGGGAGGACTCTAGGAACTTTGGCTGGAGTTCTGTGTGACTTCTGCCTGGAGCTAAAAGGCCAGACTCCAAAAGAGCCACCACAGAGCAGGTACTATGTGGGTGGTGGATCATTCTCGACACTGCAGTGACACTGACGTGGTGGTGGTGTGTTAGTGTGTGTTGAGCTGGTATGAGTGGATCATACGCAGCAGTGCTGCTGGAGTGTTTGAATAAATCTAAACAGTATATTTACTGTTAAGCCCAATAAGCACTAATAATAAGCACTTTGCTAAGACATTGTTACCATACAAATTATTTGAAGCAAATTCATAAAGCATTTGATTCCTATGGGTTCTAGATAACATTAAGTGACTTTAGAGCTAATAATAGTTCACAGTAGTTCAAATATTTAATAGATATTCACAACATTTTGATCACAAAAACTCTTCTATAGATATGTATTAAATTTGCAGTTGCTTGTAAAAATGGGCTAAAACTAGTATACATTCCCAGAAAACCATGAAATGATATATACTGTAAACATACTGATAATTAAAAAAACATCTAATTAGAGATGAATCAAACTCCACATCTAGAAGTATTAAACTCTTAGGAAAGAGTCATTTGATGGTAACTTATAGGAATCAAATGCTGCCAGTCATACACTAATAAGAAGTGAATGTGGATGATTACTTCATGTTTGCTCATTGCAAAATAGACCTCTAATGATGTAGTAATAATGAATAAATCGTAATGTATATTGAATAAACCATTAAGACATGCTTAATTTGGGCTTTCCTGAGCAAATGAGTAGCAAATAGACTTCCAGTATACAGCATGTTCCAGAAATGTAGGTGTCGCTAACTCAAAACTGCCCAAATTCCACATGTCCCAGTCACAGCAATGACTGCAAGAAGTTTAATACATGTCCAGTTCTATGGAAGACCATAACAGCATTATCAAAACCGGGGAGTGCGCATGCAGTTCTAAATAAAGTCTAAATATTAAACAGGAATAGCTGTGGACAGGAAACTCTAAGACATACATAGTGTAGAGTGTTGTCTTGTATTATTGTGTTCTATATGGGGCTTTATTGGATAAATCAAAGGAAGCTTTCATACCCACTGCATGGCAGGGCATTGAGTTTGTTCTTCAGTGAGTCTGGAGCCATTTTCTGCAGAGAAATAGCTCAAAACAGTGTAAAAACATTCAAAGAAATATGACATCTTATGCCAAAAGGGAGCCCGAGTTCCAAGATGTTTATGCATTCACTGTCTGGTGTTTCCAATAGTTTCTTCACCTCCTTCAGGCATCAACAAAGTCAATCACTCAGAGACGAGACTGGAGATCAGCTTCTGGATAAGAAGCGGTAATTCTAAAATCTGTCACAACAGAGGGGTTATGCTTCTATTACAAATTTATAGGGTCTGGCATTACCAGAAATCGATCAGTTGATCAATAAATCCATCAATAAACCAATAAACCAAATAAAAGTGTTCAACAACAATGTATGATAACAAAAAAAAAGAAAAGAAAAAGCAGAAAAATGACTTCAAATACATATAATTACAAAATTAAAAATGAATTCAAATACCTACAATTACAAAATTAAAAATGAATTCAAATACCTACAATTACAAAATTAAAAATGAATTCAAATACCTACAATTACAGTTGATATGTTCACCTAAGCATTAAAATTACATTAAAAACAGCTATTTGTCATTTCAAGACTGGGATAACCTGGTCGTGCAGTACATTCAGCACATAATGTTGCTGAACCAACTGAAGCCCCCCAGATCATAACACTGCCTCCAGAGGCTTGCACAGTGCTATGCTTGAGGTGTGCATTAATTGATGTTGACATTCTCACTGCATTAACTGAGGTCAACATTTGAGAAGCTACTAACTGCATTAACTGAGGTCAACAAATGAGAAGCTACTCACTGCTACTCATTTTACCATTATCACTATAACATATAAATAGTGTGTTTACTGTTTTTTTTTTTAATGTAAAATGTAAAAATAGTAAATTAAATGAAAAAAACACTAGATGTAAAAAATTACACAAGGAATCAACCGGCAGGAATGAAACTTGGTGTCAGCTGCAAAGAACTGGGTGCGACGCGTGCTGAGCCAAAGTACCGAGAGCTTTTAATAAACAGAACAGAAGCTTGGCGGAGCAACAAAGATCGATACAGCAGGACATGGGGACAAAACCAGGTCATACACCAATGGAAAGAGCGAGGGTCAAAAACTGGGGAGGCAGTCAGAGAAAGGCAGACAGAACAGAACGAGAGAGCAGAGTCGAAAATCAGGGTGAGTAGGAACAGGTTCGAGAGCCAGAGATCAGACGACAGAATACGAGCCGATAAGCTAGAAGAGGAGGTCAGAGAGAAAAAGAGGTCGATAACAAAGAGACTGGATAACAGATTCGAAATGCTCAGAGATGCAATAGAAATTGGCAAAACTTCATGAATGAGAGTGTGTGTGTGTGTGTGTGTGTGCGTGTGTTATATATTCCTATACCAGCCAGCCGCAATCAGTAGACTGGAGCATGAGCATGTGGGTGTGACATCATTGGACTGTGCACTCTGGGAACTGGAGTCTGGAGGATCGGAGGCAGGCAGGCTCACAGGCGTGACACTTGGTGGGTAGGTTTGACATTGTGAGACATGTAAATGATTCAAGATTCATTCTCAGCTGTGCTTGTGAAGTAAGCTAGGATGGGCCTTATCACTGTACCTGACTGACCCAACAGCCACGACTGCAGACATTCAGTGAGCAGTGATGACCTCCATGAGTCATCCTGTTAGTGCCAGCACCGTTACCAGGCGACTGCACAACGCAGGACTACATGCACACAGACTGTTACGACGACTGTCCTTAACATATCCACAATATATCACATAATCTGCAGGAACTGTGTGAGAATATTCAAGCTGCATGGGATGGATTATCACAGGACACCATTAGGAACCTTTACAACTCCATCTGGCATGTTGCGTTAGCAAACATGGTGGCCCGACGCCATACTGAGAGACTCTACTTCTGTATGTGTAGCTCAAAAAATATTGCCCATATCAGTCTAAATTTATCATCATTTATTGTTCCTGGTAACCTTTATCTTCCTTCCCAATAGCACTGCAATCCCACACCTCCTTCTGGGTGCAGCTATTCTTTTGATGATGGGTATAAGTACATTGCCTTTGTAGACATGTGGACCCCTGATTCCTGTCTCCCCCACTTTGTCTTTTTTTGCTTTATGCAGAAATGTAGAAATTTTGGTGGAATTTCTCTTTAACACGAAAGATATTTTCACTCCAGTAAATTAAATGCTAAACACACATAAAACCCAGAAGCTGATTCTAATCATTATGTAATATAACTGAAATATGATTATTATATACCATCCTGTGTAGAATTTCCTGCTATTAGCAAACTATAATTCGGCTGCATTGCAATTCTCATCAAGTCCATATCACTATAATGAGACACATTATTTTTTTTGGCCAACTTTGACCCCACCAAATGCCTAGCCCTATCAGAAGCTTATCATGCACCGGCAGAGGTATTCATTAAAGCCATAAGCGGCGAACAGAAAGCCTGCCAGGCGAGGCCAAGTATTTGACAGATTTAATGAGTCCGCTGGCTAACCGTGAGATGAGGGGGAGAAAGGCTGAAACGGGGCAGATTCATTCAGCGCCCACGCGCGCCTATTTTAATGGGGAATTAAATCGAACTGACAGACAGTGGGCACCACCGTGAGCACATGGTTATTTATGCCCGTCTCCGCCATTACCAGCATACCCACAATGCACCAGAGGCAAGTAAGAACTTCCTTTTTTTACAATGATTTTTTGCAGAAAGTGAATTATGAACAAATACAGAGAGCTATTACTCATCTTATTATATGTCAAATCCTGATCTAACTTTTTCCTGTGGGTGGTATTCTCCCTCAGATCGAGTCCTGGGAGTTTTAGAGTACGGTACGGTTCACACTCTTCTGGACTGAGATGGATGCTGGCATTCGTGGAATCTGTCAGACCACATCTTCTAGCTTAGGGCTCAGGTAGTGGCCCCATCGCCAACAGTTCTACGTTCCGCAGTTCTACTTTAGCTCCTCGTCAAATCCCTAAAATTTCATCAGCTTATTATATTACTTAATAAACACCAACTCCTTGTTAACAGCTCCACTTAGCATACAGGTGCACGTTGTAGTTGTACAAATACAAACTGTGGTCCATCTGTTTCTCTGTATACTTTTTGGACCCCCACAGGACCACCACAGAACAGGTATTAGGTATTTAGGTGGTGGATCATTCTCAGCACTGCATCCCTGTATCTCATAGCCACCTGTTGAGCAGCTAGATCCCACTGTTTTGCAGTAAATGTGACCCAAAGACTGAAAAATATGGGGTAACATTTTGAATTGTCACTGCTGAAACACATATTTATTTCAGTCAACCAATGATTTGGTGTTTCTGTTCAGAGCTGGGTTTGCTAGTCATATACTGGCTAGCGTTTTTTGAGCTCTGGTCAAACGTAGCTTAAATTGTCACGACCAAAACAGTGGTGGTTGTTTTGCAAGTGACAAAATGCAAATGTTCCATTATATATTATATTTTTGTAAATAAAATAAACATCATTAAGTACATACACACACACACACTAGGGGGCAGTAAGCACCCTGATCCACAGCACCCATGGAGCAGTTGGGAGTTAGGTGGCTTGCTGAAGGGCACTTCAGTTGTTACCGCCGGCTCAGGGAATCAAACCAGCAACCCTCCAGTCACAAGGCTGATTCCCTAACCTCCAGCCCACCACTGCCCCTATACCATCTCTTATCAGTCTATGAATCCCATCATCCTTGCAGGAGTGCATCCTTGCATCCATCTGCAGGAGTCTGAAGTTACTACCACCTTAAACATGCAAGATGACAAATTTTTTTGCTTATATACATATATTTATACACTTTATATATACACTTAATATGTGTATACACTTTGGCAACAGGGCCATAATTCTGTTCATCACAGTATATGTAGTAACTCAGCTGAATAATAAAGCTATCGTTGTTGTATGTTATGTAGCTTTCTAAAGAAGACATATAATTTGCTGTATGCATAATTTACAAGTCTAACATATATTATCTAAACAAAAATGCTTAAAAACAAACCCATACAAACGGACAAAATGTACTAATCTTTATAGAGTTTGAGTGCTCTTTAACTATGCTATGGTCGTGATGTTAATAGCCCAGGTTCATGTAAGTATATTTTCCAAACATCTAAATTATCATCACCCATGTGAATGTGGAGGGGATTTTCTCTTTCTGATCTCAGAAGTGTCTTCAACATTTCTGGTGGCACTGACACCTACAGGGCGGCATTGGTACCTACACCGCTTGTTGATTTGTGTAATGCATGTACAGTTTTTCCTTAATATCAACTTGTTGAACACCTGAATATACAATATGTGTGTGTGGGCTCTAACAGTTCAGCCAGTAGGTAGTTGACTGCTGTTTTCCCCAGGTCGGGTGTGAAAAATAGGCAGCAATAGTGAGCAACAGACAGCCTAGCCTGTGGCAAAGTAAACACTTCCTCATATGCTGGCGAGATGAGCACAGAGAGAGATGCATCTGGGATGCAATTAGGGATGACATTCTGGGGAGCTGCAGGCTCAGCATCAAAGCCTAAACCCCTGGAGGGCTGCTCTTCCTCAGGGAAAGGTTAAGCAGCACCTACATCTTCCTGCCTCCTCCCTTTCCTGCTTTTCACCCATCCCTGCTGTGGATGGAGTTGTTGGAGATGATAAAAGGCTGTATTCCCAGCATTGCGTCGTCCTGTCCATCATCACCATGAGAAGGCGAATGGGGTAAGCAGTAGCATAGTGGAATTCCTGTACATTGCATCGGAGGCTGCTGCAATGGACAATGCAAGTGTTTGTGTTTTGGGTCCTGAATCCTTGAAAGCTGACTGGAACCTCATGAATGGGTGTTACCTGAACCCTGCTACCTAACATAAACATAACACAGGATGTCATATTGGGAACCCCAGCCTACAGCGTGGAGGTGTTGCAGACATTGAGCAAGCAGTGATGCCCTCCATGAGTCATCCTGAGACTACATGCACGCAGATTGTTATGACGACTGCCCTTAACACTACATCAGCATCGCCAAAGACTGCAATGGTGTCATGCCAGACTGACATGGAGTGACTCAGAATGGCAGCGGGTCATCTTCAGTGACGAGTCCTGTTTTTGTCTTGGTGGAGACGATCAACAAATCTGTGTTTGGAGGCACCGTGGTCAGCATCAAGATGAACGGTTTCCTGTCACACATCCAGAAGGCCTGGTGTCGCTCCACCTCCTACTGCAAAATCTGCAGAAACTGTGTGAGAATATTCAAGCTGCATGGGATGGATTATCACAGGAACCTCTACAACTCCATGCTGAGACGTCTAGCAAGCATGGCGGCCCGATGCCATACTGAGAGACACTACTTCTGTATGTGTATCTCAATAAATATTGCCCATATCAGTCTAAATCTATCATCATTTATTGTTCCTGGTAACCTTTATCTTCCTTCCCAATAGCACTGCAACCCCACACTTCCTTTTGAGTGCAGCTATCCCATTGACGATGAGTGTACGTTAATATGATTTGACTGATGAGAAGTTATAGTTGGGTTTTGTCCTATTTCGCAACAATTTAAATCTTAATGTACATGCAATTACTGGGTAATTAACTATGTAATTACATAGGTAATTGTGTAATTTCATTGTGTAAATTAAAAACAACTACAACTACAGAATAATTACATAGTTCAATTGCACAAATACTACTGCAACAGCATAAACAACAGTGTAAACTTCTACAGGTTAAAACAACACCTCCTACAAGTCCACAGTTCTCATTGTCAATCAGTTTCTTGTAGGTCAAGCACAGCCTCCCACAACCCCAACCCCAGCCCCTTCAGCAGTCGGGCTGGGCTTGAATGCTCTTGGGTTCACCGGCGCTGCATTTGGAAGATCAAGGGGTTCAAGCTCCAGCTGCTCGTCTCTTTCATCCTGAGATGAGTGCTACATCTCTTTCCTCTTGCTGGCTTGAATTAAGTATCGATTTCCCGCCTTTGAGTGGAGCGTACGACGGGCGGGTGATGGCACCTGCTGTGTTTGGCTCTAACAGCATGTCCATGCCTGTCACATTTGCAATCGGAGTTCTGAGTAAAGATATTGTATTTCTTGTAGTGAAAACAGAGGCCTGCCTCGTGTGTCATAGTCATCGATATTTTCAAGCTGATGCCACTTACCAAGTCATTTTGCTCTTCAGCACCTGGAGATAACAGGACAGAAACAGAAATAGAGGCTGTGTACTGGGCAACAGGGCCATTTTATTAGCAGAAATCAGCCTAATCACCTTTCCATTAAGACACACAGTGAAAGATATCCTCATTCATGCAACAAACTGTTCAATATGCTGGAATGATAAACTCTTAATTACTCTCACAGGAAAAGAAAAAAAAACACTGGTTTAAATTGAGATTGAGAAATTTCTTATTCTATAGTCAGTTTTATGCTAGTGTTATGAACTAAGGTCTATATTATATTTCCCAAATTGCCGACATTGTGCTTAAACAGAAATGTTACATTGGTCTGTGTACATCAGACCCTGCCCACAAATGTCACGCTATCCTTTGAATTACAGGGCACACTAGCAGTAGAAATAAGATCGACAGACAGAACTTAAGTCCCCTGTGACTGAAACATACCTAATAGCATGTAATACCTCCACCAGCACCAATAACAGCTGTGATTGGATTCGGCATGTACTGGACAAGTTCCTGGATGTAGGGCACATCAATGTTCAGACACTCTTGCATCAAAGAATTGGTCAGTTGGGTCAGATTGATGCTTCTTCTGCATAACCTGCTACTAAATTTCTGAGCTGTGTCTGAAGTCTTTTTGTTGTCTTTTTGTTTCTCGAGGTTTCTTGCTCTGAGGGAGCTTCTCCTTGGCTTGTTCATTGGGAGCTTGGACCCAGATTCTCCGTAAAGCTGCTTTGTGACAACGTCTGTTGTAAATTGGGTATATAAATAAACCTTGACTTGACTTAAAGTTTTTATGAGTCTGGCACAAAGGATTAAAGTCTTTTAGCCACAACAAGTTCCAGCACTAGTAACCTGAGGGCACCCCAATGTATTCAGTGAAGTGATTAAGTTCCTCATTGAAACAATGCAACATGGCTGTAATTGGCTTTCTGTTGTTGCAGTGTTATTCAGTGCTGATTTTTCCTTAGTGAATGCGCATCTGGGGACTTCATAAGGGCGAAGGTGAATGTCACGCATCCATCTGGCTCAGTTTTGATTCTAGCCACTGGGGACTCCATTTCCCAGGATACCCTGGGTGAGCATGTGACCTCCAGTAGGCAGCCAGCAACCTATCCCAGATCGACCTTGCCTGATTACTGATTAGTGTCACCTGCTTTGTCTAACCCTTTTCAAAGTATCATATCTGTATATTTAGTACATACCAAGAGTTTGTAATCTCTTCTCATTGTGATCTATGTGATTTTTTTTTACTTTGATTTTGGATCTCCCTTTTGTGCATGTTTACCTTTGAATTTGACCCTTTCCTTGTTTTTTATTTTGACTCTTTCTTTTAGCCTCATCTGCACACATCTTACCCTGGCCCGATCCTCACAGTGACTTTAAGGGGGAACTGAATCTGAGGCAACTTACATACATAATGACATAATGCACAAAAATAGATACTTGAATGGTTCAAGTCAAGTCAAGGTTTTTTTATATGCACCTTTTACAAGGGACAAAGCAGCTTTACAGAGAATCCTGGTCCAAGGCCCTAGTGAGAAAGCCAAGAGTGACAAAGGCAAGGAAAAACTCCCACAGAGCAAGAGGAAGAAACCTCGAGAGGAACCAACATCTACATGCTTAACTGGAGGACTTATCAACCATGCTGTTGTAACTGATGTCCCTCCAGTTTAAGGTAAATGAGGATGCCATACCAGTTTTGGCCACTAGGGATTGGTAAGGTGCTATAATGCTCAGTGTGATGGAGTTAAAAGAGTAGAGACTTCTGGAGGCAAACAGCGAGTAAACAAACAAACTTGTGTTGCTTGTTTGATGCTTCTCCTATATGTCCAGAATTGAGCAAACTCATTTTCATGCTCAGTAAGGACTTTCATTTTATGGCTATGGTTCCTCTAAGTGTTGGTGAACTGATTGTGAGACTGAGACAAGGGACACAAGTTAGTACTGCAATAACATGCCTGGAAATCCAGGTTTTCACCAGCACTATGGCCCTGTCATCATACATCTCTTCTTCATCTCCTTATGGACTCAACAACCTTGTTGGTGAGGCTGATCTAATGTACCTAAAATAAAGACTCCTGGGGGGCCACGCTAAGCACGGTGGTACGTCACTCTGGATAAGAGCGTCTGATAATAGGGTGTAAATGTAAATGGCTAGAGCCAATGCAGACTGCATATAATGATACAGTGTGTTTGTCCACTTCTGGTGTGGGCGTGGAGATGTAGAGTTTTTGTGCATCCCATAATACACACTTTGTGTATGCTATCTGTTTGAGGGTGGTTACATCTGTGCATGGTACACAACATGGCTAGTCTTCGAGCCTGACTCTGAACTTTACCAACACCGTTACACTATCGTAGGCTTATTGTACTCACTCGGTTTCCACCATGATAAATCTACGTCCCCACCCCCATTTAACCAGCATTTCTTGGAAAGAGATCACATGTGGCCCATTGTGGTATGTAAAAATGTGTCAGTGTTATCTGCGATTCAGCACTATGTAGAAGGACATTACACTTACACTGTAAAACCTGCTTCCTACTGGAATGCTTGTGTGCTCAAGGCTCATTTACAATTGTCAGAGACTCTTTAAAAAAAGTTTCATTCTGCAGAAATGGAGGAAAAAATCTCCAATCAGTGCAAACAATCTGTGGAGGTCGAGAGCGGGAATGAAGGAAAGGCACTCGAGATGATTGAGCGTGAAATGATGTGCTTACAGATACTTTTACCCCGGTAACCTGCTGTTCTCAAGATGATGAAGAACAGCACAAGAACCTTGGAATCTCTCTCTTTCTCTATCTCTCTCTCCCTCTTTCTCTCTCTCCCTCTTGCTTTGGGCTTTGGAAAGTACTTTAGGCAGAGGAAATCATTTTCTCATTGCCCTCTCATTTCAATGGTTGTAAAGCAAGACACATTTTATTAGGGAACCTAAAATCTAAAAGCAGGCTTTAGGTTTAGCTCAGAAGATGAGGCCATGGTCACCCTGAATTGTGCATCAACACTATAGATTACACCCCCTGTTAAGCTCTTAAATGCTCAAGACAAGTCATTAACCTTTGGACTCACAACTGAGTGCCTTGTACTGCAAATAAAGGCTTTTTAAACAGCTGCTCATGTAATGTTCTCAAACTGTTATGCAGGTACGTGTGCAAACAAAGCGGTAACACTACATTAAGTGTTGACTAATTAACATGAAGTAATGTATTAGTTATCATAAAGTAATACATTTACAATGGCTACAATGCTTAACTAATCTCAAGTAAACATATAAACAACTACACATTTACATGTTAAACTAGAAAAGTGTATTTAATGAAGAAACGAGGAATGGTTGCGCAGCTTAAATGGTTCCCACTTCGGCCTAAGCTGTGGTTGCTATGAGAGGAACAAAGGATGAATAAACGACACAAAGAGGCCAGTGGGTCAGTATGTCTGTGGATCTACCCTGAGTGAGTACATGCAGTTTGGTGGATGTAGGTTAAAGGAAACAATAGTTTTAATGGGGACGAAAATGAATAGGGCTCAATGGGGGGAAAGAGGGATGGAAAAAAAGACAGACGAATGGGTGTCGAAGCAACATTGAATTCATGCTTTGGGGTCTGTCCTGAGATGGTGTAAGAATAGTACAGTAGATGGGCATGCACTTTCCATCCCATTCATTCTTAATGGGAAAAAAATCCCATTTATATTTTATTTATTAAATCCCATTTAAATTTGATATATATAAATATATATACCCAGATAACATATTTTTCAAGGAAGGCCTTGCTTATTTCAGCAAAGCCTTCGTCCAAAGACCCATCTTCTGGTGCCTGTACTTTTAAGACACTAAGACCCAATCCCATTTCACCCCTTGCCCCTAACACTTAGCCCTACCCCTCGCACGTGCGCGTTCACGTCTAGGGGTATGGTGATCCAGATTGGTGTTGAGATGGAGGGGTAGGGCGAAGTGTTAGGGCTGCATGGCCCTTCAAACGGAGATTTTTTAGAGGCACACTCCAAACGGAGTGTTATGAGATAATTCCAGGAATGCCCTGCGAATCATCGGCTAGATGGCTGCACAAGCGACCAAAGAGACCCATAAATATGAGTATTTTCTACGTTAAAAAGNAGGCTGTGTGCTCAGTCCTTTGTTGTTCACCTTGCTGACTCACGACTGTGCAGCAATGCACAGCTCGAACCACATCATCAAGTTTGCGGATGATACGACGGTAGTGGGTCTCATCAGCAAGAATGATGAGTCAGCATACAGAGAAGAAGTGCAACAGTTAATGGACTGGTGTAGAACCAACAACCTGTCTCTGAACTTAGACAAAACGAAAGAGATGGTTGTTGACTTCAGAAGGACAAGGTGTGACCACTCTCCACTACACATCGACGGCTCCACTGTGGAGATCGTCAAGAGCACCAAGTTCCTTGGAGTTCACCTGGCAGAGGATCTCACCTGGTCCCTCAACACCAGCACCATAACCAAGAAAGCCCAGCAGCGTCTCTACTTCCTGCGAAAGCTGAGGAAGGCAAATCTCCCACCTCCCATCCTCACCACATTTTACAGAGGAACCATCGAGAGCATCCTGAGCAGCTGCATCACTGCCTGGTTTGGGAACTGCACTGTATCGCATCGCAAGTCCCTGCAGCGAGTAGTGAGGATGATCATCGGTATCTCTCTCCCCACCATCACAGACATTTACACTACAAGCTGCATCCGCAAAGCAAACAGCATTGTGGATGACCACACACACCCCTCACACACACTCTTCACTCTCCTACCGTCTGGAAAGAGGTACAGAAGCATCCGGGCCCTCACATCCAGACTGTGCAACAGCTTCTTTCCCCAAGCCATCAGACTCCTTAACAACCAGAGTTGTTGAATCTGGTCTGAATAATTGCACACGTTTCAGTGACTGGACTGAAACGCACACACACAATCTCATCTTTTAAATCTGCCTACACATAAACTTAAGGAGTAAAATGTCTACACTTATACCAAATATTGACATAACTGCTGCTAAAAACAATGTTCAATGTTCATCTTAAAAAAATGGACATAACTGCACTTTACTTCTCCCTCCCTGTATTTATTGTTTGCTGTATATTGTAAATTGTCTTGTAAATCTATTGTATTTATTGTTCTGTGTAGCACCTTGGTCCTGGAGGAACGCTGTTTCGTTTCACTGTGTACGGTACACCACTGTATATGGTTGAAATGACAATAAAAAACTACTTGACTTGACTTGACTTGAAATTTGATATATATAAATATATATACCCAGATGACGTATTTTTCAAGGAAGGCCTTGCTTATTTCAGCAAAGCCTTCGTCCAAAGACCCATCTTCTGGTGCCTGTACTTTTAAGACACTAAGACCCAATCCCATTTCACCCCTTGCCCCTAACACTTAGCCCTACCCCTCGCACGTGCGCGTTCACGTCTAGGGGTATGGTGATCCAGATTGGTGTTGAGATGGAGGGGTAGGGCGAAGTGTTAGGGCTGCATGGCCCTTCAAACGGAGATTTTTTAGAGGCACACTCCAAACGGAGTGTTATGAGATAATTCCAGGAATGCCCTGCGAATCATCGGCTAGATGGCTGCACAAGCGACCAAAGAGACCCATAAATATGAGTATTTTCTACGTTAAAAAGACGCTGTATTGTAAGATAACCATTGTAATAGCGTTTTATGTTCTTCATAACACGCATAAAAATCGCTAGTAATATGGTGATGTCTCGGTCGCTACATAGCGAAATTTCCCATTCCACCTTAAATGGTGCAGCAGTTACATTCTGGTACCTGAGGTTGCAGCACTATTTAAGGTGAAACAGGGAAATTCGATCACAAAGCTGGCGATTAAAAAACTTCATATCACCAAAGAATTCTTGGTGGCGATAGTAAATAATTGTCATCGCTCCTCTTTGAAGGCATAAGATGCCCTACATGTATTTGAGCAGTGAGGAGCTGAACTTTACCCTCCTCTGCTGTCACTGCAGACTGGCGGGGTCGCCTATAGAGCACCGCTAGTAGCCTGTTAATAAAGTTAGTAGTTTTTTGTTTGTGCTCGTTAGAGTGGGTGACTCCTTAGATTGATTGATGTGTAAAACTGAAGTTGAATGAAGTGAATGTTCATTCATAACTGACTGTTTACATAAAAGCCACTGAAGACAACTGATGACGTATCCAGTTCTTGAAGGGCTGTTCCATTTCATAGGGGGAAGATTTCAACCACTACCCCTTGTAAATCAGTTTCAAGGGGGAGGGTTACACTCAAAAACAAGGGGTAGGGTTAAAAATAAGAAATGGGATTGGGCCTAAGTGTGCTAGGGCTTGTGGTATTCGATTACTTTTGAGACTGTTGTGCTGTCTGTTTGTCCGTTGTTACACTCATTCTTTATGCTTCCAAACTAATAACCTGTTGTAGCAAATTTTCAACTCATTGAAACTGATCTTCCAACTGTATGTTAGATCTTACATGTGCCACTTAGCTTCACCTGCCTACTTTGAGTTGTGTCCCCTTTCACCTTACTTTCTGAATAGGTCTCCACTCTCATTAGCTTTGGCTGGTTGGACTGTTTTCCTCTACTCAGTTGTAGCAGGTGTAGAGCTAGTAAGGTTCTGGTTCATATGGCATTGGATCTCACCTGTGGGATGTTGGACTCTCCTGGTAACCTTCTGAGGGAGTTTTTGGAGATGGGCAATAAATGGCTTTGACATCTGTGGAATTTACTGTAGCTTGCTTATTTGCTGTCTCACTATTTGCTAGCTATATCCCTGCTATTTGCCATTACGCCTTTGAGGTTTTAACTTTCATCCCTGTCTAGACTCTGTGTTGTATGACTTTTGCAAGGACCTTGAACTTGTTCATTGTAATGCATTTATTGGTCTCCCAGTTATTTGAATGTGTGTGGTTACTGATATTCCCTCTGTTACCAGATAAAAAAAATTAAGTACATTTTAAACATTTCAGTGTAGTAAGTATACTTATCATGTAAAAATGAAGTATATTATAATGTACTAGAAATGTACTTTAACATGTACCACAGTGTATCTAAGTGAATCTTAGTGGTGTCTCGAAATAGTACAGTTACAGTACAGTTAGTTCTATTTCAGTATATATTAATAACACTAATAATGTATAGCATACTAATACATAGTTATATCACGTTTATCAAGAATAAAGAAATAGCACACTTTCAGTACATTAATCATGAGTGCAAAGCAGTATACTAAGTTTACTTAAATTAACATTTATTTAATAAAATTAATTATTACAACAACCTGGAGCTCAACACAGCAAAAACAGTTGAGATGATGGTGGACTTCAGGAGAAGCCCCCAGCCTTTCCAGCACTCACAATCCTGGACAGAACTGTGATGGCTGTGGAGTCCTACAAGTTCCTGGGCATGACAATCACTAAGGACCTGAAGTCGGACTGCAACATCAGCTCCATCATCAAGACAGAAACAGCCTCTTTCCTCAGGCCACCACCTTCATAAACAGCTGACCAGTCACATCATCTGCTGGACCATAGTTACTCCTGTTACTCCATAGTGAGTTTCACTTACATGCCAGATTATACACTACAGTCTCTTACCCATACATGTATACAAGACTACCTCAACACTACTGCCTTATACTGTTTGTAAATAATGTGTAAACTGTACATTAATTGTCCATATATTGCTTGTATAGTTCTTGTATATTGTGTATACTATGTAGAGTGTATATTGTACGGTGTCTGTATGTATTGCGTATATGTGGAGTCGGTGTGTATATGGCGTATACTGTGTAGAGTGTATATTGTACAGTGTCTGTATGTATTGTGTATATGTGGAGTCGGTGTGTATATGGCGTATACTGTGTAGAGTGTACATTGTACGGTGTCTGTATGTATTGCGTATGTGTGGAGTCGGTGTGTATATGGTGTATACTGTGTAGAGTGTACATTGTACGGTGTCTGTATGTATTGCGTATATGTGGAGTCGGTGTGTATATGGTGTATACTGTGTAGAGTGTATATTGTACGGTGTCTGTATGTATTGTGTACATGTGGAGTCGGTGTGTATATGGTGTATACTGTGTAGAGTGTATATTGTGCGGTGTCTGTATGTATTGCGTATATGTGGAGTCGGTGTGTATATGGCGTATACTGTGTAGAGTGTATATTGTACGGTGTCTGTATGTATTGCGTATATGTGGAGTCGTAGTGTATATGGTGTATATTGTGTAGAGTGTATATTGTACAGTGTCTGTATGTATTGCGTATATGTGGAGTCGTTGTGTATATTGTGGACTGTCAGTACTAGAGAGACACGAACTGCCGAAACCAAATTCCTTGTGTGTGTCAACATACTTGGCCAATAAACCTGATTCTGATTCTGAAGAAAGCCCAACAGAGGATATACCTCCTGCGTCAGCTGAGGAAGTTCATCCTGTCCCAGGAGCTGATGGTACAGTTCTACACTGCCACCATAGAACCTGTCATCGGCACATCCATCACAGTGTGGGGCAGCTCAGCTACCAAACATGACACTCACAGACTGCAGCGCATCGTCCAGTCTGCAGAGAAGACCACTGGAGTTAAACTACCCACACTATTGGATCTGCACGCTTCCAGAACCAGGAAGCCTGCAGAGAAGATCATCACTGATCCATCACACCCTGGCCATCACCTGTTCCAGCGTCTTCCCTCAAGCCAAATGAGGATCAGGACAACCAGGCTACAGAGATACCGTCACACTTGATTCAGCACTTTAACTACACTGAGCATGGAAACTTCTATGTGATGCTTACATGTCGTTGCTCCAATTCTGGCAAAACCCAGTAACTGTATATTCTTGAACCTGCTCATTCATTCCAGACACAGACATCTATCTAAGCCCCAGTAAAAGGGTAATGGTGGCTCAGATGTTGTTTGTTTTAACAGCTGGAAAATAATGGCTGCTGTTTTTCATGATGTAACATCTCTTGAATATATGGCTCCTAAAGTTGTTGGAACAGCCCGGCTTCTTGCGGTATTAATCTGCCAGCCCTCTAAACTACAACCTGATTTGATGTATTACTCACTCTATTCGGTTTAGAGACCTGAATGTTAATTATGACTAGGCAGTCGCTAAAGAATATCCGTCTATACCATGGACACATCTGCACTTTTGGTGTCCTTGGGTGTCAGCTGGCTCTTTTAGACCATATGCTTCAACCCTATAAGAAACCCACATCATCCTATCACAAATTTAAATCAGCTTATCTTTTGTCTTTCTCTCCTTCGGTTCATGCTTCCTCTACCTGAGCATGCCTGTCTGGTTAAGATACTCTACAGTTATTTGTACTGCTCGAGATGAAGGTGTTCACTTAAGGACTAGGCACGTATCTCCTTTCTACAGGTCATCAACCGAAAAGTAACCAGGAACCCTTTCTGAGGACAATGAAAGCAGTCAGGTCAACACCTGATCAGTTTTCCATATATAGAGAAACAGACTGTTTGTTCTTTATCCTGTGTGGTCAACTCTCCTCCATCAGTATCAGTGATAGAGGGCACATTTTCAGACTCCCTTATGATATATAGATAGACAGATAGATAGATAGATAGATAGATAGATAGATAGATACAGCGAAAACGTCCTTCTTGGTGGTATGCTGACATTACCCTGGATACCGTGGCTCTTGATACATCACAAAGACTTGCTGTCTTGGTCACAGATGCGCCAGCAAGACGTGCACCAACAATTTGTCCTCTTTTGAACTCTGGTATGTCACCCATAATGTTGTGTGCATTGCAATGTTTTGAGCAAAACTGTGCTCTTACCTGCTAATTGAACCTTCACACTCTGCTCTTACTGGTGCAATGTGCAATTAATGAAGATTAGCCACCAGGCTGGTCCAATTTAGCCATGAAACCTCCCACACTAAAATGACAGGTGTTTCAGTTTCATTGTCCAACCCCTGTAGATAGATAGATGGATAGATACTTTATTGACCCCGTTGTACAGTATGAATAGAAGTAAGTACCGGCTCAGCCGAAATTATTAACTATTAACTATAAACTACAAATATTTAAAAGCGACCAGTGCATAAACGCTGCCTTACGTGGGCCTTGTCCACATGTACACGGGTATAGTCTTAATTATAGCCTTTTCTATGTGTTTTGATCTGTTGTCCACATGCAAACACTGTTTTAGACCACTGAAGGCTTTTGTAAAACTCCTGTCAGGGTAAAGATCCTCAGAGACTCAGTTTTTAGTGCTGTCGTGTAGACAGAGTAAACCCTGGCTTGTAATGCCGAGTGTGCACCATTGTCTCCTTTGTTGACATGACGCGGTTTTGTGCGATGGCGAATGACGCAGCCAAAATAGTGCTAGCTTTAACATCACTAACAGGATTTGTTACATGCTCACACATAAATATACAGTCACTCTTACACTATACTGAAGAACAGAGACATCAGGTCACTGCTATAACCACTTTAGAGTAAGGCTACCTTTATAAGGGATTTATAAATGGTTTAAAATTGGGTCATTAATGCTATTAGTTAGCTTATAAACACTTTACAAAGTATTACTAAGCAGTTATAACACATGAATAAAAAGGGTAAATGTGAGTTCCTCCCTATAATGAATATAAATATGTATTGAAGCTGACAGGGTTGATGCTGACTGATGAAAAAGACAGTAGGAAGATCAGTAAACATCAAAATCTGAGCTTTAGCAGTTTAAAAAAATGTGAGTTCACTGTTACACTAACAACAGGTCACTGTTGCCATTCTTATTTATGTGTTGTAACTACAAATGAATCATTTTAAGGTGTTTGTGACCTAATTAATAAGCATTAATAAAGTCTTTTTAAACCATTCATAAACCTTTATAAAGGTAGTCTTGTCTAAAGTGGTACCACCAGCACTCCCACCATACAGAGACTGCTTCTCAAACCGCATACTACAGCACTGAATAGTGTGTGGGGTAGTGCAGCACTGGTAAAAGTGCATTAACTAATGCAGCATGTAAAGTATATAAGTGTGTGGTTTGGGACGCAGTCAGGCTTCTTATTGGCCAACATGGGTTTACAGTTAGGGTTGTATCGCTGCCTGCTGGTTTGGCTGCTCTTGACCCCACCTGTCATGCGAACAAAGATTTTTTTTAACAACAGCGCTCAGGTGGACAGGAGGAAACCCCATCTTAAAAACATCCATGTACGTGTGGACAAAGCCTTATATGGCATTGACTGTCTATTAACCCACCATAGCAGTGCCAGTGCTAGCTTCAGTGCCTCAATTCCTCTATTGGAAATGCTCTTTTCTAGCCTGTTAGGTTTTTCACACATTAACTGAGATCTTATACTGTTCCTCTTGTGTCTTCAGTTCGGGAAATGAATAACAATTCACTCGTTTCACCAATCTGTTGGGAAATACTGGGCAAGGTTTATGTATGCTGCTGCATAATTTGTATTATTTGTTTTTGTATTCTAATTTTTTCAGAGCTATCCCCGTCGTAGGGGATGTTGTTACAATTGCTGGGCTATAAAGGATCACATGACTTGTAAGATTCAGGCCAAAGACACATGAAGATGAGCTTTAAACGGTTTATTACAAAAACACAATCCAAGGACCGTAACATGCAAAAGGTCAGTAACAAGGCAAACATAACCAAAAACAGAGATTCAGAGACGAAGCCAAAAGTCATAAACCAGCAGGAACAAAGTGGGAGAATAAGGCTTGGTACACACTGAATAACAGAAACAAGACTTTGCAACATACCCAACAAACCACACAGCTTCTAAAGATGATAGAACAGGTGTAAACAATCGTGTGATTAGTAGTAAAGTAATAAGGTGAGGCCAATCTGGCATAGGCTGCCAGCTGGGTGCCTGAGGGCACATGATCACCTGAGGTATCCTGGAAAATGGAGTCTTCAGGGGCTAGAATCTGTACCATGCCAGAGGGAGGCATGACAACAGTAAACCAATTTGCTGTTCCGTGCAATGTTTACCTCTTGCTGAATACTAAATGCCAAGAATCCTGGTTTAGATCCAACCAAGTTACAGTAATCTACAGACTAATCTTAAATCTCTCTTCTTAGCAAAAGTTCTGGAAACAATGGTTGCTTCCCAGTTCCCACATTCCAGTTTTGCCAGACATATTAATCCCTATAAACCCTTTTCTGAGGATTGTTAATGGCCTTCTACTCTTGATTGACATTGGAACTCAATTATCACTATCCCCTTCTTAATCTCAACACATCATTGGACATCATTTACCATGGCGTGCTTCTTGCTTGCCATTGCCTTGGCATTCTTGCTTCTGCTATTGATATTGGTGCCACTCTCTTCTGCCTTATCTTTTACCTCATTGACAGACGTGTCGTCTCTGTTCAGAGGCATCCCTCAGGGATCTGTTCCTTTTAATAATTTACAAACATTTGCTGATGTGGCTTCAGTTTTCACCTCTGTGCCGATGACTCACAGATCTATACCAGTACCACAGCCTTGCCAGTGTTCGGTGGAGTGCTTGGCCTCTAGTGCTTTTGACCTGTTACTCCTCATTGAAGCTTAAACCAGTTTTCACTTCAAAGCTACATTGTTTTTCACCTCTAACGGAACTGCACACCTTTGTGTCCAACTCAACAAAACAGATATGTAACCTTTCTCCTGTAAAACCCTATTTAAGGTACATTTTAAAGGTACGTTTACATTGTTGGTAACTCGATGAAGTACTGTGTACAATTCTCACTTGCAGAAATCAACTCACTCCCATTCTGTGTCAGCTGTGATGGCCTCATCCTGATTGCAATACAAATGACTTCTACTAACCTCTGACTGCTCTTTCTCCTCAATGCCTGGCTAAGCTCCCACCCCCCACCCCCTGTACATTCATGCATTACTTTCTGTTCTCCCAGCTTAGACTGTCTCTCAACGGGTTTCAGGCAGTTTAGTTTTATGGCTCACAAACTTTACAACAGACACGCTTAGAGACGTCACTCCTGTTCCCTCCTTTCAATCACAATTAAAATGTGTCATTGCATGTGTCCCTCTTGTGTCATTGCTTAGTGCCTTCACTTTTATGTGCAGGTTCTTGTTGTAAATGTTCTGTTCGCTGCAGGTCTTCATCATCATGATTGGTATACTTTTATTGGACCATGCTTCTGTTCTGTTCTGTTGGTTGAATGATGCTAATTGTGACTTCAGACAGAGGAATAATCAATGTCATTTCAATGTTTCTGTATATTTTATTGAGTTATAACAAACATTCAGAGTGGTCTGATAGTTCACTGTTGAAACGCCTGGATTTCGGTACAGTGGTGGTGCTAGCGGCCATGATGTATACAGTGCAAAAATAGCCATTTTAGTTATTATCCAAAATGAACCGTGAACCTACATGTATGTTTTTATAGGTACTTTTGATAATAATAATAATAATAATAATAATAATAATAATAATAATAATAGCAACAATAATAATAATTGTGTTCATTATTATTATTATTATTATTATTAATAATAATAATAATAATAATAATAATAATAATAATAATAATAATAATATTTTTGTTGTTGTTTTGTTGTTGTTGATTGTTTGTTTCTTTTTGTTGTTGTTGTTACTATTATTATTATTATTATTAGTAGTAGTAGTGGTAGTAGTAGTATTAATGTTATTGTTGTTGTTACTATTATTGTTATTGTTATTATTAGTAGTAGTAGTAGCTGTAGCAGTAGCAGTAGTAGTATTAATATTATTGTTGTTGGTGTTATTATTGTTGTTGTTGTTGTTGTTGTTGTTGTTGTTGTTGTTGTTGTTGTTGTTGTTGGTGGTGGTGGTGGTGGTGGTGGTGGTGGTAACAACAACAACATCATCATCATCATTATTATTATTGCATATTTCAGTGCATTTTTAACCATTTCCATTAGAAGGCATTGGACGTTTGGTTCCTATCGCAACCACTGTTAATATATTCGATTCTGTAAGTATCTCTAGAACAGAGACAAATCTGGATGACTTATATCTTCACAAAATTAATAATGTCGAAATGTCTGAAAAGTCTGTTAAATTCCCTTTTAAACTGAAAGCCTGTGATATAAGTCGTGTCCAAGTAAAGAATTATCTCTGGATTCCTCTGAGACTGCTTGCTATTACATGGAATCTCACCAGGAATTGAGATCTGCCAGAACCTGAGATTGGATCAGAAATGTCTAGGGGCAGAACCCACTAGAATCAAATCATTACCAACCTGCTGCAGAATCAGCTGAGAACCTACAGGAGCTGTGGACACTGTCTGTGGTCCAGTGTGCCTGCAGTCTAGGAATTGTTCCAACGTACAAGTCTTTCAGCAAGGCCACATACATTCCTATGTTCACACTCATGGACAATTATTTGGACATATTTGTATTTATGATTTCATGTTTTGCCCACTATCCTTGTTCTTAGCGTTAGCTTACTCTTAGCTTAGCATTAGCTTCCTGTTTACTTTGTTAATATCCTGTTTACCTTGTTGTCATTTCTATTAGCCTAGCTTAGCCAAGTTTAGTGAAAGTAAAGCTAAACACAATGATGAATAAAGCTCCACATTTGGCAGCAAACAAAACAAAAGTGATTAAAACTGAAAAGTATTCTTGCTTATTAAGACCTAGACCTTTCCCAGATGCTCCATTTAGAGCCAATATGATTCCATCACCTATTTACATTCCTAGCCTTAAAGTGTCCCAACAGAATAGCACCTATGGGGTTACGCAAACAGCAGACAATCAGACTTAGCTTCAGTCTTCTTAACGTACGCAGCTGTGCAGTGCCTATAACAGCTAATGTATTACTTCATGCTAACTTAATGTAAAGTGTTGCCAGTTCATCTTTAGTGCAGCTGGCCTGGACGGTCCAACTGACTTGTACGACTACCGTCAAGAGAATTTCCCAATGCGCAGCCAGAGTCCGGAGTCAAAGTCGCCTTTAAAGCTTAAGACCATTGATCAACCTGTAAAGGTTGTAGCAGTCCAAGTTATGTCGTGCCTTTAAAACAGTCATTGCAGTTGCACGTTCCGGTGTGAACTCTTTAGATGTCTGTAGAAGAGGTGAGGGAGTTGGGAAAACAGAGCGGGAATGCAGTGTAACGCTACCATTCCGGTTTACTATTCTTCTCAGCTCACTGTAATGAGCTTATCACAGGGCTTAAATAGTGTGCTTGTTAAGAAGTGGACCGTTAGTAGCCGAAAGTCTAAGTATGTCACGCTTCCGGGTTTCCCCTCTGTCTCCGATCTCCCGAACTCCAACTCCGAGAATCCAACACCCGATGATGTCATAGTCACCAGGCCACCATCGCCCAATCACGCCTGTGAAGATGTTAGACCCCGTGAAGAGGAATTTAGGGTTTTACATGTGGCTTGCTGGTAAGGTCTGTGAGGGTGAGTCGACCAATATGGATGAGCTGGACTAAAAGTAGGGTGCACGAACAAGTCGTTTATTTACACGACGTGGAACAGGAAACAAAAACTGTACGAAACGAAACATAAGCAGAAAATAAAGTATTTACAATGTATACTAAGCATCTGGCTTAGTTATAACATGGGGAGCAGCCGCGAGGCTGGGTCCCAACGCCCTTTATAACTTTCCCCACCATTGCTTCTCACACTACAAGCGGCTAGTGTATTGGTCACCCAGAGTCATGGGGAGAAGAAGTCCTCTCTCCTAGGAGCCTTCGAGTCTTAAATCCGAAGCCCCGCCCTTGGAGATCCCACTCCCCACCAAGGGGTTACAATAGTGCAGTAACACATGAAACAAACGTCAGCGCTGTATATAAACAACCTAGGTTAAACAATTCATCGCAAGTACACACATTGTCTGGGCCCATCAACTTACAACAACTTAATTATTTCCTTTTTTCCACCCACGGGATATTAGCTGCGGAATAGGACCCCCCCCCACCCTTTCTCCCCACCGGTGGATCCTCCCGATGAGGATAAGGTACGTGGGTCTCCCTGCTGTAGCCCTTTTGCCAATTCTCCCTTCACAGGCAGACACAGGTAAGTACATCCATACACACACATATTTTACCGTGCAAGGGCTGGTATTCACTGGAGATGGGGTAGGTCTCGCCTTACCACATCACAACGCCCCATTTTCAGAGTACTGATCACACACACCAGTCTCTCATGACTTTGCCTGCTCCCTTTGGTATGTCCACCCTGTTTCTCTTGTTTAGCTACACTGCTAACCTGTTAAAAAACCCTCACTCTGCTTTTAGCTCAGCGTGCGTCAATCCCAGTTTGTTAAGATTCAAGATTCAAGAGTTTTATTGTCATATGCACAGCATAACAAGCAGTTACATTGTACAATGAAATTCTTACTTTGCAGTTCCTCCATTCTCGACAGTCTTAAAAAATAAATATCAATATAAAAAGGAGAGAAAAATAAGAAGTATAATAAGAATATACATATATATACATTAAACCTTACACTACACTGCTCATGTGCTTTTGCTAATGGCTACATTGAGGCTCTTTCTCTTTCTGGGTAAGAACGGTTACAAGGTACGTTAGCATTGTTTGTACCTTCATTAACACAAGTGTGCACATACCTAAGTGAGCCCAGTTGGCCTTAAAGGGGTGCTACTGCGAAGCAGAATGCGTTTGGCCTTCTAACTCCTAAACCAGATTTTTGACAGACATGATTCCATGGAACAAAGAAATCAATTGCCATTTGGGCTATTAAGCTCCGCCTACTAAGATTTTTTTCTAATTTGCATAATATGCAAAACCTACTTTTGCGAACTAGGCTTATTGTTTATGCGCAAAAATTCAGAAAAAAATCTCAAAAAATCCTCCAGACTCTGAACCTCAATAATTATCAAAAAGCATGTCGACTTTTGTAAACAATATGGCTGCCATATTCAAACGAACCCTTCTGAATAAATGAAAAAAATACAGAATTAATTAAAAGATCTGTAACTCAAGAACACTTCATCCAAAAAATTTGAAACTTGACAATTTCGTTAAGGACTAGATTCTGAGGTAGCCTTTCAAGGTTGGTGCATCGATAGCGCTATAAATGCTACCTTGCTGTTTCTCAGCAACCGTATGTCTGGCATCGTCTTTAAGACACATTACAAGTGAATTTCTTAGGACAACTTGATACGTGAAAATTTACAACCCCCATTAGGCAATAAGCCTTCAGTAGACATTTGAAAGGCTTAACATTGACCAATTAGATCATAATAATTTTATATAATAATTTTTGGTCATTTTGTTTGTTTTAATAAGCTGTTTATGTCATAATTTCAAATTCTTTAATCGATACAATCTGGATATTATGACAAAACTGGTACAATACAGTATGTTGTCAGATCATGTCTGCACAGGGGGTTTCAGAAATACTGAGGTCCAATTAAAACCTTTGGGGGACAGTCGTCATAGGCCCCCCTCCACCATGGGCTCCGTTGCGGCTTCCTCCCTGGCCTCCATTAGTAGCGAATCATCTAAAATGAAATTAACTCCCCGACTTTGTTCATTCGTTGCATGGAAAACAGGATATTTCTCCCTACTCTCGCGCATGTACTGTCGCGCAATGCTTTACTTTCCCATTACCATCACATTAAAAAGTCCAAAACTTTGGGCACTGTAGCACATAATCATTTTTAATTTATTTGGCAGAGGTGGATGAAACATGTCTAATGACTGCACGATTGCCAAACTTGCTGTTAAAGCATTAATCAGATTCTCGACCCCTCTTCCAGCACAAATCTCCATAAAAGATCAAATTAGCAGCCGCTGCTCTCATGCATAATTAGTGCTCCTGCTCTCGCAGATACGCATCTCAGCAGAAAGACTGTAGTACTCGGAGTTTCATTAGGGGAAAAAAACCTGGCTTAATGTTCCAGAAGTTATTATTTTTTTTAATTGTGTCCCACCCCCCCGAATAAAAGCTTTCTTTTATTCCTGTGCTGAGGCTCTCACAGCACTTAAACCACTCTCAAGTGCCTTTCTGATGGAGACACATGCACCTTTTTAGACTTTAACCAAGAATAGGAATGCATGTACAGATGTACTCCATCAGTGGGATGAAAAGAAGAGCGGCGCTGGGTTCCTGTTTCGCTTCCAACTCTCTATATATTCAACCTGCAAAATCATTTCATTTCCACCCCTCGCTGCCCTCGCGGCTCTAAATGCAGCCCACATCCATCATTATGCACCGAAAGCACATGAAAGGAAGATCTTCTATTGTTACACCTACATCCATTAATTGCTTTTGCTGTATTTTGGCTTTTTCTCTCTCTCTGTTTGAATCTTTTTATTCCAGTTGGTCCTACATTACTCTTCTGGCTGACTTCTAACAAAGTCATTGCCTGAGGAAAATCCAAAAGATCCGGTTGGACAGTAGTCACCCAGCACATGGCCTGTTCACCATACTGCCATCAGGCAGGAGGTACCGCAGCATCCAGGCTAGAACAAACTGGCTAATGAACAGTTTTTACTCACAGGCTATCAGGTTCCTGAACAAATGACAAAGTTGTGAGCCCTTTATCAATACCATTTCACTCTGATGCTATGTTATTAATATTAATGTATCATATGACTGCTATGGAAAATATGCTATGGGCTGTATATAATCTATTTATACATATTAGAGAGTTTTTACATTGGACCCTCTGTCTATACTTTGTGTATATGTAATATATTTCTGTTTATTCATTACTGGTTATTATTAGTATTTTGGTTAGTATTATTATTAATACTGCTCTGCTCTACAGTGAATACCTGTGCCCCATCACAAGCATTTCAGTGCCTGAACCTCCTGACATCCTGTGCAAATGACAAATCAGATTAAAGCTTGAATTTGAAACTTGAACTAAACTGAAACTAGCTTTCCACTGTAGTTGACACTGGACCCCAAACCCAGACCCAAACACTGGCTGAAATGCCCTCTGACTGCTTTCTTTATAGTGCCTGTTTATTGGCTCACTATAGAAACAGCTGCACATGCTTCATATGAGGGCAAATTAAGGCATGTTCTTTTCAGATGATATGTATGTAGAGCTGATTCATCAGTTACGCTCAAATCTCAGGCTTGTTGTGATGTCATACAATGGATTCAAATCTACAGATCTAGTTCCAAAAAGCTTGCGACAGTATGTGGAATGCTGATGAAAACAGAAAGTCAATTCTGTTTGACTTGTACTAAAATTGAAAACCATCCTTGCACATTAAGGACTAGATCTTTCCTGGATGCTCCATTCATACCCAAGCAGGGTTGCATCACCAGTCTTAAACTGTCCCAGTCCCAACAGAATAAAATATAAGCAACAAGAAAAGTTGAAAGTCACCCTGCACGGCCTTGATGCAGCTTTAAAAACCCTCTGCCTTCTCAGCTTCATGTGGAGCCACCTGGGATGCTTTCTCAAAAGGGTTGAAGTTCCCTATATGCTTGTTGGGGAAAGATGGGAAATTTGATATTTTCCAAGGACTTGGAAATAAGTGATAACATCATATTGTCTAAAGGATGACGAAAAACATACATTTAATCGCATATTTCCAACTATTTAATCTTTGTAGTCACACCTGTGAATTTATACACTACCCATCAAAAGTTTAGAGACGGCTCCTCATAGAAGGTTCTCCTTATGTTTATCTTAATACTTTACTGTAGAATAAAAGTGAAGACATCAAACTATAAAATAACACTGGAATTATACAGTCCACCTTAAACACCTCCAAAATGGAGCTTTACAGGAGGATAAAACAGCTTTCTTAACCTGCAGTGGAGCTGATAGAACAAGGTTTATTTCTAAGCAGTTTTGGAGCAATTCTATTGGTCTGTTCATCATGAATATTCACTAAACTGAAAGGAGAACTAGAGCTTTTACACTGTGCAGAAAAAGTTTTTTGTACATCTAAATATACACTAATCGTAAAAAGAATAGCCGCACCCAGAAGGAAGTGTGGGACTGCAGTGCTATTAGGAAGGAAGATAAAGCTTACCAGGAACAATAAATGATGATTTAGAGACTGATATGGGTAATATTTATTGAGCTACACATACAGAAGTAGTGTCTCTCAGGACAGTGTTGGGCCACCATGTTTGCTAAGGCAACATGCCAGACAGTTGGTGTTATAGAGGTTCCTAGTGGTGTCCTGTGATAATCCATCCCATGCAGCTTGAATATTCTCACACAGTTCCTGCAGAATGTGTGGTAGGGGTGGAGGTGGAGTGACACCAGGCCTTCTGGACATGTGACAACAAACTGTTCATCTTGGTGCTGACCACGGTGCCTCCACACACGATTCGTTGGTCATCTCCACCAAGACAAAAGCGGGACTCGTCACTGAAGATGACCTGCTGCCATTCTGAGTCACTTCATGACAGTCTGGTCTGATACCATTGCAGTCTTTGGTGACGTTGACTTGGTGTTAAGGGCAGTTGTCATAACAGTCTGCGTGTGTGTAGTCCTGGGTCATGCAGCCGTCTGCCAATGGTGCTGGCACTAACAGGATGACTCATGGAGGACATCACTGCTTGCTGAATGGCTGCAATCATGGCTGTTGGCTCAGTCAGGTACAGCAATAAGGCCCATCCTTGCTTATATCACATGCGCTGAGTATAAAACTTGAGTCACACAATGTCTCACAATGTCAAACCTATTTACCAAGTTTTATTCCTGTGGGTTGATTCATTTTGGGTGCAACTATGCTTCTGATGATGCATGTATATCGGAGGTGGAGATATGGAGAAATATCATACTGTGGAACATCAAGAGTATATGTGGTATATCAGGGTATGTACTGTTTCAGACTCTCATCAGTTGGAGCTGTTAAGTGTAAGACTGTAGAGTCTTTAAGATCACCAACAACATCCATTTAGATGTGTCTAAACTTTTAAGTGGTTGTGTACATCTCTGTCGCTGCAAAGGGAACCACTAATGCTGACATCTTTGAACTCGCTATGGCTGTTTTGATGCTGTTTTTCCCATTTACTTGAGTCCATGGATGACTTTCAGTGCCTGAACTTAAATGCGCAGTGCTCGTTCTCTCCAGGGAGACGAGGCCGCCCCTAATGCACCATCACACCTTCACTAAAGAGTGTGGCTCCTTCGTTTATTCCCATCTCTCAATCACTTGTCCTTTCCTTTCGTTTTTGTCCTCTGTGCTTCTTATCGGGCTGTTTTTGATGCACTGTTCTTCACTTACTCACTCCATTTGCTGCTCGCTGAAACAGGAGGCCTTTAAAGACAGCGTATGCTGCGGTACCGGCGAGGCTGGCTCAGCGTGTTGTTTTTCTGGATTTCTGACATGGATTTAAAGCTGCAAGCTGACAGCTGAGCTGATTTTTCTTGCTGTGTTTTAAGACTCTCGTTGTTCACTGGCTGATCTGCTCAGTATGATCTCCATGAAGCTGACAGGCTTGCAAAATATCAGAATCCATCCAAAACGTTGAGTATCCAAACCTCTGCAAAGGCTGGGCGTTTATGTGGTTACTCAGTTTGCCAGTGATCTCCTGACATGTGTTTTTAAAGGTTTTTAAAGGTCAAGTTTGCTAATTTTTCTGAAAGCTAGAAGAGACTGAAGAGATAAATAGCTTTTAAACTCCTCAACATGATGCTGCGGTTTTTATATTTACACTCATCGTCAAAAGAATAGTTGCACCCAGAAGGAAGTGTGGGACTGCAGTGCTATTGGGAAGGAAGATAAAGGTTACCAGGAACAATAAATGATGATAAACTTAGACTGATATGGGCAATATTTATTGAGCTACACATACAGAAGTAGTATAACCCCAGTGTGGCGTCAGGCCGCCATGTTCGCTGGAGTTGTAGAGGTTCCTAATAGTGTCCTGTGATAATCCATCCCATGCAGCTTGAATATTCTCACACAGTTCCTGCAGATGGTGCCTTAGGGGTGGAGGTGGATTGACACCAGGCCTTCTGGACGTGTGACAACAAACCGTTCATCTTGGCGCTGACCACGGTGCCTCCACACACGGATTCGTTGGTTGGACAAAAAGCAGGACTTGTCAAGTTTCATTCCTGTCGGTTGATTCCTTCTGGGTGCATCTGTTTTTTGTCACTCGCACTCTGACCTTAACTCTGCCCATAACAGTCTGGATTTTCCAGTATTTGGCAGGAGGATTTGCTGTCAGAGAGTTCATCTGACATGCTTGTGCATATTGTTCCCAAACAGTGCGGTCCATAAATAATTAGGCAGACACAGTATCTGTGGTTTTGACCTCTGGAGCAGATCAGAACTGAAAACATTGTTTATGAGAAAGTGTAAAATGTCAGCCCTAATTCCAGAATACGTACTCTCCAATTATAGCTGGCATTCTGCAGCGTGAAATACAGTGGTTAAATTGGTCCATAGCAGCATATGATATAATACAACCCCAAATTTGAGAAAGTTGGGACAGTATGGAAAATGCAAATATAAAACATGCAGTGTTTCATACATTTACTGTTTCTTTTTTATTGCAGACAGTATGAATCCAAGACTTCCATGTTTTGTCTGGTCAGAGACATTTCATTTGTTAATATAGATCAATTCCTGCATTCAAAGTCTGAAACACGTTCAAAAAACAGTTGGGATCATAATTCATGTACCACTTTATAACGTTCCCATTCCTTCTCACACCGCTTAAAAAACGTTTTGGCACGAAGGATATCAAGTGATGAAGTGCTTCAGGTGTTATTTTGTCCAATTCTTCCTGCAAACATCTCTTAAGGTGTGCTAGGGACAGGTCTCTGACTCTATGTAATGTGTGCAGTATGTGGTTTTGCTTTGTCATGTTGAAAAATGCATGGAAGTCCCTGGAAAAGATTTCTTCTTGAAGGCAGCATATGCTGCTTGAAGATCTTAATGTATTTTTCTGCATTAATGCTGCCATCACAGAAGAGCAAATTACCTTTGCCAAAATGCTGACACACTGACCGCATACCATGACTGACCCTGGCTTTTGGGCTTGTAGTCTGGATTGTCCTTTTTGTCTTCAGTCCAGAGCACACAGTGTGCATTTCTTCCAAGAAAGAGCTGAAACACTGATTAATCTGACCACTGTAAATGTTTCCATTGTGTGATGGTCAGATGGGTCTGAGCCCAGAGAAGTTGACGCCGCTTCTAGGCATTTGTGAATGTAACTCTGTGAAAGTAATCCCTCGCCCTTGTGGTTATATCAGTTATTGCCGAATGATGGTTCTTGAGGTTCTTGATGCAGTGCCATTTGAGGAATCATCTGAAATTCCTCCTGTTTCTTTGAATCGTTTAATGATATTATGAACTGTAGAGGGAGAAATAGGCCAATCCCGTTCAGTCTTTCTTTGAGTAACATCATTTTTGGACATTTCAATCATTTTCTCAGCACAGATGCACAGATTTCTCACATGCTCCTCAAGGCCCTTTGTGGTTACTGAATTTGTACCAACTCATGATTACAATCACCTGCTAGTAATCAGTTTTTTTTTTACCTGACCCTAAATTGCCAAACTTGCTTTGGAATGTGTTGCAGGCTTAAGATGCAGGAATAAAGTCCAGTTAAAGTGGGTGCATCCCAATTGCCCACTTAATTTGTGAGTATGTAGTATATAGTACAGTTACAAATATCAACATTGAGTATACTCAAAAATCCACACTGCACACATAGAACCAGTTGATTTCTGATTAGGGCAAGGATGGACATCCCACAATGCAATGGGAAACAGACAGGAAGGAGCTTCTCACATTTGGAAAAATGGCAGACTGCCATGTGACAGCATGTGCATAAGTGTGAGTTCAACCCAAATCTGTCACCACAGCCTGTATACATACTTATATAAATATACTATATTTACTTTGTGAGTTCTTTTATTATCATTTTTCATACTTTCCAACATTTTCTAAATCTGGGCTTATATAGTAAAAATAATTTATCCAGTTAAATTTGTAATTCCAAAATATTTTTGTTGCTTAGACATCTAGCTGAGTTTATGTATAACCCACTCTTTAGTGAATTGACTGCTGCTAAATGTAATACGCTAAATGTATTACAAGACATTAAATGAATATTTTGAGAAAATAAGTCATTATTTCAAAGTACTAATTGTGACATACTGCTGCCAGGAACAGAGACCTCCAGCTGTCAGAAAAGGGCTTGAAATAACTACAGCGCATGGTGCAGCGAGGAGTAAATCCTTTTCCCCCTGTTTTATCCTGTTAAAAATGAAACATCATATGTCAGCATCTCACGTATTCTCAGAAGAACACGTCTGTTTTTTGCTGGGCCAAACAATGAGAGGAAACGAGCAATAAATGTAAGCAATAACTCAACTCACTTATGAAAAGCAGATGGTTCCTTAGGCTTGATTCATTTGAACACAGACACACTGCTTATGATGATATGCTGTTTGATTGGGGAAGTATTGTTTTATGCTTTGCTTTATGGCATTCCAAAAGCTTAACAGAGGCTCTATTGCGAAAATCAGGTGATGGATCTGCATCGCCCGAGGTTAACTCATAACTGTGATAGCTGGTTTCTTTACTAGAACCTAATATGTAAAGATGAACCCATGTTTTAGGAGACAATGTGGCATTTGCATGCTAATGCATGTGAGATCATTTTCGCCCCTGGAAATAAATCAGCCCTGAGACGGGGAATCATCTGGCATAAAGGGGGCGCACGCTTGACAAATGAGATGCAACAACAATCATTTTGAGTAATGCCAGAGGTTCCTACAGGGTCTGACATCGGAAGTGGCTTGTTTACCACCCTAGTCTTATCATAAGAGCACCGTAAAACATGCTCTCCAAAGCAAACTGGCACTATGCATGCTCTTAAGGAGGCCGGGTCTTTCTAATGCTTTCTTCCTAGTGCTGAAAAATGGTCAGAAGGAGCACATATTAAATGTTTAAAGCATCTGCAGCCTCCTTTGCAGAGTGCAACCTTGAGCACAGGAATAAAATTCCTCTCTCTGAATTCTTTAATATTCATTGAGTTTAAGTGGGTCTCATTACAGGCAGTTTTATAAGCTTGTTAAATGCTGGGGTCTCTGAAAGTATTTGCAGGTTTAAATAAAGGTGCCAAAACCACTTTTGCTCCAGTGGCTAGTTCACAAGAACCATTATTGTGAATGTGTGAATCAGAAAAGTGCCTTTTGAAGAACTCCCACACAACGTAAAGGTTCTAGACCAATTACACTAAATCCAAGGAAAGTACAGTTTTGAAACCGTCGTGTGAACAGATGTGCAAGAATGGTGATGAAAAGTAGAATAGTAGATGACCGATGTGTTGGAGGTCACATCCTTATTCTTCGTTAACAGTACATTTTGACAAATGTCGTCGCTGTCCAAAGGAAAACATATACACTATGTTGCCAAAAGTATTCGCTCGTCTGCCTTTAGGCACATATGAGCTTGAGTGGCATCCCATTCTTAACCCATAGGGTGTAATATGATGTCGGCCCACCCTTTGCAGCTATAACAGCTCCAACTCTTCTGGGAAGGTTTTCCACAAGGTTTAGGAATGTGTTTATGGGAATTTCTGACCATTCTTTCAGAAGTGCATTTGTGAGGCCAGACACTGATATTGGATGAGGAGGTCTGGCTCGCAGTCTCCGCTCTAATTCATCCCAGAGGTGTTCTATCGGGTTGAGGTCAGGACTCTGTGCAGGCCAGACAAGTTCTTCCACACCAAACTCGCTCATCCATGTCTTTATGGACCTTGCTTTGTGCACTGGTGTGTAGTCATGTTGGAACAGGAAGGGGCCATCCCCAAACTGTTCCCACAAAGTTGGAATTCACTGAGCTCCTGAGAGCTCTTTTGCCTAGGTTCTAGCTTTTATACACCTGTGGCCATGGAAGTGTTTGGAACACCTGAATTCAATGATTTGGATAGGTGAGTGAATACTTTTGGCAATATAGTGTGTTTTCATATTTGTTGGTTTTTACTTTTATGCATCATTTGAACACAGCAGCTGCTGTTTACACTATGTGAACATTTCATGATGAATGGACCAACAGAAATGGCCCAATATCACTTAGTAAAAAGTCTGGTTGCTTACATTAAAATGAAATGAGGTTTTTGCGCTTTCCTATAAAGTGGCCATTTTTTTTTCTTCTGTCTAACTTTTCAGAGGGAGTTATTTTGAAGAGTTTGTAAGAGCGTATAGGTGTCTAGTAAAGACCTGAAGTACTGCACGTTTCAGCAATAAATGGGTTTCTTGCATTCCTTCTTCTCCATTTGCATTTCACTGCTGCCTGAACAAAACCATGTATCTCCATTTTTGACATACAGCAATGTTAAAAAAATGGCTGTTGCCCTTTACGTTTGGTGTATACTTCATGATGAATGGTCCAGTAGAAATGGCCCAAACTGACTCTGTCACAAAGGTCAATGCCACAGCTATCAGGAGTCAACTGCAGGTTTATTAATCCAAACTCACAACCGTGTAAAAGGCAGGTTAAAATTCCCATAAACACATTCCTAAAGCTTGTGGAAAGGCTTCCCAGAGAAGTTGGGAAGATTGGGCCGACATCATATTAAACCCTATAGATTAAGAATGGGATGTCACTCAAGTTCGTATTTGTGTGATGGCAGATGAGCGAATACTTTTGGCAATATAGTGTATTTAACTAGTTATGTAAAATAGTTAGATAAGCTAAACTAAGTTAAAAGATAAAACACCAGTTGCCTTAGCAGCTAGCTAGCTAATATAGTTGCTATACAAGCTACAAACCACAACAGATCATTTCAAGGCTTTCAGGTTGATGATGTCATTTGCGACATCAACGGACTTCGTACATAAAATAATTATCTCGTGAATATCTGAGACTTACCTTTATATAGTGGTTCCGTCAACACGTTAGAAACACAGCATCTCATTGGTCAAGCAACTCCTTACAAGGTGTCAGTGGATGGCTAGCAGCCATGCTAACAACAACAATAACTCAACACGGACATATGGATTATGGATAGATAATCCCAGTAGACTTTCGATGTTGGATTTATCATCATAGGTTTACGTTATAAAGTCTCTAAAAAGACAGTTCCCTTCATAGCTGGATCATATAGCTTTTGATGGAGATATGATTGCGCTGAAGCCCTCGTTGGAAGGGAAAAATGCTTCCCTTCCAGGAAAAATAAGAGTAAGACTATCATGTAGGATTCCCGAGATTTCTCCTTTTGTGTATGATCTCCTTTGATGTTGTATATGGCACTGTCGACCTTATACACCGCTTTTACTGTGAGCAGTGCTACAGTTGTGTCCTTCAGACCGAAGGTTTTTCTTTAATGACAGGCTCATTATTTAATGAAAGGCTCTTTATTTGAATCCATGTCGAACCTTAGCAAGTGCTGAGCAATGTCTGAGCTAATAACATTAAAAGCACAGATCTCTATTAAAGACTCAAGGCTTGACTCAGATGTACATTAAGCAACTTGTAAAGAAGTCTGCCTTTGGGTCAAATACGCCCCACAAGCTCATCTAGGTCTATCTGTATTGAGACATCAATAGTATGAATAGTTACAGAAATAGCTGCACCCAGAAGGAATCAACCCACAGGAATGAAACTTGGTGGGTAGGTTCGACAAGCAAATGATTCAAGTTTCATGCTTGGCCACGCATGTGGCGTAAACAAGGACAGGTCTTATCCAACAGTCACGATTGTGAACATTCAGCGAGCAGTGATCACCAAGATGAACGGTTTGCTGTTACACATCACACATCCAGAAGATATTTGCAGTTGTAGCACGTCTGATCCTCTGAAAGGCTGACCAAGTGCTGTTTTGGCTTATTAAGCTGAAACGTAAAAGCACAACTCTTTCTATCAGTTGGACACACATGAGTTTCTACTGGAAGTCAGTGCTGTAGATCATTTACTTAGCATTCTCCTCAAGAACTTTGGCTTGATCTACAATGACACAACAGTATTTGTCAGTAAAGATATCCACAGCTTATGCAAGATATCCCCTAATGCCCACATCAATATTGGACAGACAGCGCGGTACAAACAAATCAATGACCATGCACTTCTTTTTCGTTTTCAAAAAGCCACTTCCATGTCAAACAGATGGGATCCATCCATCCACATTGCTCAGAATTGAGAGATTAATTTTCCAACTGTTTTTACTTCTTTAGTTTGCTAATGATGTCATCAATTTACCGCTGCTTTTCACTCAACCACCCCCCAAAATGCACCCAGACATGTCCACACCAGTGATCCCCAGTGAATTCTAATGCCACTCATATACTAGATATTGGGTTAAATCTCCTAGTATCTTTAATTCGCTGTAGAAATTCAGAATGCAATGCTTAATGATTGGCTGGTAATGTGGCCAATACACACACCACCATGGGAATAAGTTAAGTCAAGGTTTATTTATATGTGCCTTTACAGAGAATCTGCTTTACAGAGGATCCGTGTCCAAGTCCCCAGTGAGCAAGCCAAGAGTGACAGTGGCAAGGAAAACTCCCTCAAAGCAAGAGGAAGAAACCTCGAGAGGAACCAAGACTCAACAGTGGAGCCCATCCTTCACTGTTCCACTCCAGATAGCAAGACAAGCACAAAAGCAACATGAAAAGTTTAATAATTTACAATTATATGCAATATTGAATAGAATAAGGAGCTTTCTGTTCACATGGGCTCAGAAAGAAAAACTGCTCAGTCATGTTTGGCTAGGTTTAGCCCACATGCAGCTGTGACTAGTGTTTCACGCCTGAAAAGCTGCAATCTGTGAAACGACTGAGGTAGATTTCCATTTGCGCTCGCTTGTTGTTCTCCTTACAACCTCTCTCTGTCCATATTCTCTCATTTCCTTTCTCTCGCTCCCCCAGTCGAGGTAAGACAGGAGACGTGGTTTAAAATAAATGGCCACTGAGACAATTGAATGCTAGGTGCAATTCCACCGTGCTGACTGTAATGGCCTTTTATCGACAAGCTAATTCCCAGCAGGTATCGAATGTGCCACAGCAGAAGACTAATGGAAGGAAACGGACCGCTGTATTTCCTTTCCGTTCCCTTCCACCTTCCAGTCTCATTCAGTGCATCCTGTTTTCGGTTGAATTGGAGCTTTGCCAACTGTTAAACATAACTGCCTGCCTCTGCTTTCATTTCAGCTGAACTGAACCCTCTGGGGCAGTTCTTATTTATTTGTTTACATTTTGATACTAAATTTATTTATTTTCTTATTTACGTTTTTTTTTTTTTACTTGAATACCCACAACCTGCTGCATAGCCCGAGCACGATGACGTGATGGAACGTGTTACAGACATCACACAGAATTGTGCCTACTCAGGTGTGCATAGTGTCTGAATAGATAAATAAATAAATAAATGAATAGATAGATAGATAGATAGATAGATAGATAGATAAGGAAATAAATAAATAGATAGTCTTTCTGGAGTTCTGTTTGGCTTGAATGCTTGAAGCTGAATAAAATTCTGGTTCCTGTCTACATCCGGAAACTAGAACAAGGTAACGGTGTCCTTAAAAATATCAATATCAAAATGACATTAGTCAGTCTTTTCACGTATTCGACTGAACACTGAAAGTAATTTTTTTGCCATTTTCAGCCAAAAAAGTCCGGTTGCCAAACATTCGGTGGATCCCTATCCCAAACACATTCAGTGCTGTTGAGGGCCGGACTCTGGGGTGGTCAGTCCATTGTTCTGAGAACACCAGCGGCTTCATTAAGATAGCCAGAAACATCCGTTTAGTTGGGTGTGTCTAAACTTTTGACTGATAGAGTATATTAAAAACAACATAGTGTCTATTTCCACATGATAAGGAAACTTTTACCAACATTTACACAGGATTAATACACTCACTCTCTCTCACTCATATTCTAACCCGCTTATTACAGCTGGGTTATGGGGGTGCTGAAGCCTATCCCCGCTCTCAAAGGGTGGAAGGCAGGAAACACCCTGGACAGGCAATCACAGCACGCACATCACGGCAGACACAGACAGACATGCACATTCACATATACACACGCCTTGGGGGGCAGTTTAGCATCTCCAGTTGACCTGGCCGCATGTCTTTGGACTGTGGGAGGAAACCGGAGCACCCGGAGGAGGAAACCCACACAGACACGGGGAGAACATGCAGAGTCCACACAGAAAGAACCCTGGCCCTTCTAGCTGTGTGAACCAGCAAGGAAGCTGATCTACCAGCTGTGCACAGATGTTCTTGTGGGTGTGACTACCAGGACAGAAACACAGGGGGTCCATAGTGGTTTATAAGTTTATAGGATCTTAGTTGACATTCTTGTACATTGTCGTCCATAGGTTTTCAGCAAACAGAGAATGAGTATGCCTGAAGCTAGCTGCGAGCTATCCTCTTTCTCCCACAGCTGGAGTGTCCACTGAGCTGTTCAGTCGTGAAATGGGAACAAGCTCCGGCCCTAATCGCAAAACATCTGAATCTCGCTCATAAAACAACTCCTTGAGTGGAGGCGACTAAAGCTTAAATAAATGATGCCCTGGAAGATACAAGCAGCCTGCTGACAAACACCTCCCTGAGAGCTGTGGCGTTCTTTATGCTTCTTTATGCCCTGTTTCAGGGATCGATAAACTTTCACACCACTAAATAGCGCATGTTCCAGCACTGCGAGGGGCGCGTTGTCTCCCACTGTTCACGAACACTCTGGTGCTACATGAACATACTACAAAACGTCTGAGCCGTCACAGTCCAGAGCTGGAGAGTTGCCTGCCGAAAGTTCAGGAAAGTCCTGGCAGCTTTGTGTGCTTATTGATTCTTTATGGCTCCAATTTACAGCTGCAGAACCCTGTAAGCACTTTTATAGCAGTCGGCTATGCGGCAGAACGGCACATTCATTTACACAAATAAACATCGGACAGCAAACAAAGCCTTCTTTCAGACTCTGCAGGGCTTCAGGTAATGCTAGGTCATTTACGTTTTAAGCTCACAGCAGGCATCTAAATCTCTCAGCTTCCAGAAATGAGGTGTTGTCAGAGCCGGACCATCTGGGGCTTCAGGATGCGCTCGGTGGTCTCCCCGCAGCTGCCCTGGTGAGGAGTATCTCCAAAACAATCTGCACTTCAATTCCCCCAATCGCTTCACACCCACAGCGGGAGGAAGACTCGGAGACTCCTTATCCTTCCCTCTCCGCTCAGCGGTTTCTTCTCCTTTCCATCATCTTGATATATAACGTTTAGCCCCTGCGATCATGTTCCGAAGCCCAGCAAGCCAATCAAAAGTGTGACTTCTGACATGTGACAGTTTATCAGTTCCATAAGGGTCCAGGAGTCAACGTTTGCATGTGCAGAGGTGATACATATCTGTAGCTGTTCTACGGGTGCTTAGATGCTTATGCTGTACAACTAATCTCTACTGTAGTTTTACCCATGATGCCTGAGGAGGTTACAACAGGGCTCTTGTTTAGTTGCAGTGTAGTATGAGATGTTCACGTTTAAGTTGACCAGACATAAAACCTTATTTCTGAGCCTCTGTGGTTGTTTGTTTGTGCCTTTAGTGCAGAAATAGGACAGGTGTTAGGTGTTGATATATTCAAAATAGGAGCAGACAATCTTTCCGATGTGTTACAAAAAAAAAGATGATACATATTTGCTAAACAAGAATGCTAATACAACAACAAGCCGTGGGATGCCATGCTTTACAGTGATTTTATCACAGTTAAGGTGGTTGTTCAGGCACTCAGACAATCAACAGGAACAGGAAATTCAAACGAGAAGGTGAATAATAAGCTGAATGTCAGAGCCAGAATATAACTGTTGCACCATTTAAGGTGAAACATGGAAATTCAAACAAGTAGCTGGTGAATATGATTGCAACTGCCACACCATTTAAGGTGGAACAGAAAAATACAAGAAGCTGGCAAATATGAAGCTGAATGTCAGTGTCAGAATGTAACTGCCTTACCATTTAAGGTGGAACGGGGAAATTCAAACAAGAAGCTGGCAAATAAGCTGAACTTCAGCCTCATGCTCTTAATGCTGGTAGTATTTTTGATAAGGAGATTTAAGCTATGAAAATATCCTACCTGGTGTTTATTGTACCAAGCTACCAATGAATATTCGATACGTTGGGAAATTTTGAAGGGTTCTTTTCTCTTTATATATTCCAACTGGCACCAGATTCAAGGTGCGGCTCCAGCATAAATACGTGAAACGTACAAGTCACTCTATACAGGCTTTTGTGTTTTGTGCCATTCTGGGCTATGGCAGCAATATGGTGGCTCTACATGCCGACCGCTGTTGGAAGACAACCCGCTCCTACGTAGATATGAAGGCTCATTCTAAGCAAATGAAAACAAAATGCTTTGTAGTTAGAGGTAATTATGCACTAATGAAAGTATGATTTAGTATATTATATTCAATTTGTGCTAATAGACCCCCTCTCCTCTAAATCTTACAAACTGCTGTTTTAGGGTTTTAAATATTTAATAATCAACAATAATTGCAATAGTTCTTCAATCACAGAATGTAGCTCATTTAGAGCAATTAAGCTGGGGGACACTAGCCAGATGGTCTTTTCCAAGGGAGGCCGTCCCACATTGTTTTTTCAGGTACTAATTTTAACTACATGTCATATGCGCATATTTAAGAGGACCTCAGGTCAGTCTTTTATTAGTATTCTGCCATCACAAATCACAACCACAGCTACAATTACTGTTAATGATATTGGAATTATATGGGCCTCTGAACACAAGTAAAGCCAAACATACTTGCAAATACAAGCTCCTCCAAGTAAAATTTACTTTTTTAAGTCACTTTAATAACCTTAGGCTCCTGCAGATGGCGCTACATGAGGATGATAGGGCTATAAATACCTGCAGGGTGTGAGTGACGGGTGCATAGATTGAGAAGAGGTGGTACAGTGCAGTGAATGTCTCGTTCCATGTGTGGAAAATGGATCCAAAGCAGATGTTAATGATTGGCTAAAAGGAGTGACTGCATTTGGGCGTGCCAAAGACCATAGTGTGAAGGAAGTAGCTGAATCTGCAGGTGTATGGAAGCGTATGGTCATACAGGTCTACCAGCAGTAGCTAAAATCCCAGTCTACAGGAAATTCTTCTTGGAATTGTGCCAGGGAAGGCATCTACCAAATCTGGCCCAACTGCGCAGTGGCCTACATCCAGAAACATGTCCAGTCCATGCCAAATCCAATCACAGCTGTTATTCATGTTTGTGGAGGTCCCAGTCTACAGGAAATTCTCCTCGGGACTGTGCCAGGGAAGACATCAAAAGCCACTAAATCTGGCCCAACATTCCTGTGGCCTACATCCAGAAACTTGTCCAGTCTATGCCAAATCCAATTACAGCTGTCATTTATGCTACATATGTAACAGATATCCATGTGCATATATATGTATGACGGTGACGCATTTCACTTAAAGGCAGAATTGAATGTAAAGCTGTAGTAAACACAGAGAATCACCAGAGAAGAAATCCAGCAATCTGGGATTGTCTGTAACTATTAAGTCTCTAAAATTGGGAGGGGACTATATATGAAAATGGATGTATTTTCCATACAGTTCACCCGATTTGGATGTACATCACCTCAAACTAAAGCTGAGAGACTGCACTTTGAGGTCCCTATTTAATTTCAACTCCAGTATTCCATGGTAGACCACGAGAATAACAATAGCTTTGTTGATATCCTAGACACTGTGCTGTGCTATAGATCATGTAATACCTTATGTTCACGGTGACAAATGTATTGAGGAGTACTACAAAGATCTGCCCTTGACAAATTGTACATAATTGAATGTTCTCCCAAGTACAATGGCCAACTAATTAAAAGCCAAAGCAACAGAAGCAGCAACGGGACAGCAGGGCTTTGCTCATACACTCTGGTCAGTTTCTCATGGACTTTGATTTCCCTTTTTTTGATTTCCCTTCTTTTTTCAAAGCCTCAAACTCTTCTGATTATGCAGCGGGCTGGCCAGCCCGGCCTTCTGAAAGCTTCTTTATCTTTAGAGAATTTCCATTCAGCTTTCGCTTGACCCGAAGACTGACCAAAACACAAAGCCCGGATCGATTTGCTTCCCTTTAAATGACTAACTAATTCCAGTCTGTGTTTGCCTCAGTGACAAAGCATCAGAAAATGCCAACAGCTAATCTCCAAGGCTTGCTTTGGAGATCTGATGGCGGTGCAGTCTGACGGCTGTGCGCTATGGCCAAAATGAGGAAATGTTACCATCTGTTGCAAGCATGTGTACTCGCCTCCCACAGCGGTCCAGCAGTAGTCTAGTCAGTAGTCTAACATAGTAAGACATTCTAAACTAAAGACTAGAAAAAGTCCTTCTGATGAGGTGTCTTGTAGGTGGGAGGAACCTTTTATAAGAACTGCTTTGGGGTGGATTTTTGGGAGCTGTTTTTCTCAGCTGGTGAATGCTGAAGGAAGCCAGAGAGCTAGGGAGCCAGATATCATATTTCAGCCATATAACAGTGAAAACTCTCTTGAATCATCACTATGACTGAGAGAGTTGATTGCTCCAACAACAGAGCTTCTTCTTTTAGATCCATTTTGTGATGAATATTATCGATACCTGTATTGATACAGCTACTGCTTATTGATGCCAATATTTACACTATACTACCAAAAGTATTCACTCACCCATCCAAATAATTGAATTCAGGTGTTCCACCATTTCAGGTGTTCCATCACTTTCATGGCCGCACGTGTATAAAGCCAAGCACCTAGGCATGCAGACTGCTTCTACACACATTAGTGAAAGATTGGGTTGCTCTCAGGAGCTCAGTGAATTCCATAATGGTACCATGATAGGAGACCACCTGTGCAGCAAGTCCAGTCCTGAAATTTCCTCACTACTAGATATTCCACAATCGACTGTCAGTAGTTTTATAACAAAGTGGAAGCGACTGGGAACAACAGCAACTCAGCCATGAAGTGGTAGGCCACGTAAATTACACAGTGGGGTCAACGGATGCTGAGGTGCATAGTGAGCAGAGGACACCAACTTTCTGCAGAGTCAATCACTACAGACCTCCAAACTTCATGTGGTCTTCAGATTAGCTCAAGAACAGTGTGCAGAGAGCTTCATGGAATGCATGGCCGAGCAGCTGCATCCAAGCCTTACATCACCAAGTGCAATGCAAAGCGTTGAATACAGTGGTGTAAAGCGCCGCCCTGGACTCTAGAGCAGTGGAGACGTGTTCTCTGGAAAGACGAATGACGCTTCTCCGTCTGGCAATCCGATGGACGAGTCTGGATTTGGTGGTTACTAGGAGAACGGTACTTGTCTGACTGCATCGTGCCAAGTGTAAAGTTTGGTGTAGGGGGGATTATGGTGTGGGGTTGTTTTTCAGGAGTTGGGCTCGGCCCCTTAGTTCCAGTGAAAGGAACTCTTAATGCTTCAGCAGACCAAGAGGTTCTGGACAATTTCATGCTCCCAACTTTGTGGGAACTGTCTGGGGATGGTCCCTTCCTGTTCCAACATGACTGCGCACTGGTGCACAAAGGAAGTTCCATAAAGACATGGATGAGCGAGTTTGGTGTGGAAGAACTTGACTGGCCTGCATAGAGTCCTGACCTCATCCCGATAGAACACCTTTGGGAAGAAATACAGCTGAGACTGCGAGCCAGGACTTCTCGTCCAACATCAGTGTCTGACCTCACAAATGTGCTTCTGGAAGAATGGTCAAACAGTCCCATATACACATTCCTAAACCTTGTGGAAAGCCTTCCCAGAAGAGTTGAAGCTGTTATAGCCGCAAAGGGTGGGCCGACATCATATTAAACCCTATGAATTCAGAATGGGGTTTTGTCACTCTAGGTCATATCAACTGTGTTCAAACTGCAGACAAAGCTTTTGCGACGACAGTCCATGCTGTCACACTCGTGGTCAAAAGAATAGTTGCACCCAGAAGGAAGTGTCGGATCGCAATGGGAAATCTGTTATGCTGGAACTAAACACTGTGCTGTGTTCAATATTTGTGGTGCTCTGATTCATCAGCAGTGCAGCAGAATACTTCAGATATGCTGCCATATTATCCATCATGAAGTGCTTCAGTCTCTCAACCTGTCCTTCCTCTCACTGCATTTCACTTTCTGCCAACCTGTTCTGATAAGATAGCTTAATGGTTGACAGTGGGGAAAGGGACTGATATACTCGGCCATGTCATAGATGCTTGTTCCACTGAGTATAGCCAAGCCTGCATCAACATATTGATTGCGGTCTGGGGTTATAACTCACATACTGTAATGTTAGAAGATCAAAAGTTACCTTCTTGCATGATGAGCGTTGATAATTGAATCTTAGTGCTGTAATTCCTCATGTTTTCAGCAGGAGCTGTCCTCCAGCATTGCCTGTAGAGCAGAAGGTGGATGAGACTGGGGTAACTGACATTGTAATTTAGCGCATGAGTGATCTTTACCAGAGTCTTTTGATATGAATATTTCAAAGCATCGCATGTGTCTCTGCGTCTCGCAGACTGCACCCTCTCATCCAGCAGAATTACATAGGTCAGTACCGGGAACAGCTGTCTGGAAAACATGATACAGGACCTACTCTTTTAAAGATGAAGGTGCTGAAAGAGGTTCTATTCAGTCTTGCCTTAGAGGAACCACCTTTCAGAACCATTTGACAGGTTTGACATCGTGAGATATGCAGATGATTCAAGCTTCACACTCCACGCATATGATGTAAGGTTGATGGGGCTATAAATACCTGCAGGTGTGAGTGAAGGAATCCATAGATTGAGAAGAGGTGGTACCGTGCAGTGAATGTCTCGTTCCATGCGTGGAAAATGGCTCCAAAGCAGATATTAATGATTGGCTAAAAGGAGTGACTCCATTTGGGCGTGTTTCAAAGACCATAGTGTGGAGGAAGTAGCTGAATCTGCAGGTATATGGAAGCATACGGTCATACGGGTCTACCAGCAGTGGCTAAAATCCCACTCTACAGGAAATTCTTCTTGGAATTGTGCCATCTACCAAATCTGGCCCAACTGCGCAATTCTTTGATGGAAGAGTGGCTGAATATTGATGTGGCCTACATCCATAAACTTGTGCAGTCCATGCCAAATCCAATCACAGCTGTTATTCATGTTTGTGGAGGTGTTACATGCTGTTAGTCATGTTTCAGTCACAGGTAACTAATTTCCTGTCCAGTGAGCTTATATGTTAATGTATGTTACAAATAAGTTACAACTCAAGTGCACCAGTGATAGCTTAGTGCTAACATACTATTAGAAATCTAGGCATGCTAACAGTTGCTAGCATTATTATAGAGTTTTTGTTTTACTCCAGGACAGTCTGGCAAGACATCATTACGGTCTTTGGTGGCGTTGACGTGGTGTTAAGGACAGTCATCGTAATGGTCTGCGTGCATGTAGTCCTGCGTGATGCAGCCGTCTGCCAATGGTGCTAGCACTAACAGGATGATTCATGGAGGGCATCACTGCTCGCTGAATGTCTGCAGTCGTGGCTGTTGGGTCAGTCAGGTCCAGTGATAAGACCCATCCTTGCTTATGTCACATGCGTGGCTGAGTGTGGAACTTGAACCTTTGCATGTCTTACAATGTCAAACCCACCCACCAAGTTTCATTCCTTCTGGGTGCAACTATTTGTGCAGTCATTCTTTTGATGGTGAGTGTAATTTGGGACATCATATTACACCATATATCTCACTGGTACTTGGAGAGGTTTCCAGTTTTCTTTCCTGCTTAGTCATGTGACATGACAGTGAAATTTAGTGTGAATCTGTCTGTACCTCCAACCATGTAACTCCAAATCTTTTGTAGGTCTAGAGCCTATTGGTGTAATTTATTGAAATGGTCTAGAACTTACCATCATTTTATCCAAAATAATGACTCTTTGTACATCACATGTATCTAGAACTTATGGGACTGTTTGTGTTTGATTGGTCACTGGTGAATGACAACTTTACCATATGAACGATACCGTGTGAGCCTTACGCATGGACCAACGCTTGCTTGGTCTACTGCATTCACACGGTCTCAGAGAATGCAATGGCTGGTGACCTCTAAAACTCAGGTAATATGGAAACTTGCTGCACATGTTCCATATCTTATTCGTTCTAAAGAATGGTGGTTCTGGGTTGAAGATATCCAGCAGCAGGTCATGGGACACTTTGTGATTTTATTATTTTTGAAAAATAAAACATATTTATTTTCTAGGGTGTTCAGTAATAGCACTTGTCGGTAATTCAGCGTGACAACAGCAGGTGCCTTCTTTTGAAAACCGCTCAAATTGAACGTGAATAGCTTTCCATCAGGAATGAAAAAAAATGGATTTAATGCCTGAACAGTTAAATGAATTACCAATTATAATCCACTGGAGTGTTCTTTAATTCATCACTCCTGTGTTCAATTAATCTGGCAAATATCATTTTGTACAAAGTCCTGGAGTCTGTCAAAGTCTCATTTGGTGAAATTGCATTTTTCTGTCTCTAGAGTCCCGTGAATATGTTTTATCGTTGTGTAGAGCTGCAGAGAGAACCATGAGGAGAACCTCCATGCAAATATAGTCATCATGAATAAGTAGTATTCAGACTCTGAGGAATTAACTCATATATATAGACACATACATACACACACACACACACACACACACACACACACACGCACACACACACACACACACACACACGCACGCGCACACACGCACACACACACACACACACACATATATATGTATGTATATATATATGTATGTATACCTTATATATCTTATTTAGGCTTTCAGGCTTTCAGAGCGGAGGCTCTTTTTCAGGCTTTAAAACAATGAAGAAATGCAGTTTACAGTGTGAGCATTCATGAGCAACATTTTTCATTTAAACTAATTACTTCATTAGAAAAGCCTTTTTTAAATTAGTTTAATGAGATCAAATCAATCTAAATGTGATTTCATAAATAACATGAAACTCTGCAGTAGACAAATAGAAACTGAGGTTTGACACTGCAGCCTAAAGGAAAGGAGAGCTCATTACCAATCAACTAAACTGGAGAGGGAATCTGTAGATATTTATCATGTTTTCCTGCATGAATAAGTTTTAGCCGTTCAGGATTTTGCACATTTTGCGCACATTTCAGGACCAGTGTTTAATTGCTCTACTGTGCTGTAATAATAATTAGTCTAATGAAAGTAATATTTAACCACTTAAACTCAATTTAAAGGGATCTGTTGCCGGTCCACACCTCAATTCCAAAATAACTGAATTACAAAATATTTACCAACTGATTCATAGTAGATACTGAATGATTCACTTACTGGTAGGGCTGTTATGACTACTTAATAAAAGCACTATATGTGAAAATGTGAAATGGGAAAATACACACTCTCTACAGAGAACACACTTCACAGCTGTGCACTTTAATCACAATTCATTTTAGCATATCGCCACTGTCCAAAGAAAAACGAGTATTTCCAAAATGGTAACTTTATAGGAGAGTTTATGTAAAGCAATAGAACCAGATTTTTTCCTCAAGGAACTTTGGGCCATTTGTGCTGCTCCTTTCATCATGAAATTTTCACACAGTGTTAGCTGTGGCAGGTTGGCAGGTGTTGGGAGGTTCTGTGTGCTCTAAATATTGACATGCATATATAAATACAGTGGCTTGCAACAAACCCTTAGTTAGAAGTTCTGTTACTGTGAAAAGCTAAATGAGTAAATAATATAAATACATAACATATCCACTTTTTGCAAGTACCAAAGCTTGTAAATGTTTTTTGTTGCCAGCTAATAATCTTTTATTTCTTGTTTGGGGGATTTTAATCCATTCTTTCAGTTCTGTGAGATTCCTGATCTGACTTGCATGCACTGCTCTTTTGAGGTCTCCTGAAGTCTCCTCTTAATCGTGAGGTCTCCTCTTAATCGTGAACTTTGAAGTGTGTTTAGGATCATTATCCTGTTGTGGAAGCCATGCTCTTTGCATCTTCAGCTTTTTTTTTTTTTTTTACAAATGTTCAGACTGTCAGGCAGCTGCTTAGAGGAGCCTGTGGCTGCTGACTGTTGGACTAGGTTTGATGAGTCGGAGTATTTATAAAGCTGGACTTTCCAAGCAATGATTGTGAACAAGCCAAAGCCTTAACAATCTAATCACGGTCTGTTTTCTGAGAGCGCAAATCTCCTGGGGTGCCCAAACTTTTGCATGGTGCTCCTTTCCTATTTTTTTACCGTTGTACAAAACCAAAATAACACACTAATGTTGCTTAAAATGCTGAAAAGAATGTTTCATCTTTAACTTAATATCTTTTGGAGATAATCTTCTACTCACTTAATTAATTTTTCACAGTAACAGAAACATTGACCAGGGGTGCCCAAACTTTGGCATGCCACTGCGTGTAAAGTAAGAGTTCAGCTAACGTTATAATATTTTTGTTATGATTGTGAATTACATTTTTTAACACAGCATATTTTAAACACGGGTTTCAAATGGCTCATCTCCGCCTTGTCAGCACTAACAAGATGCAAGGGCTACTTATTGCCAGGATGTCACTTGAAGTTGACTCTCAATTTGCATTCGGAGCAGAACAATCTAGATTGAATTACAGCCATGCAGCACTTTGATCTCTCTATAATGAATCATTTCAACTATGAAGTACAAAACAACTGGCCATTATGGAGCGAGGAGGGAGGAGATTAGAGAGAGTGTGGTAGGATGAGTGAGGAGGTTAAACTGAGCTTCAGCCATCAGGTCCAGCGTGACACCCTTTGATGATGATGCATGTTCCTCCAGAGGACAGCCATTGTCCTGAGTCAATTTAGCATTCTAGAAAAGCTGTGTGTGTGTGTGTGTGTGTGTGCGTGTGTGTATGTGTGTGTGTGTGTGTGTGTGTGTGTGCACATGCTCTGGGGCAGGGTGATGAGCTTGGTCAGTTCAGTAGCAGTTCAAGGCTACAGAATGTAAAGAGCTGTGGGAAGATGCAGCATTTATCACTGATTCTATAAGGATAAACACACTCATCATCGAAAAACAGTTGCCCCTAGAAGGAATCCACCGAGAGGAATGAAACTTGGTGGGTAGGTTTGATACTATGAGACATGTGAATGGTTCAAGTTTCACACTCAGCCGTGCACGTGACGTGAGCCGGGATACTACCATTCAAGTCGTGTGGATACTACCATAGCACACTGTTGGCAGCAGTAGATAAAAGAAGGCATGTAGCAGTAACATGAGGATCTGGGAGACCTACACGAACCACAGAGAGAGGAAAACCAACAAATTGTTTGACATATGCGGAATGACCCAACAGCCATGATTGCGGACATTCAGCAAGCAGTGATGCCCTCCATGAGTCATCCTACCCCAGCTGTCATCCAGCACCATTGGCCGACGGCTGCACAACGCAGGACCACATGTACGCAGATCATTAGGAAGACTTTTTGTCATTTTTAAACATGATTAAAAGTCCAAAAATGCCGTTTTAACACTGAGTTTATTCAAAGAATTTGCCAGGCTAAAAACAGGTTTTCTGTAGAAATAGAATAGAAATCATTCAAAAAGGTGAACAAAGGAGATAAATAGGAGAAAAATTATAACATAATTGAATAGTGATGCCAAACCAGTCAATAGTACATGAGAAGAGTTAAAAGTAATTGAATTAAAGCAACAGAGCGACTTTAAAGTAAAAGTATTAAAGTAACAGCGTGTGTGTGCCTGACGGGCCTGTCTGCAGTCCAGATCTATCTCCTATTGAAAATAGATCATGAAAAGAAAAAACAGACAAAGACAAGCATGAAATGTTGAGCTGCAGAAGTCTTCCCCTCGCAAAACTGCATGTTCCCAAACCATTAAAATGTGTCATTAAAAGGAAAGGTGATGTAACTCAGTAGTAAACCTGCCTCTGCTCTGAGTGTGCTGCTTCAAATGAGAAATTTGTTCATATTTGCCAAATACAATACAGATAGTCAGTGAAAAATCTGAGAAGAAGTTACTCACTGGAAATCTTTTCCTTGTAATTTTGGCATTTAAATAAAGGTTCAAGAAAATTATTATTATTATTATTATTATTATTATTATTATTATTATATAAGTGCTCATATATGCTTACTATGGTAACAAGCTATTATTACATACATATACAAATTTGGGATTTATTATTACATAGTTATAATTCAAATTAAACATATTACAAATAGATGCTTATATATATGCATTATAATGCATCATAAGTGCATTCATAAAGAGCTATAAAGTAATATATATATAAATAAAATATAAAGTATATAAAAGTATATAAAGTATATATGCTTTACTGTACATAAATGTTTGTATACGTTATGATGCATTATGTCATTTAGTGATTCATAAAAAACTGTCACAGAAATACACTGTTAGCAGAAAATGACAAGAAGATGCCCCTCGTTAAACAACACCACCCCAGGGGGCGGTCTCTTCTTCTTATTGCGAACTGCGGGTGGGCATGTTGACATTGGTAGTATTTAACCCAACACCACTGTTAGCTTGAACACCACGGTTAGCTTGAACACCACGGTTAGCTTGAACACCGCGGTTAGCTTGGCGCTCCACATATCCAATAGAATGCTAAAGGAATTAGCATTACTGTAGTGATGAGACTGATGGGCTTCTGCTATGTACTGTAGGGTTTCAAGTGAGGGCGGTGGTTGAGAAAAGCATGCACGGACTAATAACTCTGGGCTGGATCACTTGTTCAGAGCTGGCATCAAAATATTCAGGATTCAAACCCCAAAGGCCCAGCCAGGTTGAGACATCAAATATTGGAAATGCAAGCGGGAACTGATTTCTTTGGCACTGAAATGGCCATAAAGCGTAATTCATTGTTATACGTAAGTTTATGATGCCTTATGAATGCATCATAACATGTTATGAATGTGTTTATAGATATACGTATGTCTTGATGTCCTCCACATGGCTAAAATAAGGAAGTAGTAAAGTGCTGCACTGCGCTAGTGTGAGATTCAGTCTGTTTTCTCTCGTTACTTTGCTTTTGCTTTGTTTGTCTCTTGTGTTGTAATTAAATTCCAGCTCTCCAGCAGTGGCTGTTGACAGGGGAAGAAATCACTCAGTAAAGCTGCTCCCGGCAGACACACCCACCAATAAATGACTCTGACACCGCAAAGAGCCCCAATTAGTGCAGGTCTGCTGAGTAGGGAAGCTCTTAGAGAAGCTGCTGTAATAAAACCCACTGATAAATGAATGAGCATTTTTGTGTATAATATTGTATATATTAGACATTGTGACTGTACCACACCTTTTATCCCATTTTAATACTTTTATCCCATTTTAATACTTTTATCCCCCCAAACTGTCAATACTTATACTCTAATTTGGTGTCTAATACTGGGGCAGTANTGATGCATTAATAAAACAGTTTTTGTCCAAGACTTTTTAATACTTTTATCCCATTTTAATACTTTTATCCCATTTTAATACTTTTATCCCCCCAAACTGTCAATACTTATACTCTAATTTGGTGTCTGGGGCAGTAGTTTAATACTGGGGCAGTAGTTTAATACTGCCCCAGTAGTGGAATTGAAGACAGCAAGGAGCAAGGTCAAAGTGTTGGAATTCAGTGTGAAGTATGGTCAAATTGTTTTAATTTCATTTCATTTCATATCATTTAGTCTATTTTAAGTGGTTTTAAGTTCTACTTCATTTGCTTTAACATACCAAAAATAGCCAAAGTATATTTCTTGCATCACTTGCACAATTTCAGCCATCAAAAACCTACTTATAATTTTTTCGTGGTGAGACCAGGATCTACCAGTGTCCATTGTTCCTGATGAGTAACATAAGCAGCTGCTTATGGCCTTGCTCAACTTGTGGGTAATTACTGTAACTATTATGTTGTCTAGGATCTTCAAGTGACATGGGAAAAGGGAACTGGTCAATCGTGGTCAATTTGTTTTAAAGTGATCTGGGTAAGCAAGAACACTGCATGGTGAGACAGACCCCTGGACCCAGAAACCCAGCTAGAAAGGATTTGTTCTAAAAACATTTGCCATGGAATATTCCATTAATGTTTTCAGCAAGAAGTTTTCTTTTGGTTCCCAGAAGGTTCTTTCTTGTCATGCTTTCTTTCCCCGGCTCCGCGGCTCCTCCGGACTCAACTTCCCAGAGGGCATCACTTGATAACGTCACACCCACATGTCCCCAGTCGTCCAATCAGTCCCCAGTCGTCCCATCGTCCTGAGTTTTAGCCCAGCTGTATCCAATTTAGCTCCAGTATATATGCCTCTCACAAACACTTCCTCATTGCAGAGTTTTGCCAAACCGCCATTTGTAATTCTGAGCAGGCTATCCTGCTGTTTATTCCTCTCTGGTTCTGACCTCCTTTGTACTCCGACTGCCGATCTCTTCTTCATCCCCTTTGGCTTTGATCTAATTTATCTTCTGGCTTTCCGATCTCCATTCGTTCTCTGATTACTCTCTCTGTACTTTGGTAGCCTCGCTGACAGACTATCCTGGTTCTGACCTCTCACCTGTTTTCTGACTCTGATCTCCTTTCATGATTGATCGTGTTTTGCTGCTTTGTTCAACTGTCCGATTGTTTAATAAAGTTTGTATGACTTTTAGCTCTGTGCGCATCGCGTGAGTTCTTTGTCCCTGACATTTCTAAAGGCAGGAGAACGTTCTCTAGAAACATTGTGTCATCTCAGGTCTCAGTAACATCCATTAAACATTTTCCCAATGTTGTGCTGAGAATGTTCTTCTGTTATCGTTTAACATAACCCATGGCCCTGACCACATCCTCAAAACATCCTCTGACTGATGCAGTTAAAACGTTCTGTCTTAGTGAACATATAACCTCATAGGATCATTGTCTGAAATTATAAACTTCTTTGAACATCAGACACATTTTCTTTATTAGAACTTTCTGGGAAGTTCTGGGAACATCCCCTTCTAGCTGGGAGGTCAAGAAGGTCATCTGTAATTTATATGGTAACTTATTAGAACCTCAAACAAGATCAACAACACACAATTAGCCAGTTATAGTTGTATATACTCAGGGTTGTGGAAGTCACTATTATTAGTTAGCCTTCAACTGTTGCTCACTTCGGGTTCTTTTAAGATTTTGGGTATTGTAATAATAATAAGGAGAAAAAAAAGAAACAGACATGAAGAGTAATACACACATACACTACATGGACAAAAATATTGGGCCATACCCCCTAATCACTGAATTCAGGTGTTTCACTCCGTCCCTTTGCCACAGGTGTATAAAACCAAGCACCGAGCCGTGCAGTCAAAATTTCTGATTTCAAATTTCTGACTTAGTTTCCTCAGTAAAGTTGCTCATTTTAGAAATCTCCAGTCATTTCAGTTAAGCATTCATGTGTGTTCTGCAATAAAAGATCACCTAGATTAACTTAGAACATAATGCTGATTCATTCTAGTAACATATTCAGCTTTCCCGATCCTCAGAATGGGGTTTAATTGGGCACATGTATGTCATTTACATGAATGTCACCTAAAATGAATGTTCTGACCTGTAGTTTCACTGGAAGCTCATTATATGCTTCCCTTGCACCCTTGTTCTATTCCGTACACACTATTAGACGCTGGCTTTGTTGGATAAATTCATTTTCCATGCATATGGTGTGTGAGTGAGGGTGGGGTCCTCTTCAGGCATTGTCCCTTAATGAGAACATCTCCTCTCCCTACATGCGGTTAGCTTGATGAGGGTGTGTGCAAGGGAGACGCTGGACAGCTGGTTGTGTGTGTACTGATTCGAGTGGCAGAATGCTGTACTGGCATGGAGCCCAGGATGAAGCACCCTCATCCTCACTCTCTCTGTCTGTCTCACTGGCTCTGTCTGCTTGATTTGTGAGTTAGTTAAGGCTTGGTTAGTTTCAGTCCACTGCTATATTGAACCCTGAATGATGGTAAAAACGTACCTTGTCTTACCACAGACCAACACTTCTCCTGGAGCCCTGCTTTCCTACTCCTCACTCAGCTAATCAAATACTTCTGTAGGCAATAATTAGATAGCTCAGGTGAGGTGGATTAGGGTTGGAGCTTATTTTTGGTTGGGCTTTATATGTCTGTTCAAACATACAACTTAGTTTCGTATACATATACGCATACATACACGCTTACATACATGCACACATTATGTGGACAAAAGTATTGGGACACACCATTAAATTCAAGAAATTCATTCTGTTCTATTGCACTAGTAAAGAATGGGTCATTCTAAAGAGCTCACTGAGTTTGAGCATGGCACTGTAGTAGGATCCTGCCATTGCAACAAGTCAGTTCATGCAATTTCTTCCTTCCTAGATATTCCACAGTCAACTGTGAGTGGAATTATTGGAAAGTGGAAGAGTTTAGGAACCACAACACGTCAGACCATGTAAAGTTACGGAGTGGGATCACTGGGTGCAATGGCACATAGTCCGTAGACGTTGCTAATGCTCTGCTGACTCAAAAACTGCAGAGCTCCAGACCTCCTCTAGGAATAACACCAGCACAAAAAGCTGTGCAGTGGGAGCATTATGCCATGGGTTTCCATGGCCGAGCAGCAGCATGCAAGCCTTACATCACCAAGCATAATGCTAAGTGGTGTAAACTGCCGACACTGGACTCTGGAGCAGTGACAACGTGTTCTGTGGAGTGACCGTTCACGCTTCTTTATCTGGTGGTCTGATAGACAAGTCTGGGTTTGGAGAACGCCAGGAGAACGCTACCTGCCTCACTGCTTTGTGCTGACTATAAAGTTTGGTGGAGGAGGGATAATGCTATGGGGTTGTTGTTCAGGGATGGGTCTAGAGCCGCTTAGTTCTGGAGAAGGTAAATCTTAATGCTTCAGCAGACCAAGACATTTTGGGCAATTGTATGCTTCCAACTGCGGGAACAGTTTGGAGAAAACCGTTTTCTATTCCAGCATGACTGTGTCCCAGTGCTCAAAGCAAGTCCATAAAGGCATGGTTGGGTGAGTTTGGTGTGGAAGAACTTGACTGTCCTGCACAGAGCCCTAACCTCAACCCCATCCAACACCTTTGGAATGAATTAGAATGGAAATCCAAGCCAGGCAGTCTTGTCCAACATCAATGTCTGATTCCCAAATGCTTCTTTAAATGTATGGGGAAAACAATTCCCACAGACGCATTCCATAAACATTCCTAAAAATATATCACTATCATTCACCCAAAGCTTATTCATATTCATTATCACTCAAACTGGTAAAAAACTGGTAAACAGCGTAAATATGTGCTGTACATCTGGTGTACCTTGTTGTATTATACCTATTATATGTTGCAGTCGCTGCAAGGGGCCTTATGGGTAAAAGTTTGAATAAGCGTCTTAATGGAGGACAATGCATAACATGCAGAGGTGGGAAGTTCCGTTCACTCAGTTACAACTAGAGCTGGATGCTTCTCTGGACATTTTCAACCGATAAAACTTTCGCTTCTATTCAAGTTTGTGAGGAAAGTAATCTATTTCATTCACTTCAGACTCCCATTCTGGGGTTATGTTTATTCTGCTCTGTTGTTTCTCCACCTGAATTGCACTGCTATTGTTCACAGCTCTCAACTTTCAAACATTAGCCTGTGATTTGAAACCAAACAAATACTTAAAAGAAAGGACTTACGTCTAACTTTAGTTCCTACACTAAGAGATGCTGGATATACTATAGAGAACTCACTATTTGAGCTCTCTGACATCTTACTTTAGTCAGTATTTAATTGAAGTCACAATTAATTTTCTTAACTGTCTAACGTGGTTTAGGCTTCCATATCCACCTCGGACAATATGCGGTATAACAGAAACCAGGTGAGATGAAGAAAATATAGGCCACTGGGTCAATAGTTCAGCAACTGTCATATACAGAGGAGGTCTAATTAAAAGTGATAAAATATAAAGTATCTTAGTTTATTAATCTTTTTTTCCCTGAACAATTTAGTCCTCCAGCTGTAAACAGATTTATTCAGAGTTTTATTTATCCGGGTGGTGATAGTAACCAGAGGTCACCATGTCTACAACACAAATACAGCCGTTTTATTTACTATCAAAACCACCAGAGTTTTTACCTGTAATGTTTATGATGGTAAAACACTAAATACTAAAGTCAGAAATCTGAAAAAACACACTCATTGTCAAAAGAATAGTGGCCAGAAGGAATCAACTGACAGGAGTGAAACTTGGTGGGTAGGTTTGACATTGTGAGACATACTAATGATTCAAGTTTCATGTTCAGCTGCATATGTGAAAGCCACAATTGCGGATGTTCAGCAAGCAGTGATGCCCTCCATTAGTCATCCTGTTAGTGCCAGCCCCATTGGCAGACGGCTGCAGGGCACAGGACTACAGGACACAGACTGTTACGACGACTGCCCTTAACACCACGTCAATGTCACCTAAGACTGCAATGGTGTCGTGCCAGACTGTCATGGAGTGACTCAGAATGGCAGCGGGTCATCTTCAGTGATGAGTCCCATAGTTATCTTGGTGGAGACGACCAACGAATCTGTGTGTGGACCCTCGTGGTCAGCACCAAAATAAACAGTTTATTGTCACACATCACACATCCAGAAGGCCTGGTGTCTCTCCACCCCCACCCCTACCGGACAATCTGCAGGAACTGTGTGAGAATATTCAAGCAGCATGGGATGCATTATCAGAGGACACCATTAGGAACCTCTACAACTCCACGCCGAGACATCTGGCATGTTGCATTAGCAAACATGGCACTGACACCATACTGAGAGACACTACTTCTGTATGTGTAGCTCAATAACATGATTTGTTTCTTTGGAACAGGGCATTTCTCACCAAAGCATCAGGATTGACATTGTTTACATCACAGCCATTCAATTGTGTAGAATTCTTGAACGATTGTACCAACTTCAGTTTGCTACAGCTGTATTCACTAGAGCCATTTTACTGTCAGCTGATGGTTAATGAGCCCAGGTGTCATCACCAGATGTCAGTGTTTATTATTTAAACTTTCATTCATTAGAATAAAAGCTTTTTCAGCTATAGGTGTGGAAACACTGCGTACTGACTTTGGGTTTTCAAATCTGTGAAAGAGTGCCACCCAAGCCCAATCCAAAGCCTTCATTAGCTCATATGTGCGGTGTCATTAAGCAGAGAACCCGTTTACTGTATTGGACATGGCTCAGGGTCACAAGTGGACAATCGATGGTAAGAGTTTCACTTGAAGTGCAACTCACATCCTTGCATAAACAGTTCTGATTAACTCTGGCTCTGCGCTTGCTAGTGACAAGGTAAACCCTGTGTAGTGTTGACTCTTGTCACAGCAGGGCTGCAGACACTTGGTCCTGGGTGACTTTGACAGGCTGACTTCCCTAGTGCGTGCGCACCGAAGCTTTGATGCGTGGTAAATAAAAGCGGCTGGTGGTGGGGTGAGAAATCCTGCAGCAGCTTCACTCTGCCTGAGCCTCATTGCTCCACTGCCTGCTGCCAATGGGTGCTCACCTGCAGAGCAGCTGAGGAGACCAAGCACTGGATCAACTCTCAGCATCAGACAGGAAAGGGAAGCTTCTACCAGAAATAACTGATCTCATGCAAATCCCATACATAAGGCCTATTCCCAAACAGAGTTAGGAAATCAAGTCTCCTCCTACTTCCTAAACTGTTCCATTTCCTGTAAAGATGTTTTAACACCCTAACACCTCCCCATCGGGGTCCGACCAAGGGGGTTCCGCCCTATAGTCTTACAGTCTCTGCTTATACTACTCATTCTACAACCAAATTCATAGTATTCCATCAGAAATGGCTGTGGTGTAAGCAAATAGCTATGGCTGTGTTCTGATATATGGTCTATGCCCTGTTGGGAAGTGACACTGGGACTGTTAAGCTGGCAGGGATAAAACCTGGTGGGTAGGTTTGACATTGCGAGACATGCTAATGATTTAAGTGTCACGCTGGGCCTTATTGCTGTACCTGACTGACTCAACAGCCACCGAATTGCAAACATTCAGCGAGCAGTGATTGCCCTCCATCGTGTTAGTGCCAGCACCAACGGCAGATGGCTGAACAACGCAGGAGGACTACATGCATGCAACTACTGCCCTTAACACCAAGTCAACATCACCAAAGACTGCAATGGTGTCGTGCCAGACTGTCATGGAGTGACTTAGAATGACAGTGGGTCATCTTCAGTGACAAGTCCCGCTTTTGTCTTGGTAGAGATGACCAGCGAATCCATGTGGTCAGTGCCAGGATGAACAATTTGTTGAAGGCCAGGTATCACTTCACCTCCACCCCTACTGCAAAATCTGCAGGAACTGTGTGAGAATATTCAAGCTGCATGGGATGGATTATCACAGGACACAATTAGGAACCTCTACAACTCCATGCCGAGACATCTGGCATGTTGCTCCAGGAAGACCTGCACAGTTCTAACCTCTAAACAGATGAATAAACAGTGCTCCAGCTATTTGTATTCACCTCTGTACAGAATGCAATATCTGGTCTTATCTGCATTCACATACAGTTACCTCACTCCTATGCATTATTTGCTTGAAAATGTGAAAGCCGGGTGCTCCTTTTTCCGCATCCTGTCAGTTGTTTTGTCTGGAAAAACTATGAACTGGAGAACAGACAAATAAGTGACAATAAATGATGGCAGGATCAAGCTAAAGAGATGCAGCCAAGTGCAGGAAAGAATGGAGATTAGAGATTAGAAAAGAAAGGGAAGATATAGCTTCAGGAAATTGAATGCATTTTACAGTTCTATTCTCCAGCAGTGAGCAATACCCAAGCTGGAGGCTAATGCATATAACCCCACATCTGTACATTCAGAGACAAAGCTCACTGCATGCTGGATGAACTACTGTTCTCCTCCACGCCACTGGGTGGCAGTGTTCAGTTCTGTATAAATGCTGGTCAGCCGTGCCTCTGTAAGCTCACTGGAGAGTTTAGAGAATGAAGACGTGCCCTGCTTGGCCCCTCTGCTACAAGCCTCTATTCATACCGACAAGCAGTAAGCATGGCAGTGACAGCATGGAGATTTCGAGTCTGAACGGAATGTGTGGAAAAGGACACTAAGTGTTTTTCTTTCCTGCTGTGACTCATCACAAGCCTCTTGGTCTGTCTTTTTCCATCTTTCTTTATCTCTTCCATCGCTTCTAAAATGACAAATCGATCTCAGTATTAATTTGCCTGCCTATTTCCAGCATTGAAACAAACATGGCCTAAAATATCCGGGTGCATGTGTTTACTCGGAATGGGGAAATGCAGAAACAAGATTTCCCGTGAATCTTATTTATGAATCAGCCATTACTCAGATTTCCAAATTCAATTTCCTCATATTTTCAAATGAAGATGGGGCTTGTCTCGTGTCCTTGCAATAAATGGAGAGCAATTTGTCAAGTGACATGGGAAACTCACTATGTGCGCACCAAAACAAGCTGCTCCTGGAAGGAGGGCTCTTGTACAATTGAATCACTTACTGCCTTTGGATGGCAAACCATTTATTTTTTTATTTTATTTTATTTTTTTTTTTATTTCCATGACACTGAACAGAGCCTGTCAAGACTATTCTGAATAAACCTTGTGAATGTGAGTTTATGCCAGGCTCATGCACAGACAATTTCAGGAGGCACCAGAGGAACAAAAAGGGCACCAATGAACATGAAATAAACTTGTCTATAATTAAATAACATTGTGCGTAGCCATACTTTCATTTTGACATAGTTTCAATATTCAGATTATTAATTATGTTTATAGTGACGGCTAGGCACAGTCATAAAAATATGAGCATGTCATTAAAAAGCAGTGTAAATTGAGAGCACTGCTATGATAATGCAAATTTTTGCTAGTGCCACTATGCAACTTGCAACGTTGCATCAGCACCTTGCTAGTGAGGGTGCACAATAACAATTTATGGCAGTTGCAGATTAAACACAGACGCAGGAACAGTCGTGGACAGTAATGGCTTAACTGTAATTGTCACATCCTGTCTTGCCACTGTTTGTCTCTGTTTCTGTCTGTTTTTCTCTTGTCTCTTCCTGTGGTCCTGTGCCATGTGCTTCTGTGTGTTTTGATTTATAGCTACTCCTGTCTCCGCCCTATTGTCATGCCCCTCACCTGTCCCTAGTTTGTGGCTCCGCCCCTTCCGAGGTGTTCCTGGTTAGCCCTTGTGTATTTAGACTCCCTGTTGTTCCCTTTGTGCTCGCTTGGTATTTTGTCTTCCTGTCAGTCATTTTGTATCCCTGCTCCTAGTAAAGGACGAGGGCGTCGCAGCAGGCCTGCCTGCAGCCGACGAGGTCTGTTCAGCTTTTCAGATTTACAAGAAATCTGTGGTGTACTGGCAGCCTGACCAGGGTGTTTCCTGCCTTCCGCCCAATGAGTGCAGGGTTATGCTCCGGCACAAGCATGAACGTTAACTTCATAAAATGTTCCAATCTTTTTGATTCCGAGTTACTTCGTACCCTGATTTAATATTGAGGGGAAAAAAATTAAATCTTTAGCAAAAAGTCAATGATTCACCAACGCTGCTTATTCATTTCTGACCTTTAAAAAGTTTCCAGCAGAAAAATATTGGCCTGGGTTTACAGTCATGCTGTAGCAAGGATTACATAGTGAAAAGCAGTGGAAGAAACCTAATTTCTAAGGAACTTTACATTAGTCCTTTATTTTGATTCTTTTGGGCAACAAGGCCACATGAAATTGCTTTAAAAAGAGGTTTTCAATAGTGCTTAAGTGAACACATAAAAGCCTTGAAAAATGAAGAACCATCTCTAAAACTATGTTCTTAACCAATTCTCATCTCTGTTATTTAAAAAGCCGCATGCCGTTGCATTTCCCAGCTCAGTGAAAGACCACAACTTGAACCATTTCCACTGAAACTTATAACAGTTATTCAAAACAATGTTCAAACATTGAACATAATGAAATTATGCTGCTATGGGTTTACTTACAGCAAAAGAGAAAGCTTTGAGCTGAGAGTTGGTGCAAAGTGAGGTTTGACATTTGCACGTCCTTGACATGAAATCATGGCCCACAAAAGAGTGGTCACATTTCTGTGGATGAATATGGCCAATATGTTTATTTACTATTTTTTGCAAATACTGTATTTATTTTCTTTACTTGTCTATAAAGATATATGTGAAAATTGTATTTGGGGAGAATATGACCATGCTTTCAGTATTTACATGTTCATGTCTGACCAACAATGTGCTGTTTAGCATTTCTAGTTTGGAGTATTTGCTTGTTATACCTATTGGGTAACAGCAGGGGGCAGTGTGAGATGGAGCGTTGGCTTACGTGCGTTGCTGGATTTTTCTCATAGCTGCAGAGAACTCAGTAACGTTCAAACGTGTTGCCTTGCCCCATCATTTCTCTCCTGTTTTTCAGGAGCTTAACTGTTATGTTGGTACCGACATATGATACCTGTAACATTTACATGCACATAATAGTACACAAATGCATAAATCAAGGCATTTACATGTATTGAAGTAATCGGATGATGAGCATATGCCTAAGTCAGGTACTAATCAGGTTTCTGCTTCACAACTAGCGACTAAACACAAAGATGATGATGCGACAGAAAAGTGATATAAATCCCATGCCACTCTATTTACTGACACTGTATTATATATATATATACATATGTACATATGTATAAAAATGAATATGTGTCATTTTATAGACAACAAGTTTAATTTAAATTTAAATCCTTCATTTCGTCAAGCATCACTGGTTTTAACATTGCTCCATCTCGCAGTAGCTGTGTTAATGCTGCTTGATCATTTCTGCCAGAAAGACTCAAAAGGCAAAAGTGATATTTTTGATCCTTGATAAAGTGTGAAATTAAAAGAATAACCGTTCTTAAGGAATAAAGAGTCTTTTCCGTAGGCCCCATCCTGGGCCCAGGTCTTGGAAGCTTTCAGACCCTCGCAGAGCCTGCCGGATATGGACGGATGAACTACCCAATTGGGTAGTTTTTGCACATACGCAGACTGAGAACTCATGAAAGAAATCAGAGTAAGGGCTTACATGCACTGAGAAACTCGATTACTGAACTAAAATCCAGCTCTCCTTATTGGATGTCTGGGCTTTACTCTGGAAATGGGAGTATGCTGTTCACATGACCACATGAATAAACTGCATAAATCTGATCATTAAATCATCAAATTGGATTATTAAGGGGGCTTGGTATTATTGGTGCCAACATTGGTAGCTGGGGACTTTCCTCACTGCTGATTCAACACATCGCTGACATTAAAACCACAGTCTGCACAAAAATGATTATTGGATGAAAAATCAATAACAATAAACAAAATCAATTTCATCATCAGCAGGCTTTCCATGTGGATTATTAATCTTAAAGATGGATACAGGAGACTGTATCAGACAATCAGCTGATATATTTCCTCTACATTCTCTATAGTCTGGTCTATACCTGTGCCCAGAGACTAGGGGACCTGGGAGTATGACTTTCTCCAGCAGACCACAGCCTCTCAGTGGTCTCAGAGCCTATCTGCAGAGCGAGACACACTGATCAGATCTTGAGCCGAGACAGACCTCGCCTAATAAGCGAGGTCAATCCCTTCAGGGGGAACGAAGACCGCAACACTCTCTCTCTCTCTCTCTCTCTCTCTCTCTCTCTCACAGTTCTGTCCGTCTTCAGCGAGCTCCCGGGCACAAAAAGTCTTCTGCCAAACGCCAGGGCCCCCTAATTGACTTCCCATTCAAACATTAATCATGTACATATTGTATAACCCATTAAAAATCCAAAGAGACCAATAATTGGCCATTAGATATCTCTCCGAACAAGACACAGGGGAAAGAGGAGGGCGAAATGCGACGGGCCGACAAGCCTCAATTAAATTCCAATGCCCTCTGATCAATTCTGACATGCACTTCAAATCCTCTGTCAGCCTTCTTTCTTTCCATGTGATTTAGCTCGTGGGTCCGGCCAACAGCTGCACACTGATAGGGCACATTATCATCCGTGATGACGAGCTCCATCGATTGGCCGATGCTATCTGTCCATTAAGTCAAGGTTTCTTGCTGTGTGGTGCGGTTTTCTGATGGGAAAGTCTGGATGTTGTGGTGTCAAAGAGTGTCCATTTTCTCAACAGGGATGAAATTGATGGTGGACTCGGCAGTTAGGCCAGGGCTTATCTACAGCCGTGCCCTAGAGAACATGCACTTCCAATCACATTTAATGATGGTCATACAGGTCGCAGTGCTGATGCCTCGTCGTGTTCACATGCCCTCTCTTTCTCCTTTCCTATTATCTTCAGGTTAAACGAATAGTTTGACAAAAAACTCAGATGTAGACACATTCCCTTACCCAGTGGTGTACAGTAACTCAGTAGATGTAATGTGTTAGTATACTGTAAGTAGTGTGTTGGTGTACAGTAACTCAGTAAGTGTAATGCGTTAGTGTACTGTAAGTAGCGTGTTGGTGTACAGTAACTCAGTAAGTGTAATGCGTTAGTATACTGTAAGTAGTGTGTTGGTGTACAGTAACTCAGTAAGTGTAATGCGTTAGTATACTGTAAGTAGTGTGTTGGTGTACAGTAACTCAGTAAGTGTAATGCGTTAGTATACTGTAAGTAGTGTGTTGGTGTACAGTAACTCAGTAAGTGTAATGCGTTAGTATACTGTAAGTAGCGTGTTGGTGTACAGTAACTAATTCTAGTTTAATTCCACTTTAGAAGTTGTCGTGTCATCAGCATTATTACTGTAATGTACAACAATCTACAAAGTCAGTTATTATAATGTGCCTTGTCATTTTACCCAAGAAAGCTTCTTGACAACCCAATGTCACCTTGAAAGTGACTAGACAAGTCTACAATAGCAGCCTTTTTAACAAATACTGCCTAATGAAATGTGTAGTCCTACTGTCCTGTAGGTGCCACGTAACTGCCCTTCAGTAAGTTTACATGCTCCAGTGACTTCAAAATATGCAGAATTAAAATCTTTCAGATGTATATAAAGTCATTCCGAGTGCTTTACTGTGAAATGGGTAACTGTAAAGAAACTTTCGGACTTCTTTTAGACTTATTTACAGTGGTGGTGATATTAAAACGTAGCCAATCAATTTAATATGCAACATGACCCGTGAACCTACATGACCATAATGATAAACTAGAGGTAAATCCAAAGACACTAAACTTTTCATTATGGATTGTCTTACTTTATAACACCTTACATGCATCATTCATGTGCCATCAAGGGACTCTTAAATTCAGTTTAGACCAAAACCTTCTAACAAAACTATTGTAAACTACTGGCAAACTGACCAGACACTCGTGCATGTAAAGAAGTGAGCAGGGTTTATTAACAAAGGGGTTTATTGACAAAGGGGCCATCCAAAAGAGTAGCCAGAAAACCTGGCCAGTTCAGCGTAGTGAGAGCTAAAATCAGGTACATGGGGATGATGAGAGGCAGAGTGAAAAAGACGAGTGAGAACTGAGGCCTGAAAAACAATCAATACTGAAACCCAAAGCAGTACAAAGCAACGGACCAAGAAGCAAGAAACAGCAAACAAAGTAATGCTCAGTGTGCCACAGACTAGGTTGGCAATACTTGACAATGACATGAGTATATACATATAAAGCATGATTACAAACAGGTGTTTGTCATCAGGATTCTGGTAAGTGCAATCTGGAGCATAGTTGGTTGTTTCCAGGGAATTCTGGGAGTTGTAGTTGGCAGGGGTGGTAGGCACAGAGAGAAAAACGGGACAGTGTGACAACTACAGTCAAACTAAAAACGTGTCAGGCATCAGACAGCTGTTACAAACTCAAACATCCGGGGTGAAAAAGGCAATAAATTAAAAAAAAGAAAAAAAGCAACACCAATCCAACTGCCAGACCACCTTATTGAATCACTCCCGGCCTGTCTAGCTGCTGTCCCTGCTGCAGACGGCAGTTACTCTAGCTGATGGTCATAATAATGTGACTCGACTGTATAGTTCTTCTATGGCATTGCGTAAAGAGCCACTTTGGAACCTTTCCTGTTTTAGAGCAGAGATCTGTGGTGGGACTTCTTAGTATACCTTGCATCTCTCCACTGAAGTACTGAAGGCTTTAACACCATCATTTTCTTTTTTCTTAAAATAGAATGAAAAAAGATTAAAACTAAGCAGCGTGAGTTACAGCAGAGCAGTCCAGGTGAAATGAAACCCTGAGGAATTAGGAACTAAACGCGAACTGGATAAAAAACAAAAGTAATTTCCTCACAGATAGAATTAAGAGTGAGTAGCATTATCACTTGGAACTACCCTTAAAAACTGTTGCACTGAGGAATTCCAATCCACTACAAACACTCCGACCCACTGGCCTTAGTCCCATTATCACCTTCTGTCCGCTAATAGTGTTTTGTTTATTTGACCAGGCTAAAACATATTTCTGAAAGGACTTATGTACAGAAACGTTAACTCTGCATTTATGCTAGTTAGCTATTTGTATGTGGCTTTAGACAGGACCCAGTGTGAACAAAGTTAGGTGAGCACAGCACATGAAAGCATACAGGAACCAGTTAGCTTGGAAACCAGTTGAAACATAATGTCGGCCCAAATATGACAACTAGATGCATCCATAAAAAGCCATATATTACTGCTATCAGCACAGCCTTTGTTATGTGAATGTTGAATTGAAGTTAGATGGTGAACTACTGAGTAAAGCACAAGCCCTTAAAATCTGTGAAACTGAGGAACTCCAATCCACTACCACTATTTCAAGCAACAGTTCAGCCAAGAATCAAATACGCACACATATGTACTGTTAGTTTTATAGATATAAGAGATTGATTGATGAAACTCAGGTTGAAATCTGGCCGCTACTCCAGTATTTACCTACATGACGTACTTTTATACCCATTTATAGATTACATCATGTTATATAGTCTCAGAAACAGAGGTGGACAAAATGCACAACTCTCAAAATGACTTGACTAAAAGTATAGATACTCCTGGTCAAATAAGCTCATCTTGTGTGTTTAAGGTGGTAGTAACATCAAGCTTCTGCAGATGGCGCTGCATGAGGATGATGGGGGCTATAAATACCTGTGGGGTGTGAGCGACGGGATCCATAGGTTGAGAAGAGGTGATACAGTGCAGTGAATGTCTCGTTCCATGTGTGGGAAATGGCTCCAAAGCAGATGTTAATGATTGGCTAAAAGGAGTAACTGCATTTGGGCGTGCCAAAGACCATAGTGTGAAGGAAGTAGCTGAATCTGCAGGTGTATGGAAGCGTACGGTCATATTCTTTGATGGAAGAGTGTCTGAACATTGATGTGGCCTACATCCAGAAACTTCCATTTCCATGCCACATCCAGTCACAGCTGTTATACATGCTAATGGAGATATTACACACAATTAGGTGCGTTTCGCTCACAGCTGACTAATTGTATATCTGGTGAGCTTATTAGTCCAATACCTGGCAAATGTTCACTTGAGGATTGTAGATCCCTGTTTTAAGAGTGTCTCTGTATTCTAAAGTAATTTTTTTCTTTTAGGGTCAATACATTGTTGTATTGTTGCCACAATGCATTTACAGAACCTAATTTTTGAAGGAATTGATTAAGTTTGTATGTGGTGAACAGAGCAAACATTTAAAACACTTTGTCAATGGACTTTAGATATGACCATGAGTGCTTTAGTGAGGAACCTTTATCTTTATCATCATTATCATCTTTATCTGACATTGTAGTAGCCAGCATTACAACTGTTACAGCATTAGAACTGTTCAAATAATGCAGCAGCTCTTTGAACTTGACTGACTTCAAGGGCTTTACACAATATGGCCAATAACAGAGACGATGTATCCACTGACTTCAAAGTTCTGATACTAAGTAATAAATTATAAGAACCTTCCATAACCTTCCATGTAGTGGAGTACAATATATCATCGCCATCCAAAGACAAACAAGTATCTCCAAATTAGCAACTTTACAGTAGAGGACAAAAACCTCATTCAATTTTAATGTAAGTCAGTGGATCCAGACTTATTTCCAAGCAGTGTTGGGCCATTTCTGTTGGTCCATTCATCATGATATGTTCACACAGTGTAAACAGCAGCTGCTGTGTTCCAATGATGCAAAAAAATAAATAAATAAAAAAATGTAAATTGACAATAATTGAGATACATTTTTTTTCTTTGCACAGTGAAATTATAATATTAAAAATAACAATAATAATAATGTTAATTTACAGAACACCTTTCACACCATTGGCAGCTCAAAGACAGTAGTATAATCAGCGGAATAATAATAATAAAAATAATAATAATAAATAAATATACACACACACACACACACGCACACACGTATGTATGTATGTATGTATGTATGCACACACATATATGTACATATATACACACACACACACACACACACGTATGTATGTATGTATGTATGCACACACATATACGTACATATACACACACACACACACACACACACACACACACACACACACACACACACGTGCATATANACACACACACACACACACACACACACACACACACACACACACACACACACACACATATATATATACACACACACACACACACACACACACACACACACACACACACATACGTGCATATAAATACCATGTCTTTTTTACATATGTCTTGGAAATGTAAAAGACATAAGCTTACACAAGTAAGGTATAGTACTGTCCACTCCTGATCAGAAACAACATGGGTAAATCTTGGAAAGCATGTGGTAACTTAGAAATAGTGTGCACATTGCTAACTGGCAACTGGAAGGTATCATTGCTTGTTAGCTACATTATTCGCCTCAAGGATGTAGTGAAGGGTGAATGCATTTAAATGCCATTTACATACAGTACTGTGTATAAGTCAGAGACTAACTTCCCTTTATTTATCTAACTTCCATTCCAAATGGCCTTTCAGCACAATCTATTCATTTTTCAGCATCAGGACAAGAAGCAGGAAGCCTCTAATTAAAATAAATATATTTTTCAGTAATTAGCATGCCCACTCGTTACCTTTCTTTCCTTTCAGCAGAATTCCTTTCAGCTTTTCACAGAAATCTGCAGGGATAATTTGCCACACCTCCAAAGTTTCAGGGGTGGCTACTTGGTCCACAAGGTTTCATTCTTCCTGCTTACCCCATTTGAACATTAGCAATGTTAGCAAGTACCTGGAACTCCACAACTAGCAAGCAAAGCAGCGGCGGCTGAAGTACACAAACTCTGTAATCAAGTTCAAGTAAAAATTTCCAGGGTAAAATACTCCTCCAGTGTCAGTAGAAGTTCCTCCCTTTAGACCTCCACTGGAGTAAAAGTACTAAAGTATTTACCTTCAAATGTACTTAAGTATGGAGAGTAACAGTAGCATGATTTATTATGGCTCTAATGTCCTGTTATCATTTCTGGAACAAGACTCTTAATCAGCTCAGTGTAGGTGAAGAGACTCTAGTGTCTCTCAGCCCACCAGTCTTTAATAGAAGGTCATTAATTAGTCTGACACTGACGTCTATTACAATGATCATAAGTACAGAACACTGAAGGAGAACAGTTTCCATTAGCTAGAACCAAGCCCTGTCCAGCAGGTCAAAACAAGCTCAAAACAAAATGACCCCTGTGCCCTGATTGGTGGACTCGCATCACGCTTCTTTCATTTGGACATGTTACTTTTTTTGTACACATAAGCCAAAATGAAGGACAGATTTGGCCATAATGTAGTGGAGTAAACAGTAAGATATTAGACTGTAGAAATGTAGAGGAGATAAAGTAAAAAGTCCCTCAGAATGGAAACACTTCAGTACAGATACACCAATAAAAACTTTATTACAAAAACTATTTTTATTACATTTACTTCATTACTGTCCACCACTGAAGCAGTGATACAACACTGTGTTACTACATTAAAGTACTCTAATCACCAGGCTGTGCTGGGGAGGGATACCTCTGTGATAGAAATGTACATATGGCCACCAAAGTTTAGGGTTTTCTTATAAGTACGCTGGCGCAGTATGGCTGCTGCTTTACATTGGATTTATGTTTGCCTCTTATTGTTTGTGTGCAGGTTCTCATGTTTCACTGCTGGCTGATGACTCTTCCACCGCATCCACTGAGAAAGCAGCCGAGAGTTTTCCACCCGTGGCTCAGAGACTTCTTAGACTAGACGTTTGAGCAATGCCATGTCACAGCTATGATGCAGTCTGGATTGGCTGCTTGAACAATACTGTATGCCAATTATGAGGCTGCCCAGACTGGGTGCCTGTTTGAAACTGCATTGCAGCTACATGGCTGCCTGGTAGACAGCTGCATTGCAGTTGTGGATCTGCCTGGACTGGTGGTATCCGGCTGCATGCATGAACAGTGCTGTGCCAGAGCTACGATGTCTTTTGGGCTGGCTCTGAGGCTGTCTGGACTGGTGGTATGCATGAAAACACTAGCTCTTTTGCGGCTAAGGACATTTCTGGCCTTCAAGGCTTTCCAGGCTGGCCGGCTGTGGGATTCACAGTGGTCGTGGAGTGGGATCTTTACTGTAGTAAGAACTCTTCTGGACCTGCCAATGGTTTGCACACAGGGGAATTTGTGTACCACATTTAACCCATCTATGAAGTGAAATAGAACACACACACGCACGCACTAGTGTACTACACACAGTGCACAGCCCTATCCATGTTGCTTGAGGAGGTGTGTTGTTCAAGGGCACTTTAGTCATGTCCTGTCAGTTCAGGGAATCAAACCAGTGTCCCTCCGGTCACAAGGCTGGTTTCCTAACCTCCAGCCCATGACTTGCTAAGTGAGTCTATTGTTGATTATATATTTTGTTGCATTTGTGAAGCGTCCTTAAGCATGGGAAAGACGTTACATAAATAAAAGTGATGATGATGATGATGATGATGATGATGATGATCTATGTATTTAATGCTAGATGCCTGATTAAAACCAATGTGTTGACAAACGTCAATGCAACACATGACTGATGTTCTCTGAATGGTCTATTGTCTCTGCCTCAACTTTTTATTTGTCCCACTTTTTCTGACTGACTGTAATAAATCCGGTGTGGTTAATGTGTGAATGTCAAAACAACGTGGCACCGGAGGTGTTAGCGTTGTGTTCTGCTAGTTGCGTCAGCCCCCAGCACTGGCTTATTTGCTTTCTGAGAATGTTCCGTGTGTGATGTTATTTGCAATGTTTATTTTGTGCGTTGTTTAATTCTCACATTGAATAATTTGTGTGGTTGTGTTGGGAAGTACTGCGGAGATGATTTCCCTCAGGCAATTTTTTATTTTTATTTAATGCTTTTTTTTGGTGTTTGTTCTATTAGTGTTCCTTAGGTAGTTCTACCACATGTGCACTTCTCTTTTTTGTTGCAGTTCTACTTGGCTTCACAGCCACTGAAAAAGAGCTTTGTCATACAAGCTTAAAGCAGCTTTAAAGTTCAGAACTTAAAGCTTAACATTTTTGCATTTTTAGAATTTCTGTAATCTGATAGTAAGATGTAAACAAAGTTGTTCAGAATTGTCAGTTGTGACATGCTCTGTGTTTTACAATAGTTGAGAGAAAGGTTTGACAAAATCAAAATCTATGACAAAATCTATTAATAGTAGAGAGGTAAATGCAAAGTGGGGTATCAGTATAATATATATAATTTGATACATTCATAGCACCTTACATAAACACTTCATAGCATATTCCTGAATGTTTAAATCAACATTCATAAAGAGTACATGGTTTACATGCAATGAAGACTTTTATTCGGAAAAATGTCTTTCACTAAAATGGCACAATATTCCAAATTAATTTCATAATGGTACACAGTCCAGTCACATTATTATGACCACTTCTTTTTTCGACAGCGCCAGCTCCGTAGCTCATGAAGGAAATTATGTTTTTGTGTCATTCTCTGAGCCCACTCATCCATGTGGAAGGCACTCTCAACTGATTTGGGTATGAATCCATCCTTGCAGATCACGTACACCCATACATGCAGATTGTCGTCTCTGGGGCGGATGGGATCTTCCAGCAAGACAATGCGACACGTCACACAGCTAGAAATGTCTGACATTGGTTGGAATAGCACTACCAAGACTTCCAAGTACTACCATGGCCCCCTAATTTCCCAGATTTGAACCCAATTGAGCATCTATGGGACCACCTTGATCACCATGTTTGCTCTATGGATCCTCCCCCACGTACCCTCCAGCAGCTGTGGGATGCACTGCAGTCAGGGTGTCTCCAGAAACCTGTGAAAATCTATCAGGACCTTACTGAGTCACTTCCAGCCCGTCGAGCTGCTGTCTATGCTGCACACTGTGGTTACTCTGGATAATAATGTGACTCAACTGTGTATTAATAGTAGTATAAATAATCAGTAATTTTTTTTTTTTTTTTGCATATAATGGCGAGACGGGCCAGTAACTTCAGGTAGACCTCACGTCAAACATCAGAATGGGGAAAGAATATGATCTCAGTTATTTGAATAAGTGACAGATTAAAGTCCAAAATTCACCTTGCTTTATAAAACAAACTCAGGGGACAGAAAATCAGAGAAAGTCACTTTCTCTCGCATGGCCAGAAGAATGCACCAATTAATTTAACATCCTTTCACTCAGTCATGCTAATCTGATTCAATTGCTGAAGCTTACTGTACAATGAAAATACACAGCCAAACAAACAAAGAAATGCAATGCTCAGCATCGACAAACAAATGGCTTTGCACACTTGCAGCAAAATGGATAAAAGTATGGCAGAAACTCAATAATCTTAATGAATGGGAGCTCTGAAGTTGAAATTTTTTCCCAAGCTGTTATTAATGAGAAAGTCCACGAATATTGAAGGGATTTGGCAAGTTGCCTGAAGCTGTTTATGCCAACTCACTGCTTAAGGTGAGGTCCACATCTGTCATGCATCAAACAGAAACATGCATATCAAATATGAAAGGAATGTACTAATTATTGGACGATGAACGGATTGTAAAGGTAACTCCATCTACAATTGAAATTAAAAATTGATGGCTTCTACCATAAATCAGGGGTGTCCAATCCTGGCCTGGAGACTTAACACCCAGCTCCAACCCTAATTTAACAAACTTGACCCACAACAAAGGCTTTCATGCACCCTTTGATGAAGGAATTTTAGGACATAATGTTGCTATTCTTTGTTGGTTAGCAAATTCAATTGGTGATTGCTATGTACTTGACTTGGAAAACATGTTGGACATAAAGCCATAATATGCAAAATGGGCTGTTGTAACAAAAGGGGTGGGTAAACAGACAGCAGCATAGTCATCACAGGCAGCGTCAGAAAGCAGGCAGGCAAGTTGCCTCTAGCCATATCCGTTGGTATGAAAACCAGGTACACAGCAAAGGTGAAAGAACAGAATAAACACTAAAGAAAGCAAAAAGTTTAGCATTTCTGTCAGGCTTCCGGGTCTTCACCGCTCCTGTGCTTTCCCGGACTCAACTTCCCAGAGGGCATCGCTCGATGACATAACACCCACATGTCCCCAGCCGTCCAATCCGCTCCGTTCCCGGTCACCGGAGTTTTAACCACAGCTGAACCCACTTAACTCCAGCATATACACCCCTCACTGTCACTTCCTCATTGCGAAGTTTTGCCAAACATTGTTAGCATTTCTGAGCGGTTGTCTGTTAGTGTTTTCTATCCTGATTTCGATCTCCTTTGTCCCTGACTACCCCTTTTGCTATTTCCCTTACTGGCTTTATCTACTGTTACTCTCTGGCTTTTGACCTCTGTTTTTATTCATTGGATCTTCCTCTTGCCTAGCCCTTCTAACTTGTTTACCCTCGTTGCTTGTTTATCCTGGTTCTGACCTTTGCCTGTCCCTGACTTCGTTTTTCGTCTAGCCCTTCATGTTGATTCGTGTGTTGCTGCTTTGCTGGATTGCTCGACTGTGTAACAAAACCAAATTGATTTTTAGCTCTGCTCTAAAACTCGTTGGTCCGAGTTCTTTGTTTCTGACAATTGCAAGCTACAAGGCCAAACATAGACATGCTATATAAGCTCACTGTGGCAAAAAAAAAGAGTCACCTGTGACTGAAATGTACCTAATAGCTTGTAATACCTCCACAAGCACCAATAACAGCTGTGATTCGATTTGGCATGGACTGGACAAGTTTCTAGATGCAAACCGTTCGTCCTGGCACTGACCACGGTGCTTCCACACATGGATTCATTGGTTGTCTCCACCAAGACAAAAACGTGACTCGTCACTGAAGGTGACCCGTTGCCATTCTGAGTCACTCCATGACAATCCGGCATGACACCATTGCAGTCTTTGGTGACGTTGATGTGGTGTTAAGGGTAGTATCGCAATGGTCTGTGTGCGTGTAGTTCTGCGTCGTGCAGCCATCTGCCAATGGTGCTGGCACTAACTAATAGTGCTGACTCATGGAGGGCATCACTGCTCGCTGAATGTCTGCAACCGTGGCTGTTGGATCACTCTGCTCATGTCGAACAATTTGTTAGTTCTCTCTCTCTCTGTCTGGGGTTTGTGTAGGTCTCTCAGATCCTTCATGTCGCTGGTGTATGCCTTCTTCTATCCACTGGAGCAAACAGCATGCTAGGTAGTATCCGTACAACTGGTATCGCAAAATATTAAGATCATCCCGCTTCCCACACACCTACGATGCGACCCCTCTTAAACTCTTCCAACTGCTTGAATTGCTTTTGAACTCTTCTCTGAGGCTTTGAAAGGATGCTCCCAACACAACAGCACGAGTCAGAATGGAAAGCACACACACATAACAGGACGACCTTATATAGTCAGTCAGGTACAGCGATAACGGCTGCCCTTGCTTACGTCACATGAGCGGCTGAGCATGAAACTTGAATCAATTGCATGTCTCCCAGTGTCAAACCTACCCACCAAGTTTCATTCCTGTAGGTTGATTCCTTCGGGGCGCAACCATACTTTTAAGGATGAGTGTATGTTATGTGTGCCCAACTATGACTTTGCTGAGCTAAATCATTATGTATCTCATGTACAGGTCAAAGTATATTTATATCATAACATTAACATGCATTGGGATTGTATTGTTAGGTAGTAACCGAATACACTGCTCTGCCTCAGCCTGCTGTCCAGTGCAGTGCCCTAGGCTGCAGTGACCACTCACTGGATGAAACCTCGGTTGCATTGCATTGCCCTCGTTTAACATGCTGCTGACCTGCAGCACTGAGACATATTAAACCACCAAGGAGGGTCAGCAAGAGGACAATGCTGATAAATGTCATCACACTCTGGAGGTGCAAAGCTAAAGTGCACTCACGAGAGAGGCAATTCTCAGAGGTCACCGAGAGCATACAGAGCAAGGAAATGTGTATCAAGCTTTGCTGCATGTATGAGGAGGTAATGCCTTAGATGACAAATATACTATAGCTGCTCTTTCTGGTTAATGATGAGAGGGCGCGAAGGCACTAAAACACGGTATGTGCACAGCCGATAGTGTAAAACAGAGGCGCAGAGTTACATGGGTGTTCCCTGAGAAGGCTGTGTAAGCCGTGTTATCTGCAGCCTCAGTGGATTGGAAATTAAACTGGGATTTGTGCACGGCACTGTATCTCTAACAGGAGCTTCAGAGAACAAAGTCCCGGCTCAGATTTACAGGCAAATCTGAAGCTCTCCGCTGTAGGCCTGTAACCTGCCATACACTATCAAAAACAAAGGTTCCTCGGTGCTTTGCTTACATGTGCCTCATCTGGAGACCTCTTTCACAGTAGCCAGTTCATCTTCGTAGGTAAGCAGAAGCGGAACACAACATTCATCAAACTGTTTTTTTAATGTGTTTAAGATGAGTTCTAATATCAAGAAAGCTCCAGTTGTCCGTTATAGGGTGTTAACATCAGTGAGGTGTTTCAATGGTAAAGAGATCTCTTGGAGTTGGTGAGGCTGAAGTTGGCTACTTATTCGCCACATTCCTATTCAAGTTCTTGTTCAAGTTCTCACTGATGTTAACACCCTATAACGGACAACTGGAGCTTTCAAATAGTGTTGAAGTTACATTCTGGCAGGTCGTAATGAAAGTAACTGCAATCTAGGAGTTCCTTTATCGTTCCAGAATTGAATGTAAATGTCTGGACCACAGCATGGTCGTCTTTGTGGAGAGGTTTGAGTTGTTAATGATGGAGTGTTTTAATTGATTATATTAACTGCAAAATATGCACATGAATTTTAAGTACACTGATGAAATGGCAAGGGCTGCAATAACTTGACAGCATGGTTTTCTTTGGACAACCATATATATAATGCTATATATAATGTTGCTTTAAGGAACCAAGCATTGACACATTGGGACCCAATGGACCCAAACATATCCAAACATATGTTTTTGGTATGTTTTGTTTTTGAACCATTGCCTTACACATACAGTGCCTTGTGAAAGTATTCACCCCCCTTGGCATTTTGCATGTTTTGGTACCTCACAACCTGGAATTAAAATGGATTATTTGAGGGTTTGCATCATTTCATTTACAGAACATGCTTGCAACTTTGAACAATTGATTTTTTTGATTGTGATGCAAACAATAAATAGGACAAAATAAAACTTCAGTGTGCATAACTATTCACCCCCTAAAGTTAGTGCTTTGTAGAGCCACCTTTTGCAGTAATTACAGCTGCAAGTCGCTTTGGATAAGACTCTATGACATTTACATTTACATTTACATTTACAGCATTTAGCAGATGCTCTTATCCAGAGCGACTTACAACCGTGCTTAGTGTTCCGTCGGATCATGTTTCCCAGCTAGTGTAAGTAGGTTAGGAGTCTAAAACTCACCCTAAGCCCAGTTCTGCTACCTAGAGAGAATAATACACAGACATATATAGCATAAGTGCACTACCTGGCAACCCAACCCAGCGCTCATACCTAGAGAGAAGAAAGGTTATGGTGAGTAGAAGTGCAAAACAAGGTATTTCAACATACACATCTATAAGTGCAAAAACAAAGTATTTGAGCATATGAGCTTGCCACATCTTGCCACTGGAATTTTTGCCGATTCCTCAAGGCAAAACTGCTCGAGCTCCTTCAAGTTAGATGGTTTCTGCTGGTGAACAGCTATCTTCAAGTCTGACTACAGATTCTCAATTGGATTAAGGTCTGGGCTTTGATTAGGCCATTCCAATACAGTTACACATTTCCCCTTAAACCATCGAGTGTTGCTTTAGCAGTATGCTTTGGGTCATTGTCCTGTTGGAAGGTGAACCTCCGTCTCAAATCACTGACAGACCGAAACAGGTTTTGCTCAAGAATATCTCTGTATTTAGCACCATCCATCTTCCCCTCCACTCGGAACAGTTTCCCAGTGTGTTCTTGGGGTGATGAGATGTGTTGGTTTTGCGCCAGACATAGTGTTTTCCTTGGCGGCCGAAAAGTTCAATTTTGGTCTCATCTGACCAGAGCACCTTCCTCCATACATTTGGGGAGTCTCCCACATGCCTTTTGGCAATCTCAAAACGAGCCTTCCTATTTTTGTCTGTAAGTAAAGGCTTTTTTCTGGCCACTCTTCTATAAAGCCCAGCTCTATGGAGTGTACGGCTTACACTCGTCATATGGACAGATACTCCAGTCTCTGCTTGGGAACTCTCTGGGTCTCTGTGCTGCCTCTCTGATTAATGCCCTCCTTGCCCGGTCTGAGAGTTTTGGTGGGCGGCCCTCTCTTGGCAGCTTAGTTGTGGTACCTTTCCATTTGGTGATAATGGATTTGATGGTGCTCCGGGGGATCATCAGAGATTTGGATAATTTTTTAATAACCCAACCCTGATGTGTACTTCTCAACAACTTTGTCCCTGACTCGTTTGGAGATCTCCTTGGTCTTCATGGTGTTGTTCGATTAGTGGTGCCTCTTGCTTGATGGTGTTGCAGCCTCTGGGGTCTTTCAGAAAAAGTGTGTATATACTGACAGTGACGCTTAGATTGCACACAGGTGGACTTCATTTCACTAAGCATGTGACTTCTGAAGGTAATTGGTTGCCTCTGAACTTTTTAGGGGCTTCATTGCCAAGTTTTTTTTAAACATATTTTTCTCATTTCACTTCACCAACTTTTCACCAACACCGACTATTTTGTGCAGATGCATCACATACAATTCAGATAAAAAAAAAAAACATTTAAATACAGGTTGTAATGTAACAAAATAAGTAAAAAGCCAAGGCACTGTAAATAAACAGGTATGTTGACTAAAGTGGAAATACCTAATTACTCCATCCAAAGGTGCAGTAAGCAATCTATTGTTAATCTATTGTTTGTTTTGTGTGCATGCTGGAAAAACATCCAGTGTTGGTACACAGCCCTGGCTCTCCAAATCCCAAATAAACAGTCTAGGATATAGTGCACACAACATTCTTCCAGCCACTCACCAACAGGAGGCGTTCACGCTCATGCACAGAACAAGGGAAAATGAGGACCTGCTGTACACCAGCTGCTGTCGAGAAGGAGAGATGGCCGAAAAACAGCCAAAGAGGAGAAGACTTAAACAACAAAGGCTGTCTGATTAAAATCCTTAGATCAGGCAAGGGCGACTCGCCGTGTTAACATCAGAGAGGTGTTTCAATGGTAAGGAGATCTCTTAGAGTTGATGAGGCTGAAGTTGGCTACTTATTCACCAGATTCCTGTTCAAGTTCTTGTTCCACCTTAAATGAAAAAATGGTGTTGCAGTTGTGTTACATTCTGGCAGCTCGTACTGAAAGTAACTGCAATCTAGGAGTTCCTTTATCGTTCCGGATTTGAATGTAAACGTCCGGAACAATTTTACTCTATGAGCTCAAAGCAGCATTATGCAAGAATTGGTATTGGTATTGCTCCCTCTACTCCCAACACTCCCAAACTGTGCTTCAAGCAGTCCCTCATGGACAGTCATACACATGCATTTGTTGACAAGCTAAAGGATACAGAACCAGCTAAGACAACATCGGATGTAAAAGAACCGTGCTAGAGTTATTAAAATGATACATTAAAAATGACATTATGTTAGAGCAATATAACTCCTAACAGACTAAGAACAGCTAGTCAACCATATTAACTTCACAAAACTTGGATTCCACTGGCACAAAACTGAAACATAAGAGCTCTTATTACCTTTACCGATGTTCAGGTGTGTTATCTAGAAAGACTGCTAGCAGCTAAACCTCTGGTGAAATGGGCTGACTTAGCTAACTTTGCCAACACAGCAAAACATTAAACAAGTGCAACAACACAAGACAAGCAAGGCAGCTAATAAGGCCCAGTTTGATCTGTCTTGCATCCTTTTAGCTCTCACAATAGCAGGTGCTTAGAGTCCGACAGAGACGCCATTCAGTGGCTGAACTGATTTACACCTATTCAAATCCAGTTCTCTCATTAAAACATTGTGCCCTTGCTGTACCAGTGGGAACCAAAAGAGATCTCTGACACAGCTAACACAGAACTTCTAACTAATTTGCCTTGGGAACCATCTCAGGATGCATGTAAGTTTCAAGCACAATGCAGCAAAAAGAAAGGTTTTTAATGGCACATCAATTTACAACCAAGTGATTATTTCCCATTAGCATGGCGTCACGTCACAGGCAAATAGCCACCTGTCAGCAGCGGAGAGGAAGAGGATCAGAGGTACATGCTCAGCAATCTTCAGTCTGGATTTAATCAAATCAGATGAGATTTTCCTTTCCAGACGGTTCTCCCGCACTGTGTGTCCAGGGCTTAAACTCATCACTTTGTCTTTCAGCTAGAAAGAAGCTACTATTCAAATACCAGTGACAGTGAATGTGCTTAACAAGAGTTTAGAGACTTATGGCCATCAGAGAGAGTGTCACGTTGCCAAGTGTCAGACAGTAATTTTGAGTAAAGTTTTCTAGTCATTTTAATTTAATAAATAAATAAAAATAGGTTGTCTAGAGACCTTTTTTTGTTATCATATTGCGCTTTTCCACTGACGTGGTGCCAGTGCCAAAACTCTCAAACTGTTCTGCACTTTTCCACCGCTGAAAAAAACTGGTTCGTGGCCAACAAAATTGGGTTCCGCTGGTCTGGAACCATGGAACCCATGATGCAATAAAAAACATAAAGCTTTTTCCACCAACATATTTTCCTGGTGCAGAAGCCCAAGTGTTCTGCGTTTTTCCACTGCCGTCAAAATCTGTGCTGTTCTGGCCCCCACAGAACTCACTGGTCTGGAACCATAGAACCCATGACAGCAAGTGGTAAAAGGCCGTGTTTCTGCTGTCAGGGGTCAATTGTTGACCCCACCATTTTTCATGATAACAGAAGAATGAAAACAATGAATGCAGCAGCAAAATGACCCCTAAGTGGTCTGCAGAAGAAAGAACACGTTCTACCATGGTTCCGCGATGTTGTTTTTATACATGGTCTGCTGATTTCTGCTTCCAGACTAAGGACCACCCACATCCAGATCTCACTCAATTGGCTCTCAAACCAGTGGAAAAGGGTTCTTAAAGGGTCCAATAGATCCTGGGAACTATCACCAGCTCTAGCATGAGCACTGGCACTTTGTTGGTGGAAAAGAGGTAATACATGTAACACCTCCACAAGCATGAAGCACAGCTGGGATTGGATTTGGCATGGATTGGACAAGTTTCTGGATGTATGCTACATCAATGTTCAGACACTCCTGTATCAAAGAATTGCACAGTTGGTCCAGATTTGGTGGATGACTTCCGTGGCACAATCCTGAGGAGAATTTCCTGTAGACTTAGCCACTGCTGGTAGACCTGTATGACCGTATGCTTCCATACGCCTGCAGATTCAGCTACTTCCTTCACACTATGGTCTTTGGCACGCCCAAATGCAGTCACTCCTTTTAGCCAATCATTAACATCTGCTTTGGAGCCATTTTCCACACATGGAACGAGACATTCACTGCACTGTATCACCTCTTCTCCATCTATGGATCCCGTCACTCACACCCCGCAGGGATTTATATCCCCATCATCCTCATGCAGAGCCAGCAGGAGCCTGAAGTTACTGCCACCTTAAACATGCAAGGTCCATTTTTTCATTATTGTTGTTACAGTTCTGGGACTAAACTATTAAAATTGCTAATTGAAAATCGCTTTTTCCATAAGTATTCAACCCCTGCACTGTAGAACAAGGACCCAAATGGCCTCCGCTTTTCCAGGATAAAAGATACTTTAATTGAAATACTATTGGTCAGCATGTGAATTGGTAGGAAATCCGTGAAAATGAACTCAAAGAGCATTCAGGAATCAAGGGATCAAGGTATTGGCATGCACGAGATATCCAAAATAATATCCAAGTGTTTGGATATTCCAGTGAGTACTGAAGCAGTACTTATGCAAGCAGCATGTTAAATTTCTTATTGATTATTAATTTTAATAGATTTTTTGGGAACTAATGTGTTTTGACTTTCAATGAAAGAATTTGCAAATGAATTAGGAACATATTGGTTTGCAAAAAACATACTGGCTGCAAAGATCGGTGTGTGGTGTGTAATCCATGTGCCTTTTAAGGGTTGAATAATTTTGAAAAACACATTTTTATACATTGTGCTCAAATTGTTTTGAACAACACAGAATTTCAATAAATGAATTATGCTATCATCTTCTTCCCAGACATAACTCTATGGGGGCAGTTGTCAATTTTCCACAAATGGTACAAGGCCAAAACAATGTGTATGTTGCTAGTATACACACAAAATATCTGAAACATGTATAAAGATGATGCAGTGAAACCAAAATTTGTTCCTCTACTTTATAGACAGCATATTCACGGCTGTCTAAAGCGCTATGTTTCAGATAGACAGAAAATTTGTCACCTGTGACTGAAACTTCCCTAATAGCATGTAATACATTCACATTTATGGCAGTTAGCTGATGCTCTTATCCAGAGCGACATCCAAGGTTATTCACCTTACAATTAGACCAATGTAGTGTTAGGAGTCTTGCCCAAGGACTTTTATTGGTGTAGCCCAGCATAGTCACCCAGACCGGGTATCAAACCCCCATCTCCCACATAGGGTGGTAGCTCCCTGGTGGGTAGTGGTGTTATCCCCTGAGCAACACCAAAAATTTGTTCTTCTACATTATAGACAGTTCGGTAAAGAGAAGTCTTATTTAATTCTCCAAATTTCTCTTCCTCATTTCTTTGTCTGTAGGGTCGATCAACAACCTTGGCCTCCCTCTGACTCTGTCTCTCTCTCTCTCTTAGTCTGTCCTGACGTTGGAATAGAGAAATCCACTCTCATGTTGAAACAGGGTGTTCCAACTGCTCCAAAACTACTGATCCCACTAAGACAGATTTGTTTATGTAAAATATTTTGATGTTGAATTTGCCTTCATAAGATATTAATCAGAGAACTCTTCTAAATATTCTAACATATTCAAAAAAGTGCTGGTAGCCTAACCGTGAATAGTTTATGTGCATTAAATGCAAGTGTGGAGTTGGTTAACCCAGCAGAAGTATGTGAAGACTGGAGCGGCTAAGAGAAAGAGCCACTAAACACAGTCAACATAAAGTCAACATTATATGGGTGTGAAAACTGGACAATAGAAACTAAGTACAGTAATAATATTGATGGCTTTGGAGCTTTTGAGAGTACACTGAATTAAGTACTTGACTAAATCAAGTCTTACTTCTCACTCGCAGGCCAGGTAACCAAACCAAAACTCTCTGAACCAGAACCAGTTCATTAGAAAGGACAATTATGCTTGGAACAGCTGAAGGTAAAAGAGGACGACTATGGAGTTAAGTTTGTGCCATAAGTTATTAATTGTAATAAAACCCACATACAAAATGCTAATTATCAAATTGTCCAGAATATTTTGCAAATATAAATAATGTCAGAAAAATTGAAATGTTTTTTTCAAAAAGATTACTACTTAATTTGGCTCATTTTGTTATCTTTTAAATGTAATATTCAATTTCTCTGTCTTTGCTTTCATTGTTTTATATTTACTTATTTTGCTGATATATATTTTAACTTCTGGAATGTTCCTCTGGCTTCTGACATTTGGCACATTATTACAGGGGGCAGATATTAGAAGAGGGCATTCACTTGGATCCCCTTTGGTCAACTGGTTTGGAGAAAAGTCAAATAGAAAAATGGAAAAAATGAAAGCAAAGTCTGGCAAAATGGATGATAATTGTATATCAAAATGACCAAATTAAGTTTGTTATAATTGTCATTATTTGCATTTGGTCATTCTGATACTTGATACTTTTTCTTGTGGATTGTGTTACTTTATTTGAAACTTCTGATACAAAATTACCTCCATAGATGACCAGCGAGAAGATAGATGGACACAATCAGAGATCTCATGAACAAACCATTAAGAAGCCCAACAACCCAAACAGCAAGGGTTTTCATTGTAATGTTTGCACTCCTGCCACTTTCAGTTAAATCATTCTTGAATGGTACATGCTGAAAACTAACTTTAAGCTGCAATTTGTAGCAGAGATGTGAATGAATATTGCACAAATACTTTTAATATGCTAGTTATTATGCAAAAAACTCAGTCCCACCCAAATAGGAAATTCAAATGAACTCTTTACTATTGTCCACTTCCACAGCAAATCAAAGAACACCAAATAAACCCTTGTAGAGGTGTTGAATTAGCTAATGGAAAGCATGTGTTAGAGCAAACTCTCCTCTCTATTTTCATGCCATTTTTTTAAGAGCGGTCAATGTGTCTCTACTCAAACTGAGCTCATTGTAAGTGCTGTAAGTGCCCTAAAAGTGTCAGCTAAAACTGTTAAAACCTGCTCATTGGGACCTATTTGTCTAAGGAGAACACAGAAAGAGGCATTGAGGGATGGTGAGCTGCAATGAGAATGACATTTAAATTTGTAAAATGGACGTAGCCCAGTGGTCTCCAACGCCTAGTTTTGGAGAGCTGCTTTCCTGTAGAGTTTAGTTCCAACCTGTATCCAATAAGTTGCCTCAGCCCTTACTTAACTCTAATACATTTAATCCAACCAATCAGGGTCTGGAGGAGGTGTGGCAAGGTATATTTGGAACCAGTTTCTACAGGAAGGTTGCTCTCCAGGACTAGGGTTGGAGACCTCTGACCTAACCTAAACCAAAGTCTTCAACAGGTAGTGTAGTCTTATTCAGACAGTAGAAACTTGAGAAAGTCTAAGAAACTGAACTCACAGCTAGTAAATACCGTTGATACATTTAACTGTTAAAAATACCTGGTAGACAGATATATGCACTATACCAGTCAAAAGTTTAGACACACTAGACTAAATGGATGTTGTTGGTGATCTTAAAGACTCTACAGTCTTACACTTAACAGCTCCAACTGATGAGAGTCTGAAACAGTACATATCCTGATGTACCACATATACTCTTGATGTCTCGTAATATTTTTCCATATTGCCACCTATAATATACATTTTGTTGCACTTTCGTTTGCATGATTTAAAAGCTCTAGTGAATATTCATGATGGACAGACCAATAGAATTGCTCCAAAACTGCTTAGCAATAACCTCCACTGCAGGTTAAGAAAACTGTTTCATCCTCCTGTACAGTTCCATTTTGGAGGTGTTTTAAGGTGGGCTGCATAATTCAATGAGTGCTATTTTATAGTTTGATGTCTTCACTTTTACTCAAAAGCAAAGCATTAAAATAGAAATGTGGAGAAACTTCCATGACTAGCCGTGTCTAAACTTTTGACTCAGAGTGTACATATTGGGGGCATCATTTCTGGGTAGTGTTAGGAGTGTTATGCAATATTCTAGGAGTTTGGAATGAAAGCTGTCATACTGCATTGATTTAACCATACCATAAACATGGTAGATGTCACATGATATCATGGCAGCTTTTGTTTAGTAACATAACAGCGTTATATGATCATTACCATCATATTACCATTATGTCACATAATCGTTTTTGCTAAACGTGCTTTAGTTAGCTGTCTTGATGTCAGTTACCAACAACACTGATATATATCTTAACCTAATCTGCCATGGCAACTTGTGACAGCATATGCCGTCTGCCATTTTTATGACATATGTACGTCAGTGTTACGTGGTATGGTAGCAAGCAGCAAAACTCTTTTTCAAGCACACGTCCTTCCTTCTCTATATATAGAACAAATGACTTACTTACTTGTCTAGTAAGTAAGGAGCTACTAACTCCATAGAGCACCACTCCTCAACCTCAAAGAGAGCCTAAGAGAATACGACAGTATTTCACATGCTCGTTCCCACCTAACTCAGCTCATTAGTTAATTATCAGGCTCTTCACAAGCTAATTTAGGTGTGTTAGAGCAGGGAAAACACCAATCCATGCACTGCAAAACTGATCTCGATACAAGAAGCTCTGGAGTGGAACAGTGAAGGAAAGTGTTACAGATTTATTTGTAATGGAATAATCTATAAATGTGTTAGAGGTGCATGGCAGTTGTAGGATAAGGGGATTTAAATGTCTTCTTTTGTACAACCCCAAACACGCAAATGCAAATAGAAAGCAGTCATTTGTAAGTCTACTTCTGCCTGTTTCTATATTGAAAGTACAGTACAAAAAAAAATGATGTTTTAAAAGACATTGTTTTTTTGTAAATATGCATTCATTCTGAAACTGATGCCTGAAACATGTTCCTTATAAGGTGGGACAGGAACATTTGGAGGCTAGAAACACTGTGAAATGTTTAAAAAAAAAAACATCTTAAGCAGGTGATACACTCATGCTTACTTCTTAAAAGGAGCAGCCACAAAAGGCCGGCTTCCAGGAATCACAAGGGTTTTAGATAATTCAGGCGTATCAGGAGAAATGTAGGTGTGTAAAGGAAAAGGCTGAAAACCACAACTAAATGCACATGCCCTTTTACCCCTCAGACACCCCTACACAAAAAATCGGGATGTTTCTACGATGAATATCAGCACATGGGTTTGGGAAGACTTTGAGAAACCACCATTGCTGTATCTATGAATACAAGTTAAGACTGCACTACGCAAAGAAGTTCTATGTCAGTAACGTCCGCAAAAACACTGACTTCCTCAGACTCATCTGAAACTCATCTGAAATGGGCTGGTGCTCAGTGGAAGCTTGTATTGTGGTCTGACCTTTCAGACTGTTTATGGAAATAATGGACAGTGTGCTATCCAGGCCAAAGAAGAACATCAAGTGATACGTCATCAACATCAACAGAGGGGTCTACACAGCGGTGGTAAACAGTAGTAACAAGATGGCGGAGCATGTAGATTACCTGCGAGCATTTGTGCTGTTATTACAGATGTTTGTTAATATCCAAAGAGCAGGCACAGATCAACTACTGTAGATAAGAAGACGTAGAAGAGGTTCTTTAGCAGACCACTGGGTGTCGCTTCTGTTTCCTCAACAACTGACACGCCAACAGATGTCATCATGGTTTGTGCTGAAGAGCCAACTTTTCTTTGGTACCAGCTGGGAATGAACTTCAGGTTCCGAACCGATTCACTTTTGGTGGAAATACACGGAATTGTTCAAAATTAGGTTCTGATTTACAAAAATGGTTCTCAAAAGAACTGTCCAATGAAAGGGTCTTTTGCAAACCGAAAGACGTTCTTTTCCTTATAGCTCCAAGAACCTGCCAATAATGTTAGGGTTCATGGAGGAACCGACAAACCATTTTGTATGGATTAAACGTGTTTTTGGGGAGCCCACAGTGATTGTTATACGGCATTGCTCAAAGAACCATGTGTGCCGCCTTTATTAAAGGTTTTGCCATGATTAATAAAAGAATGTTGTTCAAATAGTTGCTAGTTAGACAAAAATATTTAATGGGTAAATATACCAGTGCTAAATATTAGACGGGGTCTTCGCACTGTGATTGAATTCTTGGATACTACAGCGTTGGTTTGAACCAACTTCCATTCCATTTGATCCTCCATTGAAAGAACATTAGATCTTTACGCCTTTGTGGAACCCAAGATGTCTGGCATCAGAAGTGGGTTTTTGTTGACATTGCTCGAGTCTTCATGCATGAACTCATCTGTGGTAACAGATGTGCGCATTATGTTTCATTTCCACTGCAGCTTTCTCCTCCTTGAGAGGATTAGACTGGCAGTGATAGAAACTTGCCTACCCACTTACGAGCTCATTCTCATTCCTGTCAACAACACCTGTTTCGAGTGCTGCTTTGGCGAACACAATGCAGCACACAGAGCAAACATGGACAATATTAATGTCAGCGTTATCGAATTGCAGTGGTAAGACTTAAACATTGCTCTCGCTTATGCTTCCGGCAAACAGAAGCCTCCTTCTCTGTTGTATCTTTCCGTCCTTTACTGTTGGATCAGGTGGCTAATTAGTTCTTGCTAATCTAAGGCAACCAAGCCAAACAACCAGGTGACCAAATAATGAGAGGATGAATCATGGCACAGCAACACGAGGCTGAGGAACCCAAGGGAGGACAGGTGGCAAGAGAGACCTGCTGGCATCCCTCAGAGTGTTGGACCACAGAGACGACTCGATTTCTGCTTCTGACAGATCAGCCAACCACGGCTCAGACTCCTACCAACAACATATCCTGGCTGTAGAAAACATGAGGCTTTCAGGCTTTTAAACTCTTCCAGAATTTAGATATATGGCCTTACATATTTATTAATTCATGGATGGTGTAAAACAAGGAAATACACCATGAGAGGTCATGCGTCACTGCGATTTCATCACAGGGAAGGATGTTATTAGGCACAGCATGAAACGTAGTGCCTAAAATCTTCCTCCCATAAAACCACAGTTATAACTTCATAAAACAGCTCCAACATTTAAGGTGGTAGTTACTTCAGGCTCCTGCAGATGGCGTTGCACCAAGGATGATGGGGCTATAAATACCTGCGGGGTGTGAGTGATGGGATCCATAGATTGAGAAGAGGTGGTACAGTGCAGTGCACCAAAAAATGGCTCTAAAGCAGAAGTTAATGATTGGCTAAAAGTAGTGTCTGCATTTGGGTGTGCCAAAGACCATAGTGTGAAGGAAATAGCTGAATCTGCAGTCTACAAGCAGTGTCTAAAATCCCAGTCTATAGGAAATTCCTCTCAGAATTGTGTCAGGGAAGGCATCCACCAAATCTAACCCAATTGCGCAATTCTTTGATGCAAGAGTGTCTGAACATTGAGGTGGCCTACATCCAGAAACTTGTCCCGTCCAGATCAAATCCAATCACAGCTGTTATTCGTTTTGGTGGAGGTATTACATGGTGTTAGGTACGTTTCAGTCATAGGTGACTTGTTTTTTTTGTCCAGTAAGCTTAGTTTCTTTAAAGTATGGTATTGTTGCTCAGCATCCACTGACTGCTAAAAAACTGGGACTTTGATGGTGAACGTGAGCAGCACACAGTGAACATGGGAAGCACTGAAAATCTACGGAAGGATCTAATCAAGCTAATATGAAAATCTGTGCTGAACAACAGGGAGCTGCAACATCACCTGGAACCAGACCAGACTTTATTTTCATTCAGAAACAACTGTTTTCAGAAACAACCTTTCAGCTTACTGATTAAGATATTAGGAAGCTGTTACTGAATTTATTCTAGCGGTTAGCTTCTCAGGTTCCAAACAGCATTGCCTTTTCATGGCGACGGTCCGACGGGAAATTTTCCCAGGGGTGACATGGAGTTCTGACAGGGTGGCAGTGGTGCTCACATATCAGTGATAGTACTCATGATAAGAAAGTGCGAGTGCTGGAGGCTGTGGGCGGAGTGTTGGCCAGCAATTCACAGTCCTCTTGAAGGCAAAGCTGGACAGAACAGATGTACTTGCACTGAGAATGCACACCAGGGTGGGGGTGCGGAGGTGGAGTGTGAATGTATGAGTGTTGGGGGTTGGGTTTAATGTATGAGCATGGTATGGGGGGAGGAGGTGGAGTGGTGATGAGTTGTTTCACCAATAGTAAAATGACTCTGTTTGGGTAATTACATTTATATCGTTGCTGTCCAATGCATTACTTTTATGCATCATTTGAACACAGCAGCTGATGAATGGGCCAACAGAAATGGCCCTAAACTGCTTGTGAAAAGTCTGGTTCCATTGACTTACATTAGAATGAGGTTTTTGCCCTCTCCTGTAAAGTTGCCATTTTGGAGATACTTGCTTTTCTTGGGGCAGCAACCATATATATATGACCATGCAGTAAACATTTATTATTTGCATGCATGTACATTAATATATTTAGATTTATATACTCAATATAACACTAGTATGGTTATGTATGACGTTTCCGCCTCACTATAAACTACTGCCTCCACATGAGCGCATGCCCACAGACCACTAGAGGGTGCTTCATGGTCCACTGATGGTCCGTGTCCTACAGGTTGAGAAAACCTGTTTTAGAGAGTTTCCAAGAAAGGAATAAGTCATAGTACCACTTGAAAATAGTAAGTCATAACTTGTAATACATAACTTCCTTTGATTAACCTCCCCAATGATGGATATGAGCCAGCCTAAATGTTAATTATGCCTGTGAATGATTCCACTTGTGTTTATATTGTTCATAATACCCAGAATTCCCAAAATCTTTTAACAGTTTTCTACCATTGAAATAGAAGTCTGGCATATTTCTGGATTCCACCATATTCCTGGAGTTCTATCTGCCTTCTAAATCTTGCTTGCTCATGATTCTGAGAAGCCATAAGCTGAAAAAGTTATATAAAGCTCAATGATTCAACCGCACTCCAACACAAGGTTAGTCAGTTCATCAGTACATAATTTAGCTTGAGCTCACTCACATGGACTGCTCTTTGGCCAAATGAGGGACATTTTGCAGTAGGGTTGAGGAGAGCACTAAGCAATAAAAACACAGAAATCAAGAAAGAAAATCTGCTGTGTTGTGCTATAAAGGAGATGGATGGAATCATGCCCCATCCGAGCTCATTAGAGGTCAGAAAGAATCATAATTCAAAATGATTTATGATTTACAGCAGCAAGTGCACAGTTAATGTCTCAGCATATGAAATATGCAAGGAAATTATTTTTCTGGTATTGGCAAGCCGCTCTCCATCACATCATTACAGAATTCTGTGAAAACGGCAGAAATATGTTCATCAATCACTGTGCAGAAAAGCAATGCTTGGTTTAGCGAAGCAACCTCAGGAAAGCTGACTTGTTTGGCTGTAGATACAAACATTTCATTCTGTTTTTCATGTTGGCAGCAATACAGGCCACCGTAATGGCGCTTGTTAGTTCAATTAATATTACACAATGTCTGGAGAAGTGTTTGGGTATTAATATTAATGTACATATCATCACTGTCCACAGAAAAATCTCCAAAATGGCAACTTTACAGGAGAGGCCAAAAACCTAGCCAATGGAGCCAGCCTTTTTTCCAAGCAAGTTTGGGCCATTTCTGTTGGTCCGTTCATTATGAAAGTTTCACAGTGTAAACAGCAGCTGCTGTTATTTCTTATGCATAAATGTAAAAACCAGCAAAAAATGGAAATGTTTTTCATTGAACAGTGGTGATATAAATGTAATTACCCAAGTAGAAACACAGATAGAGAGCTTCTCAACTTCTCACTCAAGTAATATTTCACCGGAAGTATGTCTGCTTAACTGAAGTACAGTTTTTGTTCCCGTTTTATATTAAATGTCATTAATAACTGTGTAGTTACACAGTAACAATGCATGCAACAACAATGTAATTACTGGTGATACTTTTACTGTCACAGACAGATTACAGTATCACAGTTTATGTAAACACACATGTGTGTAACTTCAGCTTTCACTTATATAATTACACCAGTGTATCTTCATACAGCAGATATAACAGTTTCTATTATTTTATGTAATTACACATGTACAAAGAACAAACTGCTGTTTTTACACCAAGATCTTTTCTGACCTTTTCTACAGGTGTGTAGTTACCTACATTACTATTCACTATGAGATTAGCTGTGTAATTACATGAGCTGTGCTGTAATGCATCTGGTGAATACATTACCTGCAAGTACACTATCGTTGCATGTATTATTAATGTGTGACTACACAGTTATTACAGACAATTAGCATTATTAAGCCAGACCCAGCTTTTATATGTATATGTATATTCATATTTATGAGATAATATGCATAGAAATCACCACTTATAACTAGTCTTTATTGGTCGTTCAGGTGCTGCTTTAGAAATATTCTTGTTTAGTCTTCATGAGTGTGATTCATACATCATAGTCACATGAATATTTCATGTGGTGTATGTACACACACACACACACGCGCGCACACACAAACACACACACATATATGTGTATATATGTATGGTAATATATTTACACATATATAAATATGGTAAATAGTTTAGCACAGTTTAATCCTTCAGTTTAATTTTTTGGTTTTTTTTGCAGATTAATATTTTTGATATTTTTGATTGATAAGTTACATAATGCCTGGGAAAAGCTGGGAAAACACCAATGAATCATTTCATGGGAATCCTAGCACTGAAATTGGCAGTCTTTACACAAAGCACATAAATAATGTGGACACTAACACTAATTAACAACAACAACAAAATTCTCCTGTGAATTTTCAAGTTGAGAGTTCAAGATGAAATCTCCAGATATTACCGTGCGCCATATGGTGTGTTATGCCCTAGTTCTCCAAAGGCTTCGTTTAGTGATTAAGCTGGAGTGTGTGTTGGCTCAGGAGAGGCCATTTGTGCAGGATTTAACTCTAAAGCCCAGGGAGCATTTTTTTGCATAATCTGAAATAACGAAACTGTTGTCGATTCACGCCAGAGAGAGTTGTGTCAGGTTTTGCTACACAGTATTAGTACTTTGAACCCCCCCAAAAAAAACTACTTGAAGATGAAGATCTCCATAATCTACAGACTGTTTGGTAACACTGTTAGTGTACAGGTACATCTATTAGCTCTTACTTCATAATTAACTCATCATGAACTAATGAGGTACTAAGAGCTATTCAGGAACACTCAGTGTTCTGTAGTGTGGGGTAGACGACTCAGTGTCCTGCACCATGGGGTGGACAACTCAAGGTCCTGCAGTGTGGGGTGGATGACTTAGTGGTCTCTAGTGTGGGGTGGATGACTTAGTGGTCTCTAGTGTGGGGTGGATGACTTGGTTTCCTGTAGTATGGGTTGGATGACTCGGTTTCCTGCAGTGTGGGGTGGATAACTCAGTGTCCTCTAGTGTGGGGTAGATGACTCAGTATCCTGCAGTGTGGGGTGGACAGTTCAGTATCCTGCAGTGTGGGGTGGATGACTTGGTGTCCTCTAGTGTGGGGTGGATGACTCGGTTTCCTGTAGTGTGGGGTGGATGCCGATTCTTTGGTTAGAAACGCGACATTGACGCCAAGCCTGAAAACACCACCAAACATTGAGAGCCCAAGGTGAGCAGAAATTGTGTGCATATCTGAAAGTGTGTGGTGTTTCATTTAGGGCAGATTGTGTAGTGTGGTGGGGACTTCCATGACTAACAATCAAGGTGGAGTCACTCATGTTTTCAGCATCCTGTAGTGTGGGTCAGCCTTAAGTAAACTGCTCTTATTGTTAACACTGAGGAGGAGGGACTGTGCATTTCCTTGTTTCTTATGATAGGGGGTGGGCACCACAACTTTCTGGTGATATGACTGCCCCCTACTGTTTCGAGGATGAATTGGACAGGTTACAATCTTACAATCTTTGGCTGGAATAAAATGAAACCGTAACAGTAATTATTGAACTTGGAGCCATATGTACTTGCACACATTCAACCTCCATGTTTAACCCATCTGTGCAGTAAAACACCCACCTTGAACCACTAGGGGGCAGTGAGTGCACTTGCCTGGGGTGGGGGGCAGCCCTATCCATAGCACAGGCAGAACAGTTTGGGAGTTAGGTGCCTTGCTCAAGGGCACTTCAGTCACGTCCTGATGGTTCAGGGAATTGAACCAGCGACCTTCCAGTCACAAGGCTGGTTCCCTAACCTCCAGCCCACAACTGCCCCTAATGCAGACTATCGCAGACAGCCTCTGTGGCCATCAAGCCAGCTTCCAGCAAAGAGTGAGCCATCCGAGCGATCCGTCGTCACATAATAACAGACCACCTTGTCTCCATGGTGGCAGACACAGTGGGACGTGTTACTGAGTGGTTTGTGGGCCTCTGGCAAGATGGCTCTTCTGCTAAAGAGGTGAGAACTCACTCTCCTGATGGCCACAGAGGAGTGTGAAGGAGCGTCTGTCTCCCGTAGCGACCGCTGTTGACCGGATTACGCAAGCGCCGTCAAGCTGAAACACCTCAGAGACTGATGAGAGCGGATGTGTCTGCTCCACTGCTGTTCTTCAATAGCTCAGTTTGAGGTCGACTGTACATAAGAACCCTAGACTTGAGAGCACTGGCCACTCAAATATCCCGGCACTCGTGCTCTATAATTATAAAGGGTTCTAATGATTGCACAGCAGGTTGGGAACAACATTCTGGAGGTTCAATCGAAAACTGTGCTTGAACACTTTATAATGGGGCCAAAAAGAGTTCTATGGAACAATGCTGTACATAGCAGGACCACTTCGGTTCCCCAAATAGCCTTGTAATGAATGGTTCTTCAAAAAGCCAGTTTGCAAATGAGGTATATGGACATGCAGCACCAGTAGGATTTCATGATACCAGGCACCTATAAATAGAATCTTAACCATTGGCTATTACAGTAGTTGTTAATTATTGTCAGTAATTATATAATTATTACTTGTGCCTTAATAAGTGCGATTATTACTTATTGGCTAAAATAAATTAATTTAGCACTGTTCATGCTTTTTATTAATGTGGTATATTTAAATATAATACATATTTTCACATTTCTTAACAATACCTTCATAACTTTATGATAGAAGACATTGATAATTGATGTTTTATCATGCATGTATAACCAATTATTAATGATAAGCTAGACATACTAGAAATTAAAATGCCTCACAAAATAGCAAGAGAGTAAATTACTATGTGAAAACCAAAGCTGTTTTCATAATATTTATAAAGAAATGTTATGCAAATATATCATTTAATGTTCTCAGAGTTAATTTTAATAATACCATTTATTGATGCACATTGTCACTGTTGAATGGTAACTGTCCAGAATAAGGGAAAACATTACAGTATATTAAATGGAAGTTAATACAGAAAATATTTATTCCAATGAATTTTAGACCATTTCTGGTAAAACTAGTTAACATGAAGTAATACACTAGTTAAGATGAACTAATACGCTAGTTAACATCGAGTAATACATTAGTTAATGTGACAGAACTGCCTAAAGCAGTAGTTAACTTTCACAAAAAGAAGTGTGGGTTTGGCCATGAAAAAACTGTATCACAGTCATATGAAAGAAATTAATTAACCATTAAACATGTTAAATCGAAGCCAATACATTTCAAGAAGACACCTATTCTGTAGTAGTTTTATGGCCCCTGTGACCAAATTCTAATGGTTCACTCCACCTTCCACCTAGGAACCAAATAAATTCCCATTGTTCCTAGAGGGACTCCTTTTGCTGCCAGACCTGTTCACCAGATAACACTCCCAAACAAACAGGTAACAGCATTTCAACAAAAGATGCCTCTGTTTATCAAGTCAGTGTATTAAAGGGGGGTGATGAACATACTTTTACCAGACTCCATTTGTGGCCTGCCTGGCGACCGTCACAGTTAACATGAAGGAATACACTAGTTAACATGATGTAATGGTTATAATGCTTATCTAATGTGAAGTAAACCTATAACAACTAACAGTTTAACATGTTTACTAAACATTAGTTAACGAGAGTTAATGTATTACTTCATGTTAACTCATTTCTGTTTGTCCATCATGACATTCTGACACAATGTAAAGGGCATTTAACACTCAAAATATATCAGTGTGTACTAGCAGTGACAATATGCAACAGCAGTTTAATTAGTAACAGTTATTAACAAACTATTCAAAACTGATTCAGTTGCTGCTCATTAGCGCCTGTTTTTATTAAGTGTCGCCAAAGCCCCACGTAAAAATCCTGCTCATTTTGTTTGCTTCTGATGTTCCTCCCCAGATGCCGTTTGTGTTAAGGCCTGACGTGTGACTGATGTCCTAATAAAGGTGGGAACATTTCAGGCAACTGAGCTGAGTCAGGTGCTCCATTCACACACACACACACACACACACACACACACAATCGTGCTAGCTCCACGCTAATGCGGCTGCCTCATCAACGGCTCACGCTACCATCAAACGGCCCGAAGAGGGGAAAACGCTCATTTAAGAACATGTATAAATCCTCCAGTCATCTATCAGCCACCCTGAAGCAATACGAGCCTCTAAAGAGCAATGGAAGAATTAGAAAGAGAGTCGGGCAGAGAGAGATAAGGCTCGTTTATGAGAGAACTGAAGATCATACCATGGCCACATGGGAGATGCTAGCGTCCCAGTTCAGGGGGAGCTCAGTGCTAATTAGACAGAGTTGAAATATCGGGTACGACAAGAGGAAAGTAAACTTGAGGCAAAGAGCGAAACATCAGCACACTGCCAGAGACTCTTTCTATGACCATATCAGAGTGGAATAAGCATGTAAACATCTCCTTCTTCCTTCTCTAAAGACTCTTACTTCTTACTTTACCAGCTCATGTACACTCTAAAAAATAAAGGTGCCTTCTTTAGAGCTGTATGCCGTCAAAGGACCAGTTTTGGTTTCCTAAAGAACCTTTCACTGGATACCTGTTTTACCCTTAGAACCCAAAGTCTGCAGTTTCTTGCCAGTTTGTATGGCTCTATCCAAAGGTTCATAAGTCACTAACAGGTAAACAAACAATATATAAGTGTTAACATTCTTTACCAATTGAAGGTTTTCTCTAGCATCATGCAAGCAGCAATGTTCTACAGTTCTAAAGGGGAACCCAGCTGTGTAACTGGTACTGGTCATAACATCCAATAATTTGCCAGAAAAGATTATTGAATTGATTATTACTGAAAACAGCTTCCAGTAAATCGAGAGCCATCTGGTCTGGTGTTCAGCAGAACTTTACGGTCTCACACATGGCTTTATCAGGATACATGGTCCCAATTCATTCTAACTGTCACTGGAATGAACCGTGAGGTGTTCAGGTGTTCATAGCAAACCCTACCAGATTCTCTTCTATTAAGGAAGTTATATCCTGTACAAACACCATTATAGGCTACAGATCCACCACTGTAAATACTTTTATATGTAGATATTTGCCAATTCTGATACTAATGCCAGCATTATGGAGAAATATACTACCTAGTGCATTATACTCTCAGTTATTTGGTTGGACTTCAGCCTTTAGCTTTGATTATGGCATGCCTTCACTGTGGCTTAGTAGAACACTGTGCGTATCTAATGTAACATTGCTGTAATTCTTGATAATAGCCAGTATTTATTGCAAGCATGAGTGTAGGTTTGCATATGGATGGTAGGGACATGTCCCGAACAGTGTTTTGGGAGGATAGAATTGCCCCTACCAATATTTGAACAAACTGGTTTCCATTATCTTTAGAATAAAGTCATATTAAGAAGTTCTACTTTCATAGCAGAGTGGCAGCCATAGAATGCCACTATTGTTACAGGGCAGTTCATCATATTTCCGCCCTGCTAGATCTACCCAGTAGAACTGCGAGTGCTATTATTGGGAAATGGAAGCATCTCTAGGAGCAGCAACAGCTCGTCCATGAAGCAGCAGACCACTCAAACTCACAGGACTGAGTGCTGAAGCGTACAGCACATAGAAATGGTCTGTCCTCTGCTGTATCTCTAACTACAGAGTTTTCAAGCTGTCTCACAAAGTAACATCAACACAAGAACTGTGCTGATTGCTCAGGACTGAAGATGCACTGGCCAATTAACCGATCGGACAGTTTTCAGCTTGATCGACCTATGATAGTTCATGTTGCGCGACAGCAGCACAGACACATCCACACACAAACACAACATGTCACTGTGGTGAGCGAGCAGGCAGAGAAGAAGGATACATGTGAAAAGCTTGTTATTTGAGGTCCATAATGACGTTACTGGGAGAAAGAGTGCAGGCTAAGATGGTGAGAGTTGGTAAGTCCACACTAAAACCAAAACACAGGAAAACAAAACCAAGAAACACAGAAGATACAAAACGGGAAACAATACCGAAACAAGAATACCACAATCACGTTAACAATGCCACACAGGGACTGGGAGCAAACAGAGAGGTGTACATACAAAATGGCAGACAAGGAACACCTGGGAACAGGAGGACCCAGAAACTCAGAACAGATGAGGGGCATGACATGAGGGTGGAGACAAGGAGGAGTTAGAAACCAAAATACACAAAAGCACATGGAAAATGACAGGAACACGAGGAAGGGTAAACAAAGACAGAAACATGCAGGGAGTGAATAACCCAACAATCTGAAGAAGCTAGCAAAGGCCAAGGGGCTAAAGCTAAAGCCAGTCTGAGCGCAGAGCCAGCCACAAGCGGACAAGGCTCGCCACCTGAAACAAATATGTCAGCATTGTGGTATTTTCTGTAAATGATAAGCTCACTGGACCAGCAATGAGTCACCTTGTGTGTTTAAGGTGGTAGTATCTTCAGGCTCCTGCAGATGGCGCTGCACAAGGATGAATACCTGTGGGGTGTGAGTTACAGGATCCATAGATTGAGAAGAGGTGGTACAGTGCAGTGAATGTCTCGTTCCATGTGTGGAAAATGGCTCCAAAGCAGATGTTAATGATTGGCTAAAAGGAGTGACTGCATTTGGGCATCCCAAAGACCATAGTGTGAAGGAAGTAGCTGAATCTGCAGGTGTACAGTCACCAAATCTGGCCCAAATGTGCAATTCTATGATGCAAGAGTATGATGTGGTTGTAGATACTATGACAAGTAATATACAGTGTATGTGCACTGACAGGGCAATTGTGTTTTGCTTGTTGCGCCTCCTATAAGACCAATAACCAATGAGGTCTCGGTCTCTCTATCTCTCTCTCTCTCTCTCTCTCTCTCTCGCTCTCCCTCTATCAGTGTACATTAGGGTGACCTCTAACTGGCCTCTTATTTCCCTCATTCCCTCTAATTCTGTTTCTATCTCTGTCTTCCTGTAGTCTCCAAAGCAATTGGCTACAATTGACCTCATTCATTATCCGCCCCCTTCTCACTTTCTTTCCCTCTGTCTAAAGAACAGGAGAGAACAGGCATGGCTTTATGGTCTTAGATAGCTGCTAGTGCCCATTATTCTCTGAGAAATGCTGAAGTCCTTTCATTTGAAAATGCGTTCTGCTCCCATTCAATACTACGCAGGACAATGAGTTGTCTAAGAAAATGAAGGGCTACAAAAGCGATGCTGTAAGCATAAGAAGGACTGAAAAGTGGATGTGGGGAAAAGCTGCGCTGTTTCAGTGTGTGCAGCCGACAGGGAGGGGGGGCTTTTAAAAGATGAGGTCTGTGCGGGCCCAGTCTTTTCCTATTACGTCGGGTATTGATGCTATTCATCACTGGGCAGGGAGATTGGGAGAGTTCTGATCATATACACGCCTCATATATCACACTGCTGCTCATCCATGTTTGGGAGCAACAACAGCAGCGCTTTGGGCTGATTGTGTGTAGTGGTCTGAGGAGCTGGGTTTGGAGGTAGAGCAGGGTTCAGGTTTCCTTTTGTATGATTTTGTAACACAGAGGTTACAAAAGCAGAATGCTGGTTTAAAACAAACGACTGATGTGCCAATCTGTTCTGCTGTTGAAAATATTGTCGATATTCCAACTTTCCAAATCAGCCACCCAACCATGCCACCTTTGCTACAAGTCAGTTCTGCTCTGCTAGACCTTCCCAGTAGAACTGTGAGTGCTATTATTGGGAAATGGAAGCATCTAAGAGCAACGACAGCTCATCCATGAAGCGGTAGAGCACTCAAACTCACAGGGCTGAGTGCTGAAGTGCACAGCACATAGAAATGGCCTTTGCTGTATCTCTAACTACAGAGTTCCAAGCTGTCTCACAAAGCAACATCAACACAAGGACTGGTCAACAACTGGTCAATCGTTGACCGGAATTGGAGGCCCCATTACCTGTGACCAGGGAGCCTCATATAACTGAACTTATGCACCACACAATGGTTCATGTTGCACGACAGCAGCAGAGACATGTGTCATCATTATGGAAGTTCCTCACAGTGACTGAAAAACCCAACAAGCTCACAGATCACCTCCGAAAACATTCAGAACGATACATTTAATAAGAGACCTAATAAACCATCACCCCACTGAATATGTACAATTTGCAATTTGAAGAAGCTAGCAAAAGCAAAGAGGCTAAAGCTAAAGCTAGTCTAACTGCAGGGCCAGCCACAAGCAGGCAGCCTCTGCTATCTTTCCTCAGCAATGAAATCAGTAAAAGGCAATTACTAGGAAAATCCTGGAACAATCCGTAATCAGATAGACAGGTCAGACTCTGAGGTTTGGAAAAGGATAACTAACAAGCGCATGTGATGGTCAGGTGTCCACATACTTTTGGCTATATAGCATTTTAGGGAATTATAAAGGTCTTATTGTTTGTTCAGTAAAGCCCAATTAGACTCTTATAGATGGCTTATTTAGTATGCCTTAATTTTTCATTTTGCTTTATGTTCGAATTAGAAGCCTGTTATATTTTTTAAATCACTAACAGTTGGGTTTCCAGAGGTGCAAACGTCTCGTCTTTAAGAACAACTGAAAGTTTTGAGATCAAAATAGTTCACCTATGAAATCTGTGCAGAGTAGACAACCTGAAGACTGTAGCAATGACCGAAGAAGTGCTCAGCTTACTTCATGTGAAATGAAGTTTGCGAGGGTTTGTGCAGTAAGTCGATAGCACCTTTGCAAGCTACTGACCTACTACACAATGTATACTCTGTACTAATCTTAATAGTATGGGCTTGGCAGGCTAGTACACAGAATATTAACATACTACATAATTTCTTACTGACAGGAAGTGAGGAAGCTTATGTCATTCCAGACTGGACACTGAAAGTGGATTTGGCAGTGTAGTGTTTTTAGTAAAGGCTTTTGCAGTAAAGAAATGCATTATTTAATACAATACATTTATGTTTATAGGCTGTTTGGACAGATTTGGGTTGAACTCACATTTATACACCATTTGTGGTCCTGCCACCACCACAGCTGCTGTCACATCACCGTCCATCATTTTTCAAAGTTTCCCAGACGTGAGAAGCTCCTCCCTTTCTGTTTCCCATTGCATTATGGGACGATAGTGTCCATCATTACTGTACTCAAAAATTTCACTGTCGATTTCAAAGTATACTCAACTTTGAATTTCCTAACTGTACCATATATTACATACTCAAACACTATTTAGGATTAGTATTAAGTGCTTATGATCATTTGAATAGACATCAGTGTCAGACTGATTAATGACCTTCTATTAAAGACTGGTGGACTGAGAGATACTTTACTAGAGGAATATTTGACCTTGGAGATCTTGGCTTTAACTCCAGCTGATAAAAACAGTTATTAATAATATTAATAATATCAATAATATTAATTAATTTTCAGACAGTGATAAATATACATGCAATAACTGGAAATGAGCATGTAAAGTGAATATCTTTCAGAAAACCCTGATCATTCACTGTCATAATCCACAATCGACACTTTGATTATGAGAATTATTGAGCATGACGCAATCATCTAAATTCACATCTTATTCCTGTCAATTAACATTCCACATTTTGAAGTAAAA
>CM067485.1:30714501-30741286 GCA_034552555.1 Semaprochilodus insignis
TAGTGCAGTGTTTCTTCTCTGTATTGCTATAGTGCAGTGCGTCTTCTCTATAGTGCTATAGTGCAGTGCGTCTTCTCTATAGTGCTATAGTGCAGTGTTTCTATAGGGCAGTGGTTCAATAGTGCAATGTTTCTATAGTGCAGTGTTTCTTCTCTATAGTGCTATAGTGTAGTGCGTCTTCTCTATAGTGCTATAGTGCAGTGTTTCTTCGCTATAGTGCTATAGTGCAGTGTTTCTATAGTGCAGTGTTTCATCTCTATAGTGCTATAGTGCAGTGCTTCATTAGTACAGTCTTGAACCTTAATGAGCCCAACCCTCCTATTCTTATTTCACACCTGAGCTTCATAGTGCACACAACCATCATTCCACACCAGACAAATCAGAGCTCTGTGTGTGTGTGTGTGTGTGTGTTTGTCTCCAGTGTGAAACACATCAGCTCTGACAGCTCCATCACTAAACTCCCCTGCCCTCTCCTCCTCTCCTCAATCAATCACGCTCAGTCTTTTTCTTCCCTTCATCTCGCTCTCTCACTCCCCTTCTCTCTCTCTCTCTCTCTCTCTCTCTCTCTCTCTCGTTACTGACTGTCTACAGGAGCGTGTGTGTAACACTCAGCTTGTCCTTGACTCTGATTGGATGTCTTGTGTGTGTATGTGTGTATGTGTTGGTCCGCAGGTGTGTGGATTGTCTGTCACAGTTATAGTACAGGTTTAACATCAGTTTCTTTATGTGTGCTTGTAAGTGTCTCCTCCTCCCTCACCAGCTGCTTCACTTCAGTGCTTCACTATGAAAAAACACATGGAAATGTCATTTTACCACAAATACAATTTCTGACTAATTGTTTCATTCCAAACATACATGCCATCTATTTGTGCAATGTATTAAATTCATTCTGTTAGAAAAAACAAAACATCAGACCAAATGACATTTATGTTGAAGGGCCCATATGCTACATTCCTCTTAGTGTTTTTTTTGCTTGGGGTATATATAGAAGTTTGTGTAGTTTTATGTACTGAAATTAGCCATAATTCATTTTCCAAATAAGCATTTTCCACCCTCTGTATGCCGAGCCACTTTATCTGTTTGTTTAATGAGTAGTTGTTAAGGCCAATAAAAACCTTGTGTGGCTATTTTGGACTTGGCCAATGATTTTTTGGACTTGGTCAGGGTATAACCTAAACAATATCTCCTGGGGCAACAAACTTATGCTCACATGTTTACTTGGGATGATATATATCACACTTATGCAATCTTAAATACAAGCAAAATTGTTGCAGAGAAACATAGTAGTGCTTCACTGAGATGTTGGTCTGTATATTTTCTCCTTGACTTTCTGTAAGGCAATGGATCAAAATGTCATTACATGAATATGAGTCACTAGAATGGTTCTTATACTGTCTATAGACGGTGTGTTCATCAAATACGTCAACAATAATAACATACATTATTCCTATATTTTCCTGAACTTGAGAGTTCACTTTCTTAGCAGGTGGAAGCTCATCACAATTGGTCTTTCCACATCTTGATTTCAGTCCATGAGTCATCATCTAAATCTTGTACAACAGAAAGTAGAGTTTTACAGATTACACAAAGATATTGCTTTTTGATGTATTCCAAAGTTCAAAGAGTCAAAATGTGTTGCCTTGCACTATTCCAAAAACACAACAAGTCTAAAATATAGACTATTACTGGCCAGGGCCTTGAGCAAGCGCAGAATCCAACTGTTTTGAAGTACTCAAAAAATTATTGACAAAAAAAAAAACAAAAAACATAAATGTCACACACGTTTCGAAATATCCACTCCATACAGAGCAAATAAGTGATGGAAGCCCAGTTGCAGCTGCTTCTGTGCATCAGGCAAAGCGGAAGTACAATAAAATCAAAGTGGCACCACAGCTGAAGGACGGAATGGAAAATGAGCTGCTCGCAGTCCCGTGCCTCCTGGGTGTCATGAGGTGTAATTTTATGTAATCGAGGCGGGAAATCTCTCCTACCCTCCCGACTAGCTTTACAAAAGAGGAAGCATGCCTTCCTAACTACTTTCCACTGTCAGGTTAATCTATTTGTCACATAATTAAAAGGTGATCTTACCTTTAAGCCAACTTTGATTGCTTTCCTTATTGAAAAGTGGGTGCATATACCTATATATCCATCAGGGGCTGATCAAATGGACAATGAGTGTAGATACAAGGAGGTGTACCTAATGAAGTGGCCGGTGGGTGTGTATATACACACATATCAAAATAACAGTTGCACAAATAGCTGCACCCCGAAGGAATCAACCTACAGGAATGAAACTTGGTGGGTAGGTTTGACGTTGTGAGATTTGCAAAATGATGCAAATGAAGTTTCACGCTCGACCGTGCATGTGACGTAAGGACGGGCTTTATAGCTGTACCTGACTGACCCAACAGCCACGATTGCAGACATTCAGAGAGCAGTGATGTCCTCCATGAGTCATCCTTTTAGTACCAGCACCATTGGCAGATGGCTGCACGATGCAGGACCACATGCATGTAGACCGTTACAACGGCTGCCCTTAACACCACGTCACCATCACCAAAGACTGAAATGGTGCTGTGCCTGTCATGGAATGACTCAGAATGGCAGCTGGTCATCTTCAGTGATGAGTCCCGCTTTAGTCTTGGTGGAGATGACCAGCAAATCTGTGTGTGGAGGCACCATGGTCAGACTGCAGTCCATCTGTTTCTCTGTATACTTTGTTACCCTGTTCTTCAATGGTCAGAGCAGTAACCCCATTGCTCCTTTAAGAAAATAAGATATGGTGATTCAAACAAAGCAAACAACTTCGTACTTTCTAGTGTGTACCTCCGTTCAGGCAATGCCTGTAGCATTCATTTAATTATACAAAGCTTTAATCAGCTAATGGAAGATGCCTGTTTAAGTCAACCACTGCTGAAGGTGTTAGTATGTAGCTTTATGCGGATTCACTAATTAATTAAGCAGTTTTGCTTCCCTAAGGCATGTAAAAGGGCACTATTAGTATACTCCATAAGGTCTTATGTATTGAGATGGAATTTGTTGTGGAAATTCTGTTAGTTGTTCATGTTTAAAATTACCTCACATCACTTGAAGCCTATAAAGAAAGAGCAACATAAGATTTCAAAGTGACTGATGGCGCTCAGTCACTCCAGAGAATTCAGTTCCACTGCTCAAGAGTCCAGTGCTGGGCTTGCAATTGAGCTTGGTGAACTTAAGCTCATGTACAGCTGCTTAAGAGCAACACATTCTTCTGTCAATATCTACTTGCTCACAATGTACAATTACTGTAATTCTGAATTCTATATAACTTTGCTTGCTATGATGTCAGCTGTGAATGTCTTGATTTGGGAGTACTTCAGTTGTGGGGACACTATACTGTCTTTGTATTGCTCTGATTCTGAGTTTGAGCAAGCCAGTGGATGTAATTAAGTGCTAATTACTATTTTATTAAGCAGTAAGTAGCAAATTAACACCTTCTTAGACCAATGTTAACTAAATAAAATAGCACCTATGCATGTAAAAGTGAATGGATACTTGAAGGATCCCTTGAGGGGGTTCCTCAGCTTTGCCACATTGGCAGTACCCTTTAGTCAGCCTTAATGAGCCCCTTTGAAAAGGGCTATAGTCAGTCTCAGAAACTTAAGATACTTAACCTAGAACTGAGGCATGGTGCTTGGTGGAACCCAGTGAGGTATGCAGTAGTTCCTGCAAGAGTTTGTTGGCTTTCAAGGGTTTCAGTCCTTCAGTAATACTATAATATGGGCACATTCTGAGTTTGTATTCTATATGAGTTTGAGTCTAAGTTTTAATTGGATGGCAGTTAAAAGATTTCACTAATGGTGTTGTTTTTGAAGGGGGGGCTTTGAAAAGAAAAAAGTTCTGATGCAGTGTAACTAATTAGGTATTACAGAGCCCCAATGCCCAGATAAGAAAGGTATGAAAGATTGTGATGTATAATATGCAAAGTACTTTATGGACTTCACTGACTCTAGTAACTAGTTAATTCAGTAATAATACATGGCTAGTTAATTAAGTTATTTGCTTGATAGGTTCATTGCCAGTGATTGGCTTGATAAGGCTTAATAAGGTCGAAATAATAGACAGGGACCAGGACCTACTAATTAACCTCTAATTAAGTATCTTGATTCATTAGACACCCTGAAAGTTATTTCTAATCATTTTATATCTAAAATTAGCACTCAAATTTATATTTGGGGAAACCTGTCATTGTTTTGCTGCTTCATTCACAAAAAGGCAAGCTTCCATCCTTGGTATCCTTTACTAACTACAAAGCGCAGCACTGGCCTGCCTCAGGGTGGTAATGTAGCAAAATGGTTCACCCAGTTGGTGCTTTATAGCCTATTAAGTGTAACTATGGCCAGGATAACTCTGAAAAACATATAGTATGCCATAACATATTTGCAAATCTAAAAGCCCAATTTTCCAAGAAATTGGTGGCAAGATTGAATCATTACTCATTTCCCTAAAAAACAACTAAAAAACTAGAAAACGGTTAAACCAAACATTTTGTCGATATGGCAAGTGAAGAACCACATACAGTTCCCTAATGATCCATCCATATGCCCCTTCCACCAATGTAAAATGGGTTCTGTTCCGGTTTACACACCTAATTTTAAACCAAAAATAAATTGGTTCAGAACCCGAAAAGTTTGTCTCCAACTGGAACCAAAGAATAGTGGGTTCTTCAGTGGGCGTCCGTGGGCGTGTCAGTTGTTCAGGAAAGAGAAGGCAACAATAGCGACACCCAGTGGCCTGCTGAAAAACCTCTTCTACGTCTTCTTATCACCAGTAGCTGATTGAGCTAACGGCGCAAATGCTTGCAGGTAATCTACACGCTCCGCCCTCTTTGTTGTGCAACACCCCATGTTGATGTGGGTGACATATCCTTTGGCGTTCCTTGGTTCCAGTATAAGCTATTGCAAACACAGGCTGGTTCCCTGGATAGCAACAAGGTTCTACAAAGCCTGAATAGAACCAGAACTAGGGTTCTTCTGGCCAAAAAGGGCTACCAGCATATGACTCTTCAAAAGAACCATGTTTGTAAATGAGAATCTCTAGTGAGAATAACCTGTTTAAAGTGTGAAGCACCTCCACATAAAGGCTCAAATAAACTTGTCTAGGTTCCTCCCTCCAAGAACCACTCAGGAACCTATCTTTAAAGAGTAGTCATTTTTAGGGCAACGTTAACGTCCTGATTTAAAGAACAGTGGGAACCCACAGCATATTTTGACCAATGGCTCAGTGCTGTTGTGTCACCTTTTTAAATGAAAAATGAATGGAGGGAAAAATAAAACTCAGCGGCTGGAACAGGAAGCTCGAGGCTATCAATCTCGTTCTTCTCTTCTTTCCTTTCCTCCACTTTCTTCTCTTCTCCTCAACCCATAGCAGTTAATAGGGATAGCAGTGTGAAGTATGTCGGTTGAATATTAATAGAAAGCCTGCTCTCTGGAGACGCAGTACGTCCCCTTTCAACCTATCTCCTCCCTCCTGCGTAACCCAACCAGTGCTTAAAAGCTATGTGAGATGGTCGTTAACCTCTATCTCCTCAAAGCGAAGGAGAAGGACAAAAGCGTCCACCTTTACCGTCAGCCCAGCAGTGCATAAATACAGTCCTAACTATTCGCTGCTAGGGAGTCAAGGAGTTTTCATGGAGCACCAGAACTCTCCAGATTCAGGGTTTTGTGATATTAGAAGCTTGAGGGCAGGAGGGAAAACAATCGTGCAAAAGTCAAAGGCCCTTCATGAATTTCATTAACAGTTAAAATGGCCATTAGGTTAATTTATTTATTTTCAGCTTCAACTTTCAAAGAAATCTGCAGCCAGACCTCAAAAGTTAAGTCTTAGAAGTTGCACTTTCCAAACACATTCAGTGATGAAGTCTTATTGAAGCAAGAATGGAGCTTTCTTGCCATCTTCCTCTGAAAGATAAAAGCTTTAAGTGTTGCTTGTCTGATGGGGACAGTTTTGGTGGTCTACTAGGTCCTCCAGGTGGCCTTTAAGGTGGTTGTAAAGAGCCTCATTTCCTCTGGATCTTTTTCACTTATTTGTCTTAGATTTTCTCCTGCAAGTGTTGATGAGAACTTGTTTTATTTTCTTTCTTCTCTATTAATTCTATGTATATTCCTGTCTTCTTTTGACCTTTTGTTAACGTCTGGACCTCTGGGAGGAGTTAGCCTAACCCCCCTCCCACATGGAACGGAGCCCTGAGATCTATTCTTATCTTTCTTTGATCTTTTGTTAACCTCTGGGAGGAGTTGCCTCACTCTAAACAGAAAATGACACTGAGATATTTACGACAGGCAACAATGGTATAAAACACCTTCAAAATTTTTATCTGTAGACTTCTCTCGGAACTGCACTCTGGATTGCATTCTGAAACCAGAGCTCAATAAACTAACATCACATCCAGAGTGGTCTCCTCTCTTCAATTGACACCGATAGAAGAAATTACAACAGTGTTGATGATGAGTGTATATGAAAGGTGGTCTGAATTTTACAAAGTACTCTAAATGCAAATCTATAGGCTGGAAAATGTACTAGGAAGCAGGACAAACTGTTTTCTCTACAAATGTATGCAGTAGTTTGATTTGAGAAGGAAATGGTCTACAGTGACAAACTGAGGTCGGGTGGTTAACCCAATATCTCTAATTTCATTGGAAAATAAACAGCATCTCTCCCTATTGAAAGATTATGAAGAAGCAATATTACAGGGTTTACACTCTAAGTCAATGTGACTAAAAAGCTGAATTCCCATCGCCAATAATGAATTGAAAAACAGGCCACCTTTGTGCCGAGCAGACAACATCCAGCCACATTCTGAAACCCATCCATTCGTGAGCATAGTTTTCAGGACAAAGGTTTTGATTCCTTAAACATAGCCACACAATTATTATTAACATTAGCATTTTCTTAGTGGCATGTTTGTCTTTAATAACAGGTACAGAAGAGTTCATACCTTGACTGAAGTGATTGCCAGTTGACGAGAGTTCTACACCAGTTCTCACTATTCTCCTCCTGAAGATCTAATGTTCCGCATCAAGGATTTCCAAATAAGTTATTAGTAGGTATTGGAGGTGGATTCTGGTTGGAACGAGACCGCACAAGACAGCAGATCTCCAGGACCAAGGTTGGTGACCACCATTCTACACCAAGTTAAGGTATATTCTATAAAACCTTATAGCAAGGGCATAAACCATATAGGAAACTAAGGGTCTCAAGATATGTCCAAAGGTATCTCAACTTTTTGCCATGAAGCTTCATGGGATGTCTTCCAGTGCCCATGTCTTCCTGCTCGGGTATCTCTCTTCTGTTTTCTTTTTCTCAGGTGAATACAAATGCACTGGCAGTAATGCTGCCTTTAATAATTCCTGGAGGTAAAGTCGTTTTTCATGCCCAGCGTTCAGCGTGTTTTCCGGTACCAGGTCAGTCTCTGGATCCTCCCCGAAAGAATCCTAATGGACCTAGCTGTGTACAGTGATGCAACACACGGCAAGAGCCTTCATTGTCATGTTTAACAGGCTTAAGTTGCTTTTGGTTAATGGTGGAGCAGCCCCACTGAAACTGCCATAGTCTCACTTAACTACATTTGGATTCATGTGCTGCTTCCTACACCAATTAACTTTCATTTCAATATCTATAAAACTGCTATTGCCATTTTACAAATGCCCGTAGTTAAAGCATGCTATTTGCAATTTGCTTGTTTGTTCACTGTAAGTACAGCTATATGGTAAATTTTGGCTGAAGATACTTTTTGCTAACTTTACTACATTTCAAGTCAAGTCAAGTTTATTTATATAGCGCCTTTTAAAACAGATGTTGTCACAAAGCAGCTTTACACAGAATCCAGGTCCAAGCCCCAATGAGCCAGCCACTAGCAGGGAACAATTCCCTCAGAGCAAGAGGAAGAAACATTGAGAGGAACCAAGACTCAAAAGGGGAACCCATCCTCCTCTGGTCCACACCGGATAGCAAAACAAGCACACGACCACTGGATCCACTGTTACTAGAAGCTAACAGTGATGCCCTATTTGTAAAAATAACAGTGCTCAAGGCTTTTTAAGGTACAGGAAGAAATGTCTGATTAGTCTGTGATTAAATAGCAGGATCATCGGATGGGATGCAGGCAAAGCTTCCATATAGTATGGCACAGCAAGATGCTGCATGGTAAGTAAACTGGTCAGCAATGCAGGCAAGCAGTGGGCACCCAGTCAAGGCAGATAAAGCAGCAGCATCAGACCACACAGGATGGGCAGTTACTCCGCATCAGACCACACAGTCTGGGCAGTGTTTCAGCTTCTTTTGTTCAATTTTGTTGTGTAAAATGACTCTAAGTTGTGATTTCTTTACAGTGACGGTGATAGCAACTCGTCAACATCAACTTGTGTTTACTGTGTTCCACTTTGCTAGACTGGGATGTCTCCAAGCAAACCCTTTGGCACAGTGGTACGAGTCTAGACCCATCCCAACTCCACACAGTCAGCTGCACATATCAACCTGTCAGTGTTGCAAAATAGAAATAAATATTTGGAGTATTTTTAGGATATACAAAAGATACTAACATTGGCCATTAACATGTATTGAACTTCAGCTTCCAGCTTTTATACAACACTGAATATTATTCCATGTACAGATGAAACCTGATCTCAGATCAGTGTTCTTACTTTGAAATACAGGCTATATGAAATATGAGCTATTATTTTCATCTGTGTTATCAGCCAATTATCCTACAAGATGTCAAGCTGAAATTTAATTCAAGCCTAAACAGAAGCTGAAACACAAGTTAAAAAAAAGCTTAAATATTTTATCAAAATCTGTAAAATATTGTGCATAGGTAATTTACTGGGTGATACATAACTACATAACTACTTGTACATGTTTTTCTCTGCAGCACACTTGCAGCTCATTTGCTGGCTGCCTGTTCACTTCAACAAGAAACCAATATCTCTACAAGCCCACCGCACCCAGTCACCCAGCCAGTCAGATATAATACCCACCTGTGCTAGCCCGGAATCTGTTGGTTATTTACAACCACGGTGCCTTAAAATGAATCCTGCCCACAAATTATTTAACTTATCACGCAGGACCCACAGGTGAACCTGGCTTGTGCAGCTCTCTAGTCTACAACATAACTTCAGCCATTCAATTTGCTACTGAAAATGATCAGTGGACCAACTGAGCCTTGTAAGGTTTTAGATGTAATGGTAAAATAGAGGAATATTCTCTCTTAACTGCGTTTGGATTAATGTGCACTGAGCCTCTTACTCCACCATTGAACTCTCATTTCAATGTCTATAAAATTGCCATGCCATTTTGCAAATGCCCATAGTTAAGACTGCAAAAAAGCATGTTATTTGGAATTGGCTTGTTTGTTCACTGTAATTAGAGCTTTATGGTCAGTTTTGGCTGAACACATAAATATAGCCAATTCATTTACTATTGAAAATGATCAGTGAACCGACTAAATCTTCTGAGGCTTTAGATGTAATAAAAAAAGGGGACTTTGGGGGACTGTTTTGCCTTACAATGCCCTCCACGTCCCTTTCCGCTATGAAAAGATCAAATAAACTGTTTTACTACAAGTCTTTCTCTCAAAACTGTCCCAAAACAAAGTCTTAGATGTCAGTGTAACATAGTTGTAACCGTTTCATATATACTAGCAGTCAAAAGTTTGGACACATCCAACTAAATGGATGTAGTTGGTGATCTTAAAGACTCTACAGTCTTACACTTAACAGCTCCAACTGATGAGAGTCTGAAACAGTACATATCCTGATATACCACATACACTCTTGATGTACCACAGTATTATATTTCTCCATATCTCCACCTCTAATATATATTTAGTGGTGTAAAACCTTTGATCTCTTTTTCTGCACAGTGTAAAAGCTCTAGAAAAAAAAAAAGTTTAGTGAATATTCATGATGGACAGACCAATAGAATTGCTCCAAACCTGCTTAGAAACAAACCTTGTTCTATCAGCCTCTACTGCAGGTTAAGAAAGCTGTTTCATCCTCCTGTAAAGCTCCATTTTGGAGGTTTTTAAGGTGGACTGTATAATTCCATGAGTGCTATTTTATAGTTTGATGTTTTCACTTTAATTCTAAAGTAAAGCATTAAGATAAACACAAGGAGAACCTTCTATGAGGAGCCCTGTCTAAACTTTTGACTGGCACTGTACCAGTTTTCTGTGAGGGAGCTTTTAGAGCCTTTCAAACACTAGACATCTGGTTCCTATCACCACCACTGTGAACAACTGACTTGGTAAGGGTCTATTAGCATTTTTGCACCAAACAACTCTGAATAACTGTGTTTATATCTTAATGATTTCATTTTCATGTGATCAAAAATCCCCTCTTCAAAAACATCACACAAGAAAAAAAAAAAACAAGCATAAAAATTGGCGAGTAAGAGTTTAAAGCTTCACTTTGTTCCCCTTTTCAGACTCTTTTCAAAAGGACATGGCTGGAAGATTCCACAGTTGAATCGCCTGGATGTTTATGCATCATGAACACTGTGATCTTTTAAAAAATGCGTGACAGAAAAAAGGTCGACCTTGTATTCAGACTCTAAACATTTGGATCTCCAGTGATTTGTCTTGATGCAATAGGCCTTTAAACTGTCTTTTTTAAAGCGTGGCCTTCATCTCGGCTTCTTAGCTTCTGAAAAAAAGTTCAGTCTACTAAGAGAAAGTGACATAACAGACTAAAGATGTCGGAGCAGGTGCGGTGCACGGAGACCATGGCCTTCATGAGTGCAGCCTGGGAGCTATAAAGCTTGCATGATGATGCTAAAGTGCTGGAGGGGGCAGCCTGCTTCAGGGCCGTGAGGAAAAGTTTCTCCTCAGAGATTGATCCTGGAGAAGCTTGGCTGATATTTCATGAGCTTTAAGAGTCTGTAGATTATTTACAGCCAAAGGTACAAAAACGCAGCTCTGCCGACTTGTAGGCGTGTATGTTCTCAGTGTGTGACTGATGAACAGAGGTTCTGCTGGTGGAGCTCAAGGAGATGTGAGACAGAGATGGATCTTGGCAGCCTGGAGCTCCTCAGAGATGTTAGAGGCTCATCAGCATTTGATGTTGTATTAGCAGCGGGAGGGGCTAGTGCTGTCGCTAACCACAGAGTTGGCTCGATTACAGACCAGCCACACTATACAGATATGTAGTGCGGTCATGCATACAGTACCAGCTACACATCTGGACAACGTTTGGTTTGCGGCTCAAGATCATAAACTGAGACCAGCCAAGTACAGTGCCTCCAGAACCAGAATAAACCTTTCTCTCTATGCATCATGTGTTCCCAAAGTTTTGCAACTCAATGCCCACCCAAACAACCACAAAATCATCCATGGATTATAGGGAACAGATCATGACTCACCTAATGAGAAGGCTGACTTGGGAGCTATCAAGCACGGTCAGGCTGAAGAGCAGGAAGCCACAAACATACTGGCTTGATCCGGTTTAAGTACAGATCATATTTAGTCTCCAAGTTACTGTGTATGTTTTTACATTTAGGTGTTAATGCTTCATTTGAAAAGATCTCTGAGCAAACAGCATGAAGCTGCAGGCACTCCTTCTCAGTTCTCATGCACCTGAAGACCAGAGCTACACATTCAATGACGCATTGATAATCAGCTGACTAGACATAAAATTAGTAAACATACCTAGTAGCGTGTAATACCTCCACGAGCACCAAAAACAACTGTGATTGGATGTGGCATGGACTGGACAAGTTTCTGGATGTAGGCCACATCAATGTTCAGACACTCTTCCGTCAAAGAATTGTGCAGTTGGGCCAGATTTGGTGGATGCCTTCCCTGGCACAATTCCGAGGGGAATTTCCTGTAGACTGGGATTTTAGCCACTGCTGGTAGACCCGTATGACTGAACGCTTCCATACACCTGCAGATTCAGCTACTTCCTTCACACTAAGGTCTTTGGCACGCCCAAATGCAGTCACTCCTTTTAGCTAATCATTAACATCTGCCTTGGACCCCATTTTCCACACATGGAACAAGACATTCACTACACTGTACCACCTCTTCTCGATCTATGAGTCCCGTCACTTACACCATCATCCCCATGCAGTGCCATTTGCAGGAGCCTGAAGTTACTACCACCTTAAACACGCAAGGTGACTCATTTTTGTCCGGTGAGATTAGTATGTTAGCTAGCATAAGCACCAGGGGCAGTCATGGGTTAGATGGGGCAGTCATGGGCTGGAGGTTAGGTAACCAGCCTTTAGGTAACCTTGTGACCGGTTGCTGGTATGATTTCCTGAGCTGACCAAAGCACCCTTGATCAGGGAAGCTAACCCCCAAGCTGCTCCTTGGGTGCCTTGGATAAGTGTGTGCACTGCCCCCTACTGTGTTTGGATGTGGGTTTTCACTGTGTGGATGGGTTTAATGCAGAGGTGCTCAAAGTGCTCTGGCCACTGACCTGACATGCAGCCACAGAGCAGGTTTTTTTCATGAATCCTGAGAAATATCTCTGATTGCTCTTAAAATTTGCAGAGAATGTTGGGAATACAACAAGTTTACTAAAACCATACCCAAAGATACCCACAGTATACTCAGAATAGTATACTGTGATGGAACCCATTGCCTTGATACATTTCTCAGCACCATTATGGGAAGATTATGTGTAATTAACACTTACCTCCTGCAACCTTAACATTCATATAATTTTTATATGGAAAATTACCTAAAATCTATTAATTGGTACATATTATTAATTATGAAATAGTGTGTATATGAGAGGAGAGAGGCTTGTCACTCACATTGACATCGCAGTGGTGCTGAGGGCTTGGTATTTGCATCCACAGATAATTGCTCACCCGCGATGGTTCTCATCAGTGCCATGCTCTAACCCAGGGTTGTCATGGAAATGCTTGGTTTCATAACTGTCCTGGTAAATCAAAAAGATTGATGAAGCGTGAATGCAAGTGTCTTAAGAGTGCACACGTGTTTACATATATGGGTGTAAGTGTGTGTGTGAAAGAGAGAGAGACAGGAGAGAGAAAGAGAGCTCTGTTGGCTGGCAGGTGCAATCAGAAAAGCCACAGCGTTACAGAAAGCGAGCGGGATGGATTTCCGTCAGTTCATATTTAATAAAACATTTTAATTTAGTAGGTATGTATTGCCAAAGTTTCAAAAGCATTCACTCCCAAGTCCATATAGGAATCTTGAGCTGGCACTGACTCCGATCACTAACAATAACAAAAGTCTTAATGAGCAGATTAAATTCATCTGAGATTCAGGGGCAGAGCCAAGGGGTGATCAGGGGTGGCCTAGCATGAAGCCTGGCCATCACTCTGGCCACCCCAGTTAAAGAAAATGAGAGTCAGCCTTCCCCATTTCCTCTCAAAGTGAACAGCACCCTTTTTGACAAGATCTAAAGGCTTAACAGCAAAAAATGCTGCTGTGCAATCCCTGCGTAAGCCTCAGACTGTCCCTGGAATGCTGCACAGTTTGGATGCATCCATAATTTTAGGAAATGGCTTTAATATAGCAGCCTGGTCGCACTATCAAAACGGCTCAAGCTTCTTATTCTTGCCTGCTGCTTTCAATTGATGTCAAACGGCAGCATCAGTGCCAACTTCAAAAAACTCTGGCTGTGTCCCAAAGAGCTTACTACAGCAATAATTAGGAGGTAAGAAATAGTGCACCACCATTAGAAGTGCACTGAGTAGTGTAGTATGTAAAGCATAAAGCATAGTAGACACAGCCTCGGTTTTATTAGCTTAAATTGTACAGTGGCAGACGTTAGGCACAATGCTTTATTTGGCAATGTCATAACAAAATGTCTACACGTAATATGATGCTAATATCAAGATGACATGCTTTCAGAATCCAGGTTTATTAATATCCGGCCATGTTTTCTGGCATTTTAAGTAATACTGAAGTTAAACCTGGACATCTACCTGAATTCCCACTAACCACACTCACCACTGTGATTAGACGGGCTTTATATTTGTCATTTTCTCATTTGAACTCTCCATTCCACCTTAAATGGTGCAACCGTTACATTCTGGTACCTGTACAGACTAATACGTTTCAAAACCATTCCATCCCAAGTCCATGTAGTAACCCTAGGTAAGGAAACTAAGCCCATTTTAGGTACTTTTTATTGTGACATCACAAAAACCAACACCTGCCCACCTGTTCAGGCCAGAACAGTTTGGATCCACCCACTCACGATGACGTTATAAGGTGCTTTTCAGTATAAACTGATTTTTTGAATGAGGCAAGAAACATGGCAGACAATCTGAGCTCCTGCATATTTTAGTCTTTAAGACGCAGCAACGGATACAGGCGGTTTAACCCTCGTGTCAACTGCATTTTCGACACATGAGCAATAAAAACTGTTAACTACTGCACTTTTTAAGGTGGAATGGAAAATGTGAATGAAGCTGTGAATGTGAACTTGCATTTTATGTGAATGTGAATGAGCAGCTGACAGTAGCTTTGTTGCAGTGACCTTTGTCATTCCCTGCTGAGCAAAATTTCCTCTGTTGCCAGATATCTCCCACTGAATCAACGTCTGACCTGTGCCAGAAACCAACACTTTTTAAAAATCAGTAAATGGAAAATGAAGATAAAAGCTGCTGCCGGGGGCTGTTTACAGTACCTTTGGTTAATGACCACTAACTCACATATTTCTATGATCACTGAGAACTAGACAGAAAAAAGGTCGATTGCATATTTTTCTGTGTCTAAGGAATAATAATAATAATAGTGTGTAATACCTCCACAAGCATGAATGAATCAATGGCTGTGATTGGATTCTGCAAGGACTGGACAAATTTCTGGATGTAGCCACATCGATGTTCAGATACTCTTGCATCAAAGAATTGTGCAGTTGGGCCAGATTTGGTGGATGCCTTCCCTGGCACAATTCCAAGGAGAATTTCCTGTAGACTGGGATTTTAGCCACTGCTAGACTCATATGACCGTATGCTTCCATAGACCTGCAGATTCAGCTACTTCCTTCACACTATGGTCTTTGGCGTGCCCAAATGCAGTCACTCCTTTTAGCCAATCATTAATCATTTTCTGCTTTGGAGCCATTTTCCACACATGGAACGAGACATTCACTGCACTGTAGCACCTCTTCCCAATCTATGAATCACGGTCACTCACACCCCGCCGGTATTTATAGCCCCATCATCCTCATGCAGCGCCACCCGTAGGAGTCTGAAGTTACTACTACCAGTTTAACATGCAAGGTGGCTAATTTTTTGGTCCAGTGAGCTTACTTATTAAGTTTCATGCTGAAACTAATATCTGCTGAACTCTGTCCATGTTTTTTTGTTTTTGATCTTTTTTTCTTTTATGATGTAAATCTCATAGCACCTTAACCAGGACAGGACAAAGTAGCAGCATACATGATTTCACATCAGTCAAACAATGTTTTGCTACATACCACTTTTTGGCTCATGGGTCAATTGGATGGAGTGAAAATTATGAACTTGAGCTGTTCTGTTAACTGAATCAGTAAATTTGCTCGTGAATTGCTTTAAAGCGCTGCACACTGTAAAAAATGCAAGCTAAAATTACTTCAATTGAAGCAAATGAATAAGTTTTACTCAACTCAAAAAAATTACTTTGATTGAAAGAGTCATTTGACTAGTTGAAATTGATTAGTCAAACGACTCTTTCAATGAAAGTCATTTTTTGAGTTGAGTAAAACTTATTCATTTGCTTCAAAATAAATCGATCGAGTCATATTTTTTTAGGTTGGACCAACGAAACACTTTTTATAGTGCAGTAAATGGACTTGAAACCAGAACTTTTGTTTTTCAGGTCCACTTATTGCTGATAGTAATTTTATAAATGTGTTGAATTTGACTCAGCAATCAGTCAGAGAGAGTACACTGTAAAAAGTGCAAACTAAAAAAATTACTTCGGTTTGTTACAAGCAATTACTCAACTCAAAGAATGACTTTAATTGAAAGAAATCGTTCATATAAAGCACTTCTTTTAAAGGCTGACTAAACCTAACTCATATACTTGAACAAATTGAAGTTCCTTTTTTAGGTTGGACCAATGTATAAACTGATTTGGTGACTTTGGCTGCGAGTTACTTTAAAACGCTGGTTTAAATGGGCTTCATCTTTGACATGTTGATAATGTGTCTGTCATAAGGACTCTGACCAGAATCAAATGGTTCTGTTTTTGTTTTGTTTTTTTTGTCTACTTATTGATAATGGTCATTTTATGATGTGTTGAATTTGACTTAAAGGAATGAACAGGTCATTTTAGATGCCAATAACTTTAAAATCCTGCAGTAAATGGACTTTATCTTTGATGTGTTCAAAGTATGAAAAACTTTAGGTCAATATGTCCTGTTTTTTCAACTACTTCTACGGGTAATATTGAATTTGACCCGAGTCATTTAGATGCGGTGTGAATTACTGACTTAATTAACTAATTTGGTAACTTTAATTGGAAATGACCTTTACTTTCTGCAGTCCGATGTCTTGATCTTTGGTTTGTGCAGAAGTTGACAGGCATTGAAGGGATATCTGTAGCTGTTTTGGGGCAGCCTGTTGCGATAAATATAATATTTAATACTCTGAAGCAAAAGCTTAGTCACTGTTGAACTGGAGAGGCATAAGGACCTGAGCCACCGAGGTGCAGTTTTAAAATATGCATAGCCTTTGATAATGACTCCACTTATCCAAGTACATTCAGTAAACAACAGGTCAGCAAATCGAGAATGCTATAAATACACTTAGAGCAAACACGGATCCCATCAAGATTCATCTCTTCTATCTTCCTATTCCTGAAGAACTATTTATCATTTTCACAGTGTAACTACTGGAGGTGGACAGAAAGCTATTACAGAAAACCTATTATACAAAAGGAAGTAAAAGGAGCGGCCCTGCAAATGCCACTGGGTAATGATAACCATCGCAATGTAGAAATTTCAAATCTTGCCAGTTATATAAACAGCCGACAAGCCTGTATCGCTGGGAACAGGCCCGCATGATAATGAAATACATTAGGCACTCTGGTATTATGTTAGTGTTGCCCTCAGTTACTCTGTGGAACACTGAAGGCTTTTATAGACACGCAGGGAGAGTGCAGAGCTTTGGCCATTATTCTTTAATGCTCCTCTCGCCCTGTGCTGCTGTGGAATGATCTGAATGGATGAGGCTCTGGAGGGAGATCAGTGGTCAGTCTTCTGATGTGAATGGTATGAGGCACAATGTAGAATCTAATGGAAGAACCAGTTAGGAGACATCCGACTGAATGGAACGAAGCTTGCGTCAGTTTGTGGACGTCCATGAATGATGATCTTCTCACCGGCCCTCAAGAGTCACCAAATACCCCAAATTTTAGCATAATATGTAGACAGCAATACGATTGCATGATTGCATATACAAATGACTCTGAGTGAGGAAAAAAAATGTAATATTAAACAAGTCATATGATTTCATACAGTTATGAATAGTTTAAGGGCTTGGTTTCTTATTTTAATATTAAAGTTAAAACTTATTTTAAGGTAAGACACTACAGGTGAATAGGGTAAACTTTTACCTACTAGAGATCACCACAAAACGTCCCCAGCTGAGTACTTGCATGATAAATTTAGACTGATATGGGGAATATTTATTGAGCTGTAGTGACTAATGCCCCAGATACAGACTTGCTCCCAGACTCCAACTCCCAGAATCCTCTGGGTGACCATGTGACTTCTACTCCAGCTGAATCCTCCAATTACAAGGTCCCGGTCCCTAACTGATGCTCACCTGATGCTCATTATACTCTCTCTAAACCCTGCTTTGGTTCGTGTCCAAGTTGTGAAATATTGCTCCAGTGTTTCCGAGTGTACTGAGCCTTCGTCTTGTTTTCTGCCTGGTCCGTGACCTTTTACTGTTTTTTCCCGACTCTGTTTTTGGATTGTATTGCGTTTGTTACTTTTCTGGGTTTGACCTTGCTCATTCTCTTGGCTCTCTCTTTTGGATCTCCTTCATGGGTATGTATAGTGTTTACCTGGTGTTGACCCTCATCTGTCTTCTGTAATCCCTGTTTTATAATAAAGCCGGACAGCTTTATTTTACCCGCAAACGTCTTCCAGTTCCTGACCTACTTCTTCATGGAGTACTGCATGTTAATTTAAGTATACTTAGTAAACTTCCTTGAACTTATAATTATTTGGAGAAATTAATTGACCAAGTATCAAAGGCTGGCAGTGGCTGTGATATTGAAATATGGATTTGTCACTGTTGTTTCTAATTATTGCAGCTTTTCTAAGGGGCACATACTGAACATGAACCTGCAGTGGATCTTTTATTGCAGCGTCTTTAGATTTTAGTCTTGTTTTCTGCCTGGTCCGTGACCTTTTACTGTTTTTCGTGACTTGCGTTTGTTACTTTTCTGGGTTTGACCTTGCTCATTCTCTTGACTCTCTCTTTTGGATCTCCTTCATGGGTATGTATAGTGTTTACCTGGTTTTGACCTTCATCTGTTTTCTGAAATCCCTTTTGGCAGCTTTGTTTTACCCACCTTCCCTCGACTTCTTCATGGAGTACCGCACGTTAATTTAAGTGTACTTGGTGTACTTCCTTGAACTTATAAGTAATGTATTGAAAGTGTGCTATTTCTATATTTATGTACTTAGTATGCTAAATATAATCAAGTGCTATTAATCATATGCTTAAATGGAACTAACTGTACTATTTTGAGACACTTCTTAGATTCATTTAGAGATACATATTAAAGTACACTTCTAGTACATTAATATATATACATACATACACACACACACACACACACACACACACACACATTAAGTACACTAAAGTACTACTGAGGTCAAATGTACTTATGATTATTACACTTGAAATATATACATTTTGCACTTGTATTTAGTACACAAAACAATAATGTGCTTGCTGGTATTAAAGTACATTTCCAGTACATTAAAATATACTTAATTTTTATGTGGGAACTTTGCGTAGGAGAAATCTACTGGCACAAACTAACAAGGTGCAGAGTTCTTATCTGTAGCCTGAGAGAGGACGTCATGCAAGCAAAATGGCCCAAAATCTCAAAACTGACCAGGGCATAGGATAAAAGCAATGGTTTTGCCTGCCATGTCTCGCCTTAACGTGTTACTATGCTACCATACACCAGCATGGCCACACTAAAAACCCTGCTACTTTACACTGACATAACCCCGTCATAAACATGTCATAGCAGATATCATATTGTCCCATGTCATGTTGTCATGATAGACATTATACAGCAGCGGAGCAGATTTTCAACGCTATCAGACATGTGTACAGATCAGATAGTTTCACTTCTTCAGAAGACTCCATTCAGATTTACCGTCAGCCGTATACACCGTACCTTCTGAAGAGAGCGAAAACCTTCAATAAAGACTGAAGCTCTTTTTCTCCTACCCTCTCCTCTTTCTCCAAGGCCTTTCCTAAAGAGTCTTTCTTCACGTTGGAGGTTATGAACGTGAAGCTGCAGTGGATCTTTTATTGCAGTGATTTTAGATTTTGTAAATATCTTGTAGAGATGTCCAGGGGTAAGCCTACAATGCTGATTTTCATATTTTCTACAAGCGCCATTTAGAAGCACATTTAACCCAGAATAAGCTATCTTTCACAGGAGATGATTTCATACTAAGTGCAGTGTAGATAAGCAAATTCCTGTCAGTTTATCCTCTTCTTTCTTGCACCGAAGGGAGAGCCAGGAGACAGGCTGAGGGGTTGGGTTGTTTATTTCAAGGCGACCGCAGTTGCGTCTCAGCTCTTGTCTGAAAACTGTATCTGGACACACCGTTTTTATAGCAGTTTCAGCCCCCTTAAGGTACAAGATCCATGAGGATACACAAGGGGTGTAGTCTTGGAACTAGGTATGTGTTGTTTCACCAGATGGTCAACTCTCCTAACCAGTAATATCCTAAAGTTATTTGACCTTTAACCTACAGCTATAAAGCCCTGATGATGACCCTTTCCCAGTATTCAGATCCTGTCGAAAATGTGTAAAATGCAAGTTCTGTTCCTGGAAAGTGGTTCTTTCCCAAAGCGGAGCAAATGGCTAAGCCTTTGGTAAAAAAATAAAAAAATAAAAAAACTAACAAAAATACATAGAGTTGTTGAACATGCACGCTGTAGTGGAATCATGAAAACATATGATATCCGACACTGACCAGCTTCTTTTCTTTGTTGTGACATCTGTTTTTTGCCCTCTTCTCTAATAGAGAGAGAGAGAGAGAGGGAGAGAGAGTGAGCAGGGAGGATGAGAGTCTGAACTTAGAGTCCAGTCTTAGGCTGCATTCAGACTGCAGGGTATTTGGATCTGTTTTTTAGGTCAGATCTTGTGAGTCGACTGTTATTTGCAAGTGACCAGGTCAGATTTGTGTGTCCAGACATCACCAACCTGTCTGCATATCATGTCATCTGGTGATGACATAAGGGGTCAGTAACTATGTAGCATTGCTGGTGACATGGCCTTCATACCTGGAGACGGAGGGGCATCATTTTGTCCTCATCGCTCTTTCAAGTTATGGTTCACAACTCTTCAGCACTATTCCAGCACTCTGGATTTGCCACTGTCGTTGTTGTGTTGCAAGTGACACAAAACGTATGCCAGATTGTCCAGACTGAGACGCATTTGTAAAAAATTCAATTGGAATCGCTTTCAAATGTGGTTTGGATCTGATTTGCAAAAATTTCATGATTCAGATTTCATGTGGTTGTCTGTAGTCCAGACTATCAAAAATCAATTTGGGGACAATCTGCCAAAAATCGGATTGGGCTGGCAGTCAGACTAAGGACTGAGAAGCTGCTTGCATTTTCTGCTTCCCACGATCCAAGTGATGCCACATACCAATTGAGACTCTTCAGTCTAGAAATCCTTAGTCCATATTTAAGATGTCCAGTTAACATGTTCTAGTCATTTTCCTTTTGACAGCTGCACATCCTTTCAGACCCAATGAGCATTGAGGTGTCTTCTCACCTTGGAAGGATGGATGGAAACACCTCTGGACCTGAAGCAAGAGTTTCATCTCAAAGAAGAAAGCTTTAGGTGCTGTTTATCTGATGGGGTGCAGGTTTGGTGGTCTACTAGGTCTTGCACAGTAGTTCCCATTTTTGCTGTGTCTTTTAATCTTGTTCCAAACTTCAGTTTTTGGAAGCTTTTTTTCCTTTAATTTTTCCCTTTCTTATGTATGGTCATATCACTTCATTTCAGATGCACATGATACATAAATTAACGAGACAGCTAAGGTGAGTTTGGGTAGTTGCTTGTGTGGATGTTACTGTCTCTTTGAAGGGGAAAATGATTAGATCATAACTTTCACAGTAATCTGAAGATTAAAGTGGTCATGTAAACCATACTTCGGTTTCTTAATTTGGATTAAGTATTATCTAGAAATTAAGTTTAAGAAATCATAAAGAAAGCTGGATTCTCTCTCAGTAGTCAGGTTTCTCAAGGCATGTAAACTCTTACTCTGATTTCTTTCAGATTTCTCAGCAGCATTAAATGCAGTAATTGTAAGATGACAACAAAACACTTTTGAGGAATTGTTTTTAAAAAAGCCCCTGCATGAAGTTTGAATTTTTGTTATGTTTGTCTCGTTTTGTTCTGTGATTTTATTGGTCAATTGCATAGCAGAAATCGTGTTAGACCCAGAGTTTTCCCATTACCTAAGTGCAAGTAAAAGTGGTGAATCGATTACTAACAAAATCTCATTTTCCGCAGTTATCGGACTGGTAAGTGTATGTAAATGCATTCAGTGACTCCTTTGTGAACAGCTTGGTCTGGGAGCAGCTTGTGAGCAAGATTGGAAGGAGGCAGCAGGTGCACAAAAGCAAGGCGTGGCTAATGAAATAAGCACCCTGGACAACAAAATGAGTCACCTTGTGGGTTTAAGGTGGTAGTAAATTCAGGCCATAATCACCTGTGGGGTGTGAGTGACGGGATCCATAGATTGGGAAGAGGTGGTACAGTGCAATGAATGTCTTGTTCCATGTGTGGAAAATGGCTCTGAAGCAGATGTTAATGATTGGCTAAAAGGGGTGATTCCATTTGGGCGTGTCAAAGACCATAGTGTGAAGGAAGTAGCTGAATCTGCAGGTGTATGGAAGCGTACGGTCGTACGGGTCTACCAGCAGTGGCTAAAATCCCAGTCTACGGGCAATTCAAAACATTTATGTTATTATATAGGCTAATATTGTGTTTCATTAAGTTTGTGTTGACATCCAAGAGTTTCAGGCCACATGCAAGGGCTTTAGCTTTAAGGTACATGGGCTCACAGTGTGTGGACAGATGCCCACGTTTCAAGGAGATGCAGTATATCCACTGCACCACTGCCCCAGATACAGTTCTCTGCAGCTTTCTCTTCTGCAAGAGAATGGAAACTTTCACTCCTGGAACCCGTATGCTTTCTCTCTCATTGTCTCGTATCATTAAGGAAAACCCACTTGCGTCTCTTGTGCCAGCCCCAGCAAATAATCTCAACATGCGGAAGATTAAAAACTCCCTAAATGCACCAATCCACGGCTTTGGATAAATGAGATGATTATTATGGATGCCAATTAGACGCAGACGCAGAAGTGGAGCTGGGGGTTTAGGTCCTTACTTACTGAGCTTCTCCAAGATCAGCCTCTTCTGCCTCTTCCATCCTAATGAATGTCAGTCGGGACCTGTTTCTAAATCAGCACCGAGTCTCTGAATCTCTCTGTTAATAAGGGTCTGGTTCTGAGTGACAGGAATGCCTTTTCCCCTTCAGTGCAGACGCCGCTTTTGGCGCAGGTGAAATTAGCGTATCATTTAAGGCACAGGCATAAAATTTGCTTTATTACCTTCATGATGGCTCGATGAAGAACGTTATGCTAGCGTTGATGGGTATTGTGATTTTTCCACACATGGCTCCCTTGATACATTTAGGGAATTATTATTATAATTAGATTTGATTGATTATGAAGGAAAACAGCTGCTGCTTAAGTCACTCCATCTCATTAGGGGCCATTTTTAACGGCAAGAAGTGACTATTTCTCTTCTGAAACTGTTTAACCCAAGACTTAATTCCAGTATGAAAGCCCAGATCCAGCTAAATTATAACCTGATATTCATCATCTATTATAATAAAGACTGTAAAACTTTTGTTGAATGATTTACACTATCTACACACACACACACACACACACACACACACACACACACAGTGAACACTAGACTATTAAAGAATGAGCCAGGATGGTGCTAAATCCGAGAGTGCCGTTGGAGTAATTAACGAGAAACTCTTGTCATTTGCTGAACAGAGCCTTCCTACACAGTAATATCTCGTGATAAATGGACTCCCGGTTTGACCAGAGGTCAGTCCAGTCCTGGAGGGCCTCTAGCAGAGTTAATGCTTTGTTTCAATGTTCGGCGCAGGTAATCAAGTGCTGGTTCTCTGTTTCAAGTGTGCTAGGACCTGTGTTGAGCTCATCAATTACAAATGGCTAAATAAGCTCACCAGACAAAAATGAGTCAACTGTGACTGAAACGTACCTAATAGCATGTAATACCTCCATGAACACCAATAACAAATGTGATCCAATTCGGCATGGGTTGGACAAGTTTCTGGTTGTAGGCCACATCAAATGTTCAGACAGTCCTGTGTCAAAGAATTGTGCAGTTGGGCCAGATTTGGTGGATGCCTTCCCTGGTACAATTCTGAGGAGAGTTTAGTGTAGACTGGGATTTTAGCCACTGCTGGTAGACCCGCATGACCGTACGCTTCCATACACCTGCAGATTCAGCTACTTCCTTTGTGCACAGTGAAATTATGGTACACTGTACCTGAACCCGGCGACATAATGTTGACATAACCGTGCCATAAACATGTAATAGCAGATGTCTTATGCTGTCATGACAGATTTTGTTCAGGAGTGTAACAGTGTAACATAACCATTCCCAGTAAGCATTGCGGCAGACACCGTGACGTTCGATCTGTCAGGGCAACTACTGCTAATGGTAACATGACACCATATGACATTTGCCATGACATTAAATGGCATGGTTATGTCAATATTATGTCGCAGGATTTGAGTAAAGTGGCATGCCCTCACACAATGCATAGAGAGCTACAACAGTAAATACTCACCACCCTGAATTGTCCAGTCCAGCTTAAGAAGGTGGATCTACCAGCTTGTTCTACCAGACTTTCAGGATGGGACTGATAGGGCAGAACCGACACCATTATAGGAACAGCCACAACTTGTAGCAGAATGTGTCTCTGACAGGGGACGTTGGCTAATCAGAACAGCTTGAGCAAGCTAATCAATCAGAGCACACTTGGCTCTTTGGGAGGCGGGGTTAAAGACACAAGAGCTCTAACAGAGCGTTTCAGACCTCATTCAGAGGGTGAATACACACGTACCGTATGAGAAAAATAACATGTTTTGGGAAAACTGAGGCATGCTAATCTATTGTAGTGGACCCTGAAATCAAAATTCTGAAACACTGAAAATATGCATATTAAGTTTATGGTTAGGAAGGCAACACAAAAAGGAGTGCAGCGCTTCATATACCTTCATATTAGACAGTATCATTTGGTTGGCATACAATAAAACATTGCTAAAAGCAGATGAGGGTCGGTGCGTGATTACTCAATTACAAAGCCTGGGAATTATAGCAAAGCAGAAGACACGCACGCTTGTGTGCGATCAGCAATTTCATCTTTTCTTCGCCTCGACCTCATTAAATATGAATTTAGCAAATTAGCCGCTTATGTTTCCTTTTCAATGAGTTGCCTTCAGCAGGGGGAGGATAATAGTACAGCAGTGACTTGCACCTCCAGCATCCCGGATTTAACACCCTGCTCACTGAGTGATTGGTGCAGGAGGAGAGCGAGGGAAGAGAGAAGGGAAGGCAAATTGCATCAACCGACTCACCAACAAAGACCATTTCAAATGCATATGCTGGAGTAGGCAGGGTGTTCAGCTGCACTGCATGGGGACAGAGGCTGTTTTAAATTAGTGTAAAGGTTGAAACCCTGGCACTGTATACTCTGAAGTAGTTGACATGGGTGCATTATTTTGTCGGGAGGCGGGGGAGCAAAAGTTGGTGGGGCTAATTCAATGTCTGTTGCGGTAAAATAAACTAGAATGTTAATTAAATTACACTCATCATCAAAAAAATAGCTGCACCCAGAAGGAAGTGTGGGATTGCAGTGCTATTGGGAAGGAAGATAAAGGTTACCAGGAACAATAAATGATGATACGTTTAGACTGATGTGGGGAATATTTATTGAGCTACACATACAGAAGTAGTGGCTCTCAGTATGGCATCGGTCCTCCTAATGGTGTCCTGTGATAATCCATCCCATGCAGCTTGAATATTCTCACACAGTTCCTGCAGATTTTGCGGTAGGGGTGGAGGTGGCATGACACCAGGCCTTCTGGACGTGTGACAACAAATCGTTCATCTTGGTGCTGACCACGGTGCCTCCACACATGGATCTCTATCAAAACAAAAGTGGGACTCGTCACTGAAGATGACCCGCTGCCATTCTGAGTCACTCCTTGACAGTCTGGCACGACACCATTGCAGTCTTTGGCAACACTGATGTGGTGTTAAGGGCCGTCGTCATAACGGTCTGCATGCATGTAGTCCTGCGTGGTGCAGCCGTCTGCCAATGGTGCTGGCACTAACAGGATGACACATGGAGGGCATCACTGCTCACTGAATGTCTGCAAGCGTGACTGTTGGGTCAGTCAGGTACAGAGAGAAGGTCCGTCCCTGCTTACATCACATGCATGGTCGAGCGTGAAACTTGAATCCTTCGCATGTCTCACAATGTCAAACCTACCCACCAAGTTTCATTCCTGTCGGTTGATTCCTTCTGGGCGCAACTATTCTTTTGATTTTGATGATAGCAAAACAATAGCTCAACATAGCTCTTTACTTTGGTGCAAGTTATTAAGCTATCTAAGTCTGGAAAGTGTTACAAAGCCAAAAGAAGAAAGCTTGGAACAGGACTGAATTTTCCCAGAACTGGCCAGTCAACGAAAATTCCTCCAAGAACACAATGTCGACTAATCCAAGAAGTCACATAAGAACCCAAATGAGGATCTAGGGGATTGCAGACCTCGCTTACCTCAAATCAATAATTGTTGATGATTCCGTTATCATAAAACTGTACATGCCATAATCCCCTGGAACCTTTAGGAATCGTGCCACTAATTATTGGGAACGGTGGGAATTTTGGGGGGACAGGGGTCCCACTGTAGAGCTAACACAGCATTCCACAAGAAGTACATGGAGGCGGGTATTATATATGCTTTTAAAATAGTCACATGTCCTAGTGATTCCCTAATGGGAATACAGCATATCTTTGTGGATAATGTAGGCCAGACCTTTAGCCTGAAGCAAATACAGTAATACAGTGAAATGCAATTAGACTGCGCTTTAGTCTGGCAGAGAAGAGAAAGACTTTCTCTTGGTGTACTGTATAGGAAAGCAGGAAAGAAATAAAAGGGAGGAAGCAGGGGGTAGTGTTTGTGACAGGGTATGGGTAATATGCTGAAACCATCTTCAGCTCTTGATAATATCCACCCTAACCATTCAATTTACACTCCCTTGTATCTTAATGGGTTCGGAATTTGCTCTAGGGTGAGTCAGTCCATTCAGCTTCTGTCTCTGGAGATTGAAATGAGATGGTAAGGGCATGTTTAGGGATGAGGAGAAAGCAGAGACACACAGAGACACACACAGAGAGAGAGAGAGAGAGAGAGAGAGAGAGAGAGAGAGAGAGAGAGA
>CM067485.1:30741292-30766114 GCA_034552555.1 Semaprochilodus insignis
AGAGAGAGAGAGAGAGAGAGAGAGAGAGAGAGAGAGAGAGAGAGAGAGAGATGGAACATGCTGCCCGTAAAAAGGGCTCCAAACAGATGAAAGGGAACAGAAGGAAATGAATGCAGTTGTTGGAGCTCAGACAGACTTTATGAACTGGACTGTGTCTGACATACACCGCTGAAGTGTGTTCCTTCATTTAGAGCTCGCTGTGTGTCGGTGTGGGGGGAGAGATGGGTGGGCTCTCCCTGAGGACAAACCTGCCACCAATAACCGCAGTATGTGTAATTAGAGCTGAGCTGAGGAACAGTTTTGATTTACTCCTCACTCGGTTCCCATTACTGAATGTTAGAGCTGTTAGAGGGAGACCTACATTACTCATAACAGAAAGAGAGAGAGAGAGAGAGAGAGAGAGAGAGAGAGAGATGGAGGTAGAGAGGTTGGTGAAGGGTGTTGGGCCGGCATAGTAGCATCAGAGTGTTATCATAATCATTTGTAAAATCTGCAGGTTAAAAAAAAAAAAAAAAGTTATCGCAACAGGGATCAGACAACGGTTGGGATTGAGTATGGAGTACTTGTGGTGAGCACTTGAATCCTGCCTTTGCTGTGTAGTGACAGATCTGGGCAGGACATCCTTCAGCCACGTGTTGCCTCTCATGGCAGGGATTCTTCTGCAGGATATTCTTGCCTACACATAGCAAGGCATTCCCAGGAATGCCTCTGTCTTGCTTGACCTGCCAGATTTATCACAAGTCAGGCATTTATGGGACCAGCTGTAACGTCAGCGTTGGAAACCTACAACTGGACAGGATCCACAGGCCCAGCTGCAACATCTGATGGCAAATGTGCTGTGGGATACCATGTGGAACCAGTATGCCTCCATGGCCAACCAAATCGTATCTTGTATCCAGGCTGGAGGAGGGCCAACAGGGTTCTGGAGCCTACTTTCAATTGTGCGGTTTTCCCAAATTAACTTATTACTAATATTGTAATCACTTACGTATATCATCATTACACTCACACATATAAAGTTTTATTAGATTCCATTACAACTCTTTATGGGTGCATCATATTATTTGTCAATCAGTATATGAACATTGCATTGTGAACATTATACTGTCCTATATGTAAAATTAACTGTTTAACATACTAGCGACCTTTGCTATAGCCCATCACAATCTTCCTCAGAAATTAGCCTGCCCTGTTTTATGGTTTCTATAGTCATGCTTTGCATCTTTTGTTTTGGAGGACTAATCAAACTATTCAAAAATCATATTTACATCAAGGATGTTAAATTAAAGAGAGACACAAAGCCAAGTCTCTTTCCCCTGTATATAGTTTGCATGCCTTTGCTAGCATTCTTCCACAAGGCAGAAAGAAATCCTCTGCTAGACTAGCTTCCACATTTTAATTCATTTATTTCATTTTCACTCTTTTCTGTAACTTTTGTCCAGCAAGGCCATTTTAGTGTCTGCTGTCTGTCCTTCAGGTTTAATGTAACAGTCTGCAAATGTTGAAGACCCAGGAAACCTAAATCTGTGTTTCCATTCCATAACGATGTATTAGGTTTACCCTCTAAATAATTCTCTCCCCTCCATGTAAACTGGGAGGTCCTAATCTTGGGCAATGCTTCTATAAGCATTCCCCTGACCAATCACAATGTTGATATCTGGTAACCAAAAGCTAGCATGCTAGGCCACCTGTCAGTAGCTGTCCATCACACTTTCATCCCTTTATCCATCACCAACATTGTTCCTTCATCCATTCATTCCTCTATCCATCACAGACATCGTCCCTTCATCTGTTCATACCTTTATGTATACACCAACATTGTTCTTTCATCCGTTCATTCCGTTATCCATACATCAATACTGTTTCTTCATCTGTTCATTCCTTTATCTATACCCCAACATTGTTCACCTGTTCATTCCTTTATCTTTACCCCAACACTGTTCCTTCATCTGTTCATTCCTTTATCTATACACCACCATTGTTTCTTCATCCGCTCATTCCTTTATCTTTACCCCAACACTGTTCCTTCATCTGTTCATTCCTTTATCCATAGACCAACAGTGTTTGTTTGTCTGTTGCTTGATTTACACGTTGCTTTGTCTGTCCATCCGCCTGCACGTCCGTTCTTTTGTGTGTTGCTTGATCCGTCTGTTTGTTTGTTCATTTGTGAAAAGTGTTTGATGTCACATGAAAGTAGTCTTAAGAAAGACAGCTGATGGATGAACATTCCAGATTACAGTTCTTTTGCAGGTCAGTCCAGGAGTGCGCTCTGTTAAGACCGATACCATAAGAAGGTCAGTTTAAAAAGATAAAGTGAATGGCCCAACAACAAAATCAAAGTCTCTAGTCTGTTCGGGTGGTGATCCAGAGGGCCTGGTGAATGCCTGGGGTGGGCCAGCTCTGTTCTGAGTTGAGGCAAGCCATTTATAAGGCAGCCTTGCTTCACCGTGTTCTCTTTGCTCATCAATGCATTCACGAACTGTAAAAGTCACAAAAGAGTCATTTTTGTTGGAAGTCGCATGCACAACAAATATTTTGGCAACTAAAAGTGATATGGGAATTTACAACCCAATATACAAAATAAAAGCGTTTCCAAAAAAGTTGGAATGCTGTGCAAAAAATGTAAATAAAAACAGAATGTAGTGATGTGCAAATCATTTAAACTATATTTTAATCGAAAATAGCACAAAGGGAAAATATTAAAATGAGGATTTGTATTGTTTCGTTGAAACGACACACCAGTTTTTAACTTATTGCCAGCAGCGTGTTTCAAAAACGTTGGGACAGGTTCATATTCACTACTATGTTGTATCATCTATTCTTTTAATAACACTCTGTACGCATTTGGGAACTGAGAGAGCAGCTGATGTCGATGTGAAAGTGAAATAGTTGTATATTCTTGTTTGATACAGGATTTCAGCTGCTCAACATTTCAGGTTCTCATTTGCTGTATTTTTCAATTCATAACCCACCAAATGTTTCCAGTGGGTGACCGGTCTGGACTACAGGCAGGTCAGTTTAGCACCCGGACTGTTTAACTACAGAGCCATGCTGCTGTAATGTGGAATGTAGTTCATTGCCTTGCCCATATACAGCTCTGGAAATAAATAAGAGACCGCTCCAGTTTCTTCTTAAATCAGCATCTCCACATGTACAGCAGGTTCTTAGCGAGGAACAGAAGGTTCGGTTCTAGCTTTACTGGCAGATACAGTGAGCGTCTGGTTCATAAGGTCCAAGCAGCAAACACACAGGACAACACAGCTACAGGCTGTCAGAGGGCCGAAACCACTCTCTACTGACCGTGATGAGCGCCACCTCATTCCAATGTCCCTTAACCACCGTAAGATGACCTCAAGTGACCTACAGAAAGACTGGCTGGGGTGAAATGTACAGCAAGCATGGTTCAAAAAACAGGCTTCTGGAGGCGTCATTAGTGATTTTCTAAATAAACAGATCTAAAATACAATATTTGATCTGGAATTTGGGAGACGTGTTTCCAGTAGTGTATAGAATAAAACGGAACTGCTCATTTTAGTCAAACACAAACCCAGAACCTGTACTGAACTAGAGAAACTGATCATTTTGAGGTGGTCTCTTCAATTTTTCCAGAGCTGTATATCGCTCAGCATTAATGATGAACCTTCACCTATGTGCAAGTCACCCCTGCCATGTGCACTAATACACCCTTTACACCATCACAGATGCTGGCTTTTAAACTGTGTGCTGATAAGACAGATGGTCCCTCTTCTCTTTAGCTTTAAGAACATCGTATCCATGATTACCAAAACAATCCAGGTTTTGATTTGTCCGACCTCAGGACACTTTTCCACTCTTCCTCAGGCCATTCTAAAGGAGGTTGGGCCCAGAGAAGACGGCAGCGTTTCTGGATCTGTTAATATCTGGTTTCTTCTTTGCATGGCGGAGTCTTAACTTGCATTTGTAGATGCGGTGATGAGCTGTGTTCACAGACGATGGTTTTGGGAAGTGTTTCTGAGCTCATGCCATGACTTCCATTACAAAAACCATGGTTATTTTTAATGCAGTGTTACCGAAGAGTGCAAAAAGCGACCATCCAGTACTGGTTTCCAGACTTGTCCCCTACAAAGAGATTTGATATTAAGCACTGTAGACGATGAAATCTCCTAGATCTTGAGAAATGTTATTCTTGCACTATTTTTACAGAGTAGTGACAGCTCCCCATTGTCACACTTCCGGGTTTCCCCTCTGCCTCTGATCCCCAGAACTCCATCTCCCAGAATCTGCCACCGGATGACATCACTGTCCTTGTCCCTCGCCCACCAATCCTGTCACGTTTCCTCGATCGAGATCTCCCGAGTTGTGATTTTACACACCTGTTAATCATTAGCTCTGTTTGCTTATATACCCCTGGTCTGCCTCTCAGGCTTGGCGAAGTATTGCCATCTCCCGTTGCATACTGAGCGGTCTATCCTTGCTATCCTTATTCTGACTTTCCGGTTTCCAACACTGTTTGAGCTCTGGTTCATTCCTTCTCTTTAGCCCACTTGTTTTGGTTGCCTAATTCTGATTGTTTATTCGTTTTTTGACTTCTACCTGCCTCTTCATATATGCCTTTGCCTGTCCCCTGTACTATGTTCGCTTGGATTCTGTTTTTGAGCTTGACTGTCAACTTGTTAATAAAACCCAGCTTCGCTTTTAGCCCAGCGTGCGTCAATCTAACTTTGTCTGGCATGAGACCTATTTTTACCTCTGAAAGACTCTGCCTTCCTGTGATGCTCCTTTTAGACCAAGGTATTGACCTGTTGTCAGCTAACCTAATTAGTAAGATGTTCCAGATATTTTCAGCGTTACTCATTTTAAACAGGCTTTTTTTAGTGAAATATAGTGTTTAAGTGATTTGCATATCATTGCACATTTCGTTCTACAGCGGCGACATGTTTCAGAGGAAAGCAAATGTAGCGCCCCAAAGACGATTAATGGCACCCTAAGGTAATGTTGATGTGAGGGTGTTCTCACCAGAGCACAGAATCGAACCAGCAATCTCTCAGTTTCTATGCTGTAGTGTGAAAAATAAAAAAATAAAGTGTGAGAGAAGTAAGGAGCTCTCTTTAAGAGCGAACTTCAGCATCTTTACATCAACGTTTTTAAGAGAAACAAAAACTGCAAATGGTCTCATCTGAACAAGTGACACTTTCTTAAGAGGCCTTATTTTGTTGTGGCTTAGCGACTCCAATTAACCAAGCCAGACATCAAAATAAAACACTTCTGTTTTAGAAAATAAACTAAAATAAAACTCTTAAACAAAACCATCAGACGCTGGGTCCTGGATTAAAGAGAAAAGGCTCCAAGCTTTATTGTCAGGTATATGCGGACAAGCGTACTCATGGGCAGATTGAATTCCATTGCAACAATAGACCACAGAGCTTCAATATTTATACAGTGTTCTGGAGGTGATGTAATGCCCCTCCTGCCTTTCTATACATTTCCAAACTAGGTTTTGTTACCAGTATTTAAGGTATTAACAATTCTCTACTCCTTAATTTATTTCCAAATTATTCCCTCAATTAGTTTGCAAGACTGTATCGTGTTGGACCAACTGAATGAAACCTCAATATGCAGTTGGGATGAAGCTCATAGAACCCAAGTTTTTGCTTCATGAAATGGGTCTTGAACAACAAGAGGGCTTATAAAACACAAACGCTGTACATGTATCTGTGTACATGCCTGGTGGTTTTATATTAGGGAGGTACATTCATGCTGTTTCAGCCCTGATTTGCTTTGAATCTTAATTGGTCAGTTAATGAGAGTCATAGATTGGGTAGAGCTTATGGAGATTAGTGAATTTAATGCCGGTAGTATGAAGTGACACTTGAGGTGGATTAAATACCAAAATATCAGATACATTCTAACCAGTACAGTGCAAAATGCAGGCATACCAACCAGGACCCTGCTTTAAAACTTGGTTAGCCGTTAGGATTATGTCATACTTTGTACACCTTTCATACTTTAATGGCAGTTGGCCAATCCGGTAATCTTACTATGAAGAAGCCCGAAGTGACAAGACTTTAAAAAACCTAACCTTATTTGAACACAGTGGTTAGCAGGCTATTATCTTTCTATGCTAAATTAGCTATTTGCTCTATCAGCTTACAGTACAGTATGTAGGACTGCTGCCAGTATCTTAATGCAATATGCTGACTTTCTATGATTGCAGAAAGTTCGATTTTGAAGGTTCGATCATGAAAGTTCAATGTTTTGCAGAAAAATAAAGTTACAAGAGCAGCAGCACTTCTCACATGGTATGATTGCAGTCAACAATAAGACGCAGGTTTATGAGATGCCACAAGAATCTGCTAATTTAGCAAAATTATATAGCCAAAAAAAAAAACCTCTGAAATGATATCATGATAACATAATCATTAAACCAATATAAATATTATAGTCACTAATGTTCAAACTAGTGCACTGACTATGTAATTACATGGTTATTGGGCACATAATAGCCCTGTTGAGGACTGAGGTTCTGAGGGTCTTATTATTTATATTTAACTCTGGGGCTGAAAATGAGTCCCACTCCAGCTATGTCTCTAGTTATAAACATTGGAAATGTGCATTGCTGAAAGAGGGACCTTCTGTTCCTAAATGAAGTCCTTGTGATGATGCAGGGCCACAACTTAGTAAGACGGAATGAGAATGGGTGAAGTCATTCCCACACTTTGCGTGAACTGATTTATGTTTCAACAGAGGTTTTGGGAAACACTCTTTATGGTGCATATTTCTGAACACTGTGTTTTAAAAAAAGACAACATCCACTGTATTTATACTACTTAGATATGTGTAATTAAATTTACATATGTATACACACATTTGTGTTGGAAACCACTATTTACAGAAACAATATCTAATCATATTCTCAGCAACAACAATATACACTTGCCTTACAGCAAGAAGGGCCTGGGTTCGATTCCCAGCCTGGGGCGACTGTGGTCCTTTCTGTGTGGAGTTTGAATGTTCGTCCTGGGTTTACGTAGGCTTCCACCCACAGTCCAAAGACATGCAGCCAGGTGACTTGGACAACAGCTATATTGGTGTCCACGCTACCCCACATTTGAAGGGATGTCACTAGTGGGACAAATAAATGTGCTTCTTAATAATACAGTATGAATTTATAGGGAAATCAGCTTCTTAATAACTATGTATTCACTTATTTGAAACAGAAGACAGGTGGATTTCTACCTTACCACCATCAGCTTCATTCTTATTCCCACTCACTCTCACTCCTGAATTTGTTAACGGATAAAAGCAATAGGTGCCAAATCTTCACCGCGACCTAATCGATGATAAAGTGGACGGAGGCGTTTTACTGCTAAGCGAAACTTGATCTCCCTTGCAGCTGGGCCAAGTCTCTGGAGACCCAACTACATTAGCATGCTAGCGTGCCAAACTAAGCTTCTAATCGGGCTAATTTTAATGCGGAATAGGGTGAAGAACCGGAGGGAGACGACTTAGAGGGAAGGTCTCCATGTTAAGGATGTGTTCTTTTCTCTCACTTGCCCTTTCCCCTTCCTCCCTGCTTCCAACACTTCTTACACCAGTCAGTTTTATTTCAAGTGAGGCCCTGCTTCTTATCACGGAGTCTTCTGCTGCCAGCGGCATTGGACATTGTGATATGTGTGCTTTTGTATGTGACTGTGGACGCGGCTGGGTAGGATCAGGGATCTCCATCAAGGCATATCAAGAGTGGCTGATGAAAGGAATGGCAATTCAGAGCTTGTTGGCCATGGAGGCGATAAATAATTGCTTTCTGTCTCTGCTGGAGGACTGTGAGTCAATGCCAAATGGCCACGCAATCTTTTGTACGTGCCTGCAAGTTTTCATGTCATTGCTAGTCTCCGTTTGCTTACAGTCTGGCCACATTCACTGCTGCGTTTGAAGTCAAGTGCACCCGACTGTTCTGTGGATGCTAAATCCTATCGCTTCACAAATGATCGACCTCACAGTGCATAACCTCTATTGGGATTGTTTCGTCTTTCATCCAAGCTAAACAAACATTGACACCGACCCTTGTTGTGTGCTTGCACACGCTTCTCCGTGTCCTCAAAGAGTGCGCACACATACAGCTGTACGGCTGCCAAGCCAGGCAGTTATTGCTCATTTACTACATAACAAGTCTTGAAGCCTGAATGACTTGCTGGTCTCGCTTGATGGTTTGAAATGAGGTATATGGCCGAATACTGTGACTCAGACTGTTTCCAAATAATGTGTAACTGTAATCTCCATGCATCAAGCAAACCACCAGCCTTTCCTTGAGGGCACAGCATTGTTGGAAGACAAGCACACATTCACTGACTGGACACATCAGCAAGTACACCTCCTTGTATCTACTCCACTTACCATATAGACGCACTTAACCGTCTTTCAGCCTGTTCCTCCATGGTCAGGATCCCAACAGGACCATTCTAGAGCAGGTATGATGTGGGTGGTGGATCATTCTCAGCATTGCAGTGACAGTGACACGGTGGTGGCGTGTTAGCATGTGTTGGGCTGGTATGAGTGGACCAGATACAGCAGTGCTGCTGGAGTGGACAGCGTCATACAGCTGTTTAAGGTGGTAGTAACTTCAGGCTCCTGCAGATGGTGCTACACGAGGATGATGGGTCTATAAATACCTGCTGGGTGTGAATGACGGGATTCATAAATTGAGAAGAGGTGCTACAGTGCAGTGAATGTCTCATTCCATGTGTGGAAAATGGGTCACAAAGCAGATGTTAATGATGGAATATACCAGTTATAGTTTTTTTCGACGAAACAGGTGAAATATACTCTTAATTTATTTGTTGTTATAGACAGATGTTAATACATTTGCGATTTTTCATTGTGTACATTGTGTTTATTTAACCCTGCTGTTAGCTTTCGCTAAACCTTTTTTCTACTAACCTTTTCAAATCTCTTCAGATATTAGCAAAAAAAAAAAAAAAAGCTGCTGTGATTGAAGCCTACTTTTGAAAACTTGCTGTTTTTTGAACTGAGGCTGAAAGAACAAGGTAGCAATTTGGAGTCCAAATTTCCAGCCCTCCTCAAAGCCTGCTAGGCCCACGCACGGCAGCCACAGAGCCGCTGCAATACATGAGGATCCATTAATTGTCCCCATGCAGTGAGCCATGAATAAACCAAACCACTCTTTCCTGCAATCAAGGCTTAAAAGTATCAGCCACTCTTCAGCACCCCTGAGGCGAGGGGAAAAGGCCTCAGGAGATGGAGGTGAGGGCCAGAATGTGAGTAAACTCATTTAGCATGCCTTAGCAACCACGACTGCAAAAAGAAGGTGAGGGGAAAAAAAAGAATAACAGCAGGAAAAAAAAGAAGGGAAAAAAACCACCAAAGAAAACAATGAAAATGTAATGAACAATTTGTAGAATGTTAGTGAGACGCTGAAACACATTATGATAAATCTAATTGGTTTAGTGCCATAAAAGGATGCGATATAATAACCCTCATCATGGGAAAAAAAAACATAGCTGCACCCAGAAGGAATCATTTGACAGGAATGAAACTTGGTGGGTAGGTTTGACTTTGTAAGACATGCGTATGATTCAAGTTTCATGCTCGGCTGCGCATGTGACGTAGGTATGCCTCAGAAAAGAGTTTGAAAGAAATTCAAGTAGTTGGAAAAGTTGTAGAGGAGTTGCATCGTGGGGCTCCGGGAAGCAGGATGGTGTTATCAACGTATTGCACGCCATACTGGGCATGCAGATACTACCATAGCACGCTGTTGGCGTCAGTAGATAGAAGAAGGAATGCACCAGCGACATGAAGGATCTGGGAGACCTACACGAGTCAAGGAGAAACAGAGCTGACGAACGCGTGGAATGTCCTAACAGCCACAATTGCAGACATTCAGCGAGCAGTGATGCCCTCCATGAGTCATCCTGTTAGTGTCAGCACCACTGGCAGACGGCTGCACGACGCAGGACTACATGCACACAGACGACTGCTCTTAACATCACGTCAGCTTCACCAAAGACTGCAATGGTGTTGTGCCAGACTGTCATGGAGTGACTCAGTATGACAGAGTCCCAATTTTGTCTTGGTGGAGACGACCAATGAATCCGTGTGTGGAGGCACCGTGGTCAGCACCAAGATGAGCAGTTTGTTGTCACGCATCACACGTCCAGAAGGCCTGGTGTCACTCCATCTCCACTGCAACAATCTGCAGGAACTGTGTGAGAATATTCAAGCTGCATGGGATGGATTATCACAGGACGCCATTAGGAAACTCTACAACTCCATGCCTAGACATCTTGTGGCCCGACACCATACTGAGAGACACTACTTCTGTATGTGTAGCTCAATAAATATTGATCATATCAGTCTAAATCTATCATCATTTATTGTTCCTAGTAACCTTTATCTTCCTTCCCAATATCACTGCAGTCCCACACTTCCTTCTGGGTGCAGCTATTCTTTTGATGATGAGTGTATATTATAACGAGATACTTTCTCAGGGAACTGTATTCTGAGTATATTTTATCCCCTATAAACTCCTCCAACATGTTGAGTCAGATGGAAGGTGAGGCCGTGTGATTTTTTTAGGCATGGGCAGTTTGCCTGGGGCATCAGCCTACTCTCTCAGTCCTAACAGTGCAGTGAAGACTATCATACTAAACTTGCACGCTGAACTTTGGAAACTTGAAGTTAAAAGATTAGTCGATCCTCTGCCTGCTTGCTTACAAAAACCAACTCTTTAGGTAAGGGCATTGCTTGTTGTTCAGAATCTCCTCTAGTAATTAATCATGCAATTAAAGTTTGTACTTACCATACACTAATAAATCCCCAGACATCCTTTAATCAGATGAATGTAGCCCAGCTGCAGTCACTTTCTGTTCTGACATACTGTACCAAGGACCTCAGCCTGTACAGGCTATTAATCACAGATTACATAGCAGCTCATACTTTGCCAGCTGTAGAACAATGGTTCATTATGATTTCCCTACATGTTCCTCCCAATTCAAGATGACAAAACTGAATAATGTTCTCTCAGCCTAAGGCTGACTGTGCAAGTTAAAAGGACCGTCTTAAAATCCCTATATTCAGTATTACGTTACCTTATCATACAAGACCTCACACAAGCGACAGTCATCCATCCAATATACATATTTTGATAGATAGATAGATAGATAGATAGATAGATAGATAGATAGATAGATAGATAATCAGAAAAACAAACAGCCATACATATAAGCAAACAGCCAAACAGACAGATAGATGGACAGGCAGGGGGGCAGTCTGGATGGATGGGTGGATGGATAGACAGATAGACAGGGAAAATTCAGAAAAACAAACAGCCATACTGACAACGGATGGATGGACAGATAAATGGATAGATGGATGGATGGGTGGATGGGTGGATGGATAGACAGATAGACAGGGAAAATTCAGAAAAACAAACAGCCATACTGACAACGGATGGATGGATGGATAGATGGATGGATGGATGGATGGATGGATGGATGGATGGATGGACAGATAAATGGATGGATGGATGGATGGACAGATAAATGGATGGATGGATGGATGGATGGATACAAAGACAGACAGACAGACAGACAGACAGTCAGTCAGATGCATTAAAAGATAGACAGACTGGTGGGTGGACGGATGGATTGACGGATGGATGGATGGACGGAAAAACAAAGATAGAAAGACAGACAGACGGGGACAGATGGATGGATGGATGGATAGATAGATAGATAGATAGATAGATAGAGAAGAATAATCAGAATTGAAACAAAACTACATCCGCTGACTATAAAATATTTGATCGTGCCCTCACATAGACAGATACAACCACATGACACAAATACTCTGATTTTGGCTGCTGTAAAGCGTATGGCTAGCATTTCCCAACCCTCCACTGATTGTCATGCAGGCTCTCTCGTTCCTCCTGAAGCCCAGGGGAGTCCAAGGCTCTGCAAACCAAAACTGGGCCATTTCATGCCCTCATGGTCTGTCACCCTCCGTCATGGTCCGGAATCAATAGCTGGAATGCTGACTTACAGCCCCTACAGCACAGACTGTGTCACACGGTCTTTGTCTTCAGAGACTCTGTTCAGGTCATGGCTCTACCTGACTGCACAATACACCTCTGTCAGCTCTGCTGCTGAAACCACCTTATCATCACCACTCACAAAGACCAAGATTCTTAGAATCATTATGTACTGTACATGTACTGGGGGTTTCGTATTTCAGGCACAATGCTCACAGAAGTACACAGACTGTCTGAAGTAGCGTCCATCCTGAAAGCACCACAGCTTTCAAAATCTCAACTCTCACTAAAAATTTAAACTGCTTCTGGGAAAAAAAACAATTGTTGTTTATCAAGATCGATGCTATTAGCAATCAACTCTTCACCAATAAGCCTTTCATAGGGAAGTATAGACTTAGCCTCTGGGCAACCCAGTTGGTTACCACATATTGGCTTGATAAGTTAATAACCGGTATTGGAAAGTGTTATTAAGGGGATTATAATAACCCCTTAAAACATTAATCAAAATACAAAATACACAAATAAACTACTCTGAAAAAGGTTTCATTTGTCATAGTTACAAGAGTAGTGAGCAGCCAGTTACATTTACATTTATGGCATTTAGCTGACACTCTCTTATCCAGAGCAACTTACAAGGTTAATCGTATTAGATGTAAGCCAATGTAGTGTTAGGAGTCTTGCCCAAGGACTCTTATTGGTGCAGCACAGCAAAGTCACCCAGACCAGGAACCTCTGGCTACCAGGTAGCTCACTGGCAGGTAGTGGTGGTATCTGTTGTGCCACATCAATCACTGTAATTAACAGCTAATTACAGTGGTTAATTAACAACCAGTTAATTATCAGTTAAATGATATGGATTAATGAGAGCATTATATGGAAGCTATGCTGCCTTGTATGCTTTCGAAAGCAAGTAAAGAATACATAACCATATTGATTTCTTTATTGTATGGACAAATAATCAACACTGTCAACCCGAACCCCCCCACCCACCTTAATTATTAGTAAATACATTTGGCTAATATTATGCACTAGGTTATACTGAGTCAGTGCACGGGCTCAGAGAACCCTTTTTTGTTGAAATGCTGTTACCTGTTGGTGTTTGGGAGTGCTGTCCGGCGGTTTTCCCCTCTTGTGTAGTAATGTTGGTGGCTGCCTTACTATAAATGTACGTCTTGTCAGGTTCTTGTCTTTGAATGTTGGTGCGTGTCCAGGTCTGACATGTTTATTGTCCCTGGTAGGTTCTGCTGAAAAAATTAGACCTCTGGGTATTGTTTTGTCATGGACTAGAGGCAAAAGTAGAACATTAATCGCTTTAGCTGAACTATTCTAGATTGTGAGACAAATTTCAGATTGTTTGGATGTTCCAAACTGAGTGAATGTTTTTGTTCTTTTGTTCTTTTTGTCTTTGAATTTTATTGTTTTTTTTTTTTCTCAATTTTGCTCACTTGGGTGGTTATGGATTTTGCCTCACTATCGGTACCAGTTTAATAAACCCTACAGATTGTTGCACTCTGTCCTCGATATTTTTTTATGGCCACACCCTCACTTCTTTTTGTGGAAGTTAACTACTGCTTTAGGCAGTTCTGTCACACTCCACAAACCAAAACCCCCGCAACAATTCATTAACACACACAAACTCCCCGAATCAATTACTATCAGGCTCCATCAGCCACAGCTTTCTGATCAGATGTTCATTTGATCCCCAGATCACATGAACTGAGATCAAATACAATATACATAAAGCATGTTGGGATTTCATTCTTCCCCCAAGATACAAAGTCTTCACATATGCATTACGGGTGGAATAAATGTCTTTTTTAATGCAAATGGACACGCTGGTGTGAATGACGCTCATTAAAATGCACTGCTCCTCTCAAAGTTCTGTTTGAAACCGAGTACTGGGAATATTGATTGAGTATGTCTCTATGTGTACTTTATAAAATGGATTTTCAGCTGTGCTAAGCTTATCACAGTTTCAAAGAAGAACCTTTTACAAAACATCTAATATGAATATAATATCAGACTGAAGGCTCACAGTGACACCAGCTTCACAAATCTTTGTCAGCCAAGAGCAATCCCTGTAAAAAGTATTCTGTTTAAAGCAGATAGACATTGGCTACATAATACCTTGGACCTCCTCCTTTGGGGGATCCCTGAAAACACACGGTAACACTTCACTTGAAGGGTGTCTACATAACACATTCATAACATCTTACATAAACACTTTATAAATTATACATAAACATTTAAACCAACATTTATAAAGTGTACATGTTTTACATGATATTAATATGGAGTACCAAGTAATTTTAGTGAAAGACATTTTTAACAAAAAAAGTCTTCATAATTTATTTATTATTTTTTTATTTTGACTGTCCAGAAATGAGACATTTTGCTGAAATTAATATAGTTTGTCAAAATAATAAATTTGGACTTCAGTAAAATGATACAATTCTCCATATCAGCATCATGTAAAACATGTACACTTTATAAATGTTGATCTAAACATTTATGAATGTTAAGTGTTTATGTAAGATGTTATGAATGTGTTATGTAGACACCCTTCAAGTAAAGTGTTACCAAACAAGCATGAGCATGCCTTTACTGTGTCCACTAGTAAGAGAAGAAGGAATTCAGGTCATTGCAATGAAGTAGTCTTTCAGCTTGTTTTACCCTCGACACAGAGCCTCAAGACTGGCTGGCCACAAAATGGTGCTGTAACAAACTCATTCATACATGATGATTCAACTCCTGTTTTTATTCCGTATTGTGAAACGCAAGTTGCTGCTGCAGCTCTGGTCCAAAATGAAACAAGGAAAATAAATTTTTCATGGGACATCTAAACTAAACAATCGACCGGAAAAATAATATGGTTTCAAATGAAGAAATCGCTGCTATTCAAGCTGGCATTAACACTGCTACAGTAACAAAGCCTGGCAATTTCATATCAATAAGTTTTAGCATAAAATATCTTCCTACAAAAAAAAAGTTCATAATATTCATAAAATTTCATACTAGATACTTTCAGATCAACTGACGTACACTACCAGATCAATCAAACAGGAAACAACACCAGATTCATCAGAGAACACTACAAGCTCAATCAGAGATAAACAATAGATGAACAATCTATACTGGCAGACCGACCAGGGAACACCACCAGATCAGCTAGAGCCGAACACTAGATCTGAATAACATCACCAGATCAGGCAGAGAACAACAACAAATTAACCAACGTACATTGTACATCAAGCAAGGGAATAACACCAGAGAAAAACACTAGATCAACCACAGAACGCTACCAAATCAATCAGAGAACAACAATAGATCAACCAACCTATTCTGGCATATCAACCATGGAACAAGCCAACCAGAGTAGAACATCAGATTAAATGAAAAACATCACCAGATCAGGCAGAGAAGAACACCAGAACAATCAGAGAACAAAAACAGATTAACCAACGTACATTGTAGATCAACCAGGGAACAAGACCAGATCAACCAGAGCAGAACATCAGATTAAATGAAGAACATCACTAGATGAGGCAGAAAAGAACAACAGAGGAACCAAAGAACACTACCAGACCATCCAATGAAATCCACCAGATCAACCAGAGAACACCAATAGATCAACCAACCTACTTTGGCAAATCAGCCAGAGAACATTACCGGACCGAAGAATAACAAAAGAATCAACCATTTACTTTGGTAGCATCCAGGGAACAATACCAGATCAACCAAAGAACACTACCAGATCAACCAGAGCACATCAGATCAGCTGGACAACATCACCAGATTAGATGAAGAACATCAGTAGATCAGTCAGAGGACACCACAGAAACCAGAGAACACTACCAGATCAACCAGAGAACACTACCAGATCAACTGAAGAGCAACACCAGAGCAACCAGAGAGCTTCACCCAGGAAGTCTCCCAAGATCGACCATGGCGTCATAAGTGGATTAATTTTAATATCAAATATGTACCACTGTGGTTTCATCCAATTTCCACTCTTTATTTATCAAAGGGAAAGAGCACAGGGCGAGGAGGAACTCAAGCTAACAGAGAGAAATGATAAAATGTCACTTAAAGGGACTCTTCCTACGTTCTCACTTCTGTCAGAGACACTACAGAGACGCTCAGAAGATGATTTGGGATGCAATTTGTTCCCCAAACTTTCACACACCCTCCTCCAACCCCCAACAAAATAGAATAGCTCCGCACACAAAGAGAAAATTAATCACACTGGGACTATGGCAATGGTGCTTCATTATCCACTTCCTCTTCTTTTCCCTTCCTTTCCCTTCTTTTCTGCTCCACACCTTTTTATACTCTTATTAGAATGTGTCAGCCTTTGCAGAATGTCAGTGGATATTGAGTGGATTTGAAATGCCAGAAGAGGATGAGACTGAAAAGGAAAATGAAGAGAGGGATAGATCAGACAATGTGAGGATGAAAAAGAGAGAGAAAGAGAGAAATAGGGGGGAGAGAGGGCTCGCAAGGCCATATTTCTCATGCAGCCTCAGAGCTCATCTTTCAGGATTTGCTCTTTATTGTAAGTGAAGGTAAAGGTAAAAGGTTCAATTTTGGGCTGAACTGCCCAGAGAGTTGTATAATCATTCAAATCTCTCCAAAATAAGTGGCCTCAACGGACCGCACCGAACACTCAGCAATGCCAACAACAGAACTTTGTTTATACCCGTGCTGAATGGAATCAAGATCTGTCCTTGACCACCTTCAAAAGTGGCTCAGTGATCCAATCATAAACCCAGCACCTTGCACCCAGTTGCATAAGATACACCTGAATTAGAGATTTCCCTTATGATTGGCCCTGGTATTTTCTGAGGTTAAGTGTGTTAGTATATTACTTAGGGGTTTGTTTGAAGGTTCCATAGAACGGAAAACTCTATTCATATTGGTGTAGTTGAATAAAAAGAATTGTTGCACCCAGAAAGAATCAACCGACAGGAATGAAACTTGGTGGGTAGGTTTGACATCGCGAGACATGCAAATGATTCAAGTTACACGCTTGGCCACAAATGTGAAGTAAGCAAGGACAGGTCTTGCTGCTGTACCTGGATGACCCAAAAGCCACTATTGTGGTGATTCAGTAAGCAGTGATGTCCTTCATGAGTCATCCTGTTAGTGGCAGCACCATTGGCAGATGGCTGCATGATGCAGACCGTTACAATGACTGCCCTTAACACGACTTCCACCATCAACAAACTACTTCTGTTATCACTTACACCTTCAAATAACTTGATTCTTTGGTGGATATTGATGAATGTAAGTGACTGAACATTGATGAATTGAATTTGCAGGTGTACGGAAGTGTACGGTCATACAGGTCTACCAGCAGACGCAAAAATTCCAGTCTATAGGAAATTCCCCTCAGAATTGTGCCAGGGAAGGCATCCACCAAATCTGGCCCAACTGCACAATTCTTTGATGTAAGAGTGTCTGAACATTGATGTGGCCTACATCCAGAAACTCGTCCAGTCCATGCCAAATCGTGGTNGATTTCCAAGAGGACTCAAATCTGGGGATTTTGCAGGCCAGTCCAGACGTGTGAGTGCTCCTGAATGTTTATCATGGCAACCACTCCTTTTAGCCAATCATTAATATCTGCTTTGGAGCCATTTTCCACACATGCAACGAGACATTCACTGCACCGTACCACCTCTTCTCAATCTATGAATCTACTTCTATTGTTACTTACACCTTCAAAACACGCAAAGAACCTCCAATGCCAGGTGACTTTTCTCTCTTTCTCAGATGTCATTTCTCGGGTGCAACTTGACCCAGTAAAACTAGGCAGATTAAATGATTAAACATTCGTTCAATAACATTTAATTCTGAGAACACCTGGTTTCTACAGAGTGAACGTATTCAAGCTGAAAATTATTCTAGGGTTCCAAATAAGACAAGCACACTGAATTTCCACCACAGTCGCCAAACACACCATGAGATACAAATGCTTAGCTTTCCCATCCTGGAATCAGGAGAAGCCAATTTTGTGGCTGATTTTGACGAAATTTTGTAGCTGACCAGTTTCCAGCTTTGTGCCCAAATCTGAGCATCAGGAATGAGGAACAGGCCATGTAGTGTGACATAATCAGAGAACAGTGATGTGGCATCTGGGCCGCCCCATGACACCCTGATTTCAGAATTTTAAGTACTTTTCCGTGCAGTTTAACATGTCCGATGTCATGTTCCTTGACGCTGACCAATAGGAGGACAGAGCACTCTCTGGTGCGCATGTGTAGACATGGAGAAAAGAGAGGTGGTGATGCTGCTATTGCAGCTGCCAGGTGGAACAATAAACCACAGAGCAACTTCAGGGTCCTGCAGATGGCGCTGCACGAGGATGATGGGTCCATAAATGCCTATGCGGTGTGAGTGACGGGATTCATAGTTTCAAAGATTGATAGTTTGAGTTTGGGGCAGCCGAGGGCCTGGAGGTTAGAGAACTAACCTTGTGATCGGAAAGGTTACCGGTTTGATTCCTTGAGCTGAAGGACATGACTGAAGTGCCCTTGAGCAAGGAACCTAACCCCCAGCTGCTCTCCGGGTGCTGGGGATAGGGCTGTCCACCACTCCGGGCATGTGTGCACACTAGCCCCCTAGTGTGTGGGTGTTTCACTGCCCACATGGGTTAAATGCAGAGGTTTTATTCCTCTGGGTGTAAACTGAATTGGCAAAAATGGTTCTATTCCATTCAGAAGAGGTGGTACAGTGCAGTGAACGTCTCGTTCGATATGTGGAAAATGGGTCCAAAGCAGATGTTAATGACTGGCATAGAATTATGCAAAGCTTACTGTACATTATACTGTAAATGGTGGTCAATATTTTTCTCTGATTAAATGCTACACAGTCTTTACTCAAAATCTTCATCCCTTTTTCATTTCCTAATTCAGCTTATTTCGGCTCACCAGACGTAAGTACGTATATAGCCCAGCACTGGGATTCATTCTGGCCTAAATAAGCCCACAGTGGAAGTATACCAGCTTACTTACTCTTGTGTAATATTCGCACGTTTGGCATGCACAAACACAGATCAGCGTCACAGGGAAGATGGAAATAAATGAAACCTTATCAATGCCAGTCCCTCACACCAACTCCAAATTCCACACCGTCTGGAATACTAAAGATGCCACCATTGTTTGTGAGGCATCAACAATGATAGATCAGTTTATCAACCTGGACAGGATCCTGCAGTGCTTGTTTCATATTATAAATTTCATATTGTAGATTTAACTATTTTCATATACACTCATCGTCAAAGAACAGTTGCACAAATAGAAATCATCCGACAGGAATGAAACTTGGTGGGTAGGTTTGACATTGTGAGACATGCAAATATTCAAGATTCATGCATAACGCTGCATTTGACGTAAGCAAGGACATGCCTTATACCTGACTAACCCAACAGCCATGATTGCGGACTGATATGGGCAATATTTATGGGCAATGAGTCATGCCAGAAGCATTGACTGACGGCTGCACAACTCAGGACCACATGCACACAGACCGTCAAGATGACTGCCCTCAGCAAATAGCAGCAGGTCATCTTCAGTGACGAGTCCCGCTTTTGTCTTGGTGGAGACGACCAACGAATCCGTGTGTGGTGGCACCGTGCTCAGCGCCAATATGAATGATTTGTTGTCACGCATCGCATGTCCAGAAGGCCTGGTATCACTCTACCTCCACCCCTACCGCACAATCTGCAGGAACTGTGTGAGAATACCAAGCTGCATGGGATGGATTGTCACAGGACACCATTAGGAACCTCTGCAACCCCATATCGAGAGGTCTGGCATGTTGCGTTAGCCAACATGGTGGCCTAACACCATACTTAGAGACACTATGTCTGTATGTGCAGTTCAATAAATATTACTCATCTCAGTCTCAATTTTGCACTACCCATGATAAAATGACATTGAGTGTAGATACAAGGTAGGTGTATAGGTGTACTTAATAAAGTGGCCTGTTGCTGTACGTGTCAGTGTTGCTATGTTATCTGTTTCTGGATATCTAGTGTACAATGCACGACACAGTTTTCCTCTCTTTCGGAGTATACTGCTAAAAGCTTATCACATCTTACAAATTCTTCATTTTGCCAATAACCGAGATCTAGTGTGGCCCAATGCAATGAAATTCATTCCAACTGCGGTAGCACAGTAAAACAACCTAAATATCTAAAAACACTTGAATTTGTTTTTCCATGATATGGGCCCCTTCATGTCCACTTGAAAATGATCTAATATACAGCTATAAAATTTCAACAAATGTCAACCACCGGTGACCATCCAGTAAGTCAGTGGAAACTATGTGGACTGTAAGTCCAAACTATGTGCTAAAGCTAGCTAATCCTGTCAGTTCCACATCACAACCAGTTTATAACATAGTTTGGTAACACTTTACATTCAGTATTGACCAACTAACATGACGTAACACATTAGTTAACATTTAGTAACACATTAACAATAGGTAGCTAATGTTGAGTAAACACGTAACAACTGTGTTACTCATAGGTTATTAAAACGCAACAACATTTATTAGTTTTACTTAATGTTATGTGGGAAAACATCCGTTTTATGTAAATGAACTGATTCCTTTTTGCCAGTGTCACTGCCTGATGGGAAGCTGTTTCACTGGCTATCAATGGCCAACTGGATTTTTGACTGGTTTTTGTGGAACGTCGATGGAAAATTCTGCCACTGCCAGCGACAATGTGCAGCTGACCACAGGGGTAAGCAGAACTTTCCATCACAAGTCTAGTTTTCCCATCGTTTGGTGTTGACTGCAGCACTGGAACAAACCAGATGCAGATTTATTCATTAATAGAGTGCTCAGTGCTCATAGACGCCATGGTCACCAACTCCTGAACACATATGTATTCAAAACACTTATGCACAAAGGCAGAAACAGCAGTGATGCTATTACCATGTGCTTTTTACTTTTACATGGTGTCACGAGACCATGGAACCATCTTTTGGTTGGATTGTTATTGTGACACAGTCACTAACCCAATGGTTGGGCTAACCCAAAACTACTCAGAAACGCAGCCCTGTGGAAATAACCCAACAAATATGCCAACTGGCTCAACATAGCACTTAAAAACACCCTAGTAGGCTTCATCATGTAGGAAGTTCTCCTTTGGTATTTGTCATTGGTATTGTTTACTTTTGGATTAACTGTTTTAACTCTAAGACCGTGTGGCAAAAAACATGCCATCTAGACTGTTATTATAAAAAAAAACCCAAATGCAAATTGCCAATAGAGCAAGCACATGCCCCAATGAAAATACATAGACATAGTAGCTGGAGAAATGGCTCTGTGCAGTCTTGCAGACACAAAAAACATAATTGCTGGCATGAAACCATCAGCAGTCATAGAGAGTTCTACACGATAACACATTAACACTTGCTATTTCAGTGTCCACTAAATGTACTGAATCGGTCTCTCTCCATCTCTCTGGCCTGAGGCCAGGTGTTTGATTTTGGAGGATGTTAATATCCGAGTAAGCCCTGAGACACTCTTTGATGCTGGTGCATTTGCTAAATGTTTCATGAGCGTCTAAATTCCCCCGTCCTCTTTCATAACGCGCGGTATATTCTTCGCTGAGGCTTGACCCAAAAAAAAAAAAGAAAGCCGTTTGAACTGTTACATTATAAGAATTACTGTTCAGCTGTCTTCAGAGCATGAAACAGCCATGAGTTTGTTCATTCTCAAACAAGTTCAGAATGTGTAAACGAGTCTCAAATTGGGAAAAACAGACTAAAAAGGAATGCGGGAAGAACTATATACAGAGCATTCAAGCAATCCTCCTCCCTGAAGCCAGAACAATCAATCAGAACCGAGACGTTTAATGCACCACACACAGTCGTCACTCTTTTTAGGAGTAAGCTCATCACATCTTTCCAATTTGATCAGTTTTGCCAAAATCAGAGATCAGATAACCAATTCTGTCTTAGAAGTAGTGTCTCTCAGTACGGCCATGGGTCGCCATGTTTACTAGTGCAACATGGCAGACGTCTTGGAACAGAGTTGTAGAGGTTCCTAATGGTGTCCTGTGATAATCCATCCCATGAAGCTTGAATATCCTCACACAGTTCCTGCAGACGGTGCGGTAGGGGTAGAGATGGAGTGCCACCAAGCCTTCTGGACGTGTGACACGTGACAATAAACTGTTCATCTTGGTGCTGACCACGGTGCCTCCACACACAGATTCGTTGGTTGTCTGTACAAAGACAAAAGCGGGACTCGTCACTGAAGATGACCCGAGTCACTCCAAGACAGACACTCCAACACCATTGCAGTCTTTCCTGCATTGTGCAGCCGTCTGCCAGTGGTGCTGGCACTAACAGGATGACTCATGGAGAGCATCACTGCTCGGTAGGTCAGTCAGGTACAGCGATAAGGCCCATCCCTGCTCTCGTCACGTTATGTTATGTGGACCAGCATAAAACTCCTCATAAAACTCATTTGCATGTTTCACAATGTCAAACCTACCCACCAAGTTTTATTCCTGTCAGTTATATATGCATCAAATCTCAGATGTCTACAAACCTAAAATTATAAATTACGGATAAATATATACAAAATAATTATTTATAAAGCACTTACAATTGGAAAGTAACCCTAAATGTACACCTGTTAAACAATTGCATACATTTTCTTTGGCTTTTTTCAATGTTGCAAAATTTTTACTTTTTTTTGATTTGATGAGTTTAATTTTTAAGAAAGACTGTGGTGGTCATGTCACTACCATAACACAAAGGGTTTTTGCCCCTAGACAAGACCTTATTTTAGCTACACCCATGCATTTTAGAGCGCCTCATGGCCACATGGTGAGCAGTTAGATCACAGTGATTTGAAGTAAATATGTCCCAATGTGTGAAAACCAAGGTGTAATATTAAGAACTGTCACTAATGGAACATGTAATATATGCAATTAAGTTAACTTTTCTGTGTTTCAATGAAAATTTAAGTTTAGCAGGTCCACCTTAACTAGCGTCAACCAAACCTATGAGTAGCAGCCATGCTGTGGGATTGTATCAGTGTATGCCGGCTGAAGCAGATCATCTTAAACTGAGTTTCATAGTGACTTTACACAACTGTACTTTGTGTTGTTGCTGTGGAGGTTTTCGTTTTATTTTCCTGCCTGCGTCTGTCTTGACATGTTGCGTCTAAACAACCAATAAGAGAACACCTCATTAAAATATTCATGAGCACTCCATAAAAGGCAAAAAAGCTTGGTTTATTCTAGGGTGTAAATCGGAATGTAAAGTCACACAGTTTCTATGTAGAGCATCAGAGAACAATCTAAGTTCATTCAATGGCACCTTTATGGACAACATTGAGTCCGAACTGCAACGTAGCATAAATGGATCCACATCAGGGTTTCAGTTTCATTTCTCTCCTACGTTCAAGCTTTGTGGCTTTACTGCAGGCCAAGTCGGCATTCTCCACACATCATCACCTGTAGACCTGCAACAGATACATGTCAAAGGCCAGCTTTCTGTATTCAAATCAGTCTGACAATATTCAGGCTTATTACGCCTGGAGAGCTCGAGCCCCCTCCTCCCCATCCCGCTTGCGTACACCCCGTCCTAGCGAGACGCAGATATGGAGAAATATGCAAATGATTGGATATATTGCTAGATGAGATTAAAATGGTTGGTGCAAACATACAGACAGAGAAGAGAAGTGCACCGAGAGCAGTCCTTGCTGAAGAATACGATATGAAAGTAACTTATTTGCTGCATTGCTGTGGCACTGTGGAACAGGTGTAATGGCCCTGCCTCAGGATAGAGCCCAGGCGCCGAATGGTGCTGAGTTATGAAGCACAGAGAGTCTTGCTTACTCACACAATATTTCAAATGCAATAACATTCAGAGAAGACCCTACAGCTGTTTGGAAATCACAGAAGCCAGGGCTGATATTCAGAACATCTGAAAGGGGGAAAAAAACAGACATGCAGTTCTAGAAAGGTTTCTGTTGGTGTTCTAGCCGTTCTCCAACTGGGGAAAAAAAACATCTGCATATTATTCAATGTTCTAGATAACTTACTGGATCAGTGGTGATAGGAACCAGACGTCTGAACAGTTTAATGCCCACTAAAGGCTATATCACAGAAAGTTTTATATGAAATGGGTATGAATACACTGCCTGCCTGATGTCTGAGACCTCGGTTTACAATAGGCTTGTAATAAGCTGTTGGCCTAAAACATTCATGACGGAGAGATACGTTTTAATGCATTGGTTTACTGTTTATTGTTTGTTTGTTTGTTTGTCACACACAAATAAATAAATAAATAACTTAAATAAAAAACAAAAGCCTGAGCTGTTTGTTGAACCAGGAAATACACAGCAGCTTGTATCTACAACCCGTTGTCCATTTTGTCGGCTCCACTGACCATATAGGAGATCTTTGTAGTTCTACAGTTACAGATCTGTTTCTCTGTATACTTTATTACCCTGTTCTTTAATAGTCAGGACCCCCACAAGACCACCACGGAGCAGGTATTATGTGGGTGGTGGATCATTCTCAGCATCGCAGTGACACTGGAGGTGTGTTAGTACGTGTTGTGCTGGTGTGCATTCTATGGGCAATCCTACCTTGCTGGTCCACTTTGTAGATGTAAAAGACAGAGACATTAGCTCAGGACCACCACAGAGCAGGTATTATGTGGGTGGTGGAACGTTCTCAGCACTGCAGTGACACTGACATGGTGGTGTGTTAGTGTGTGTTGTGCTGGTGTGAGTGGATCAGACACAGCAGTGCTGCTGGA
>CM067485.1:30783385-30806268 GCA_034552555.1 Semaprochilodus insignis
CTCTCTCTCTCTCTCTCTCTCTCTCTCTCTCTCTCTCTCTCTCTCTGAGTAATGGGGCAACTCGACTCGCACAGCCGTAATTTTCATAACTGCTCCAGCAGAGCCTACAGTGAGATAAAAGGACTCATATTACAGAGAGAGAGGGAGAGAGGTAATGAGAAAGAGACAGGACAGGGACAAAGAGAGAGAGAGCGCAAGGTAACAAAGAGGCAGAAGAGAGAGAGAGACGAGCAGAGGAAAAAGAAGACATGGATGGAGGGAGAGAGAGAATAGACGGAAGAAGAAAGAGAAAAAATGAAAAAGATAAAGAGAGAGATAAAGAAGGGGATGATGAGAAGGACAGAGATGAGAAGAGAAAAGGGAAATGGAGAGAGAGAAGAGAGGAAGAGATGGGGAGAGCAAGACAAAGAAAGAGAGGAACAATATAGATGGTAGGAAAGAGACAAAGTAAGCAGGATGAGATAAGAGATAAAAGAGAAAGAGAAAACGAGAGCGAGAGACGGAGACTGAGAGAATGAGTGAGAGAGGTAATGAGAAAGAGACAGGACAGGGATAAAGAGAGAGAGAGAGAGACAAGCAAAGAAGACATGGACAAAGGGACCGAAATCTGGGCGTCATCCTCGATCCAACCCTCTCGTTCAGTGCCCATATCCCACCTGCGCAACATCGCCAAACTCAGACCATCTCTCTCTCAGCCTGCCGCAGAAACCCAGTCCATGCTTTCATCTCCAGCCGTTTGGACTCCTGTAACTCCCTTCTAGCTGGTATCAGGTCGTCCTCTATTTACAAACTCCAGATGGTCCAGAACACTGCTGCTCATCTCCTCACCCGCACCCGCTCACACTGCCATATTACACCCGTTCTCCAGCATCTCCACCGACTTCCTTTACCGCAAAGTTCTCCTGCTCACCTACCACGCTCTGAACGGACTCGCTCCGTCTTACCTGTCTGACCTTCTTCTTCCTTACACACCTTCTCTCGCTCTCTCAGGTCTTCTACAGCTGGGCTACTCACCGTTCCTCCGTCCAGCCTGCATGACTTTGGTGACTGAGCATTTTCCAGATTTGCTCCTCGACTCTGGAACTCTCTCCCACCCCTGGTCAAGCAGTCCAGTTCACTCCCTGTATTTAAATCTGATCTTAAAACACATCTCTCTCCACGCTCGCTCAGAACCTGCCTCGAGACTGAACAGCTCTTCAAAAGAACGTGCTCATATTGTCTGTCTGTTTGTCTTTGTTGTTATTGATGCTCTGTTTCTTTGTTGTCTGACACCTGTGCATTTCTATGTGGACTAACAATTGTAAGCGACTTTGGGTTCTTGAAAAGGGCTACATACGAATAAAGTAGTATTATTATTATTATTATTATTATTATTATTATAAAAGGAAGGGGATATGAGAAGGATAGAGATGAACAGGAAAGGGAAACAGAAAGAGAGAATAGAGGGAGCAAGAAAGAGCAGAGAGAGTACCTGGGGGGAGAGAGAAAAGAGACAGAGAAGGAAAGTAAGGAAGAAAGAGAGAAACGATAGAGATGGCAAAGAAGAGGCGTAAGAAGGAAAGCAGTGTAAAGTGGAAGAGGGAAAGAAGAGAGATAAAAAAGAGGAAACAAGGAGAGCGAGAGACAGAGACTGAGAAAAAGACAGAATGAGAGAGGAAAGAGAAACGGAGAGAGGGAGAGGGAGTAGTATTTGATTGATGTTTTCTCCTCCGTGTTTATCTCCTTCTTCTTGGATGGAGGAAAACAGAGGAGGAAAGTTATCAGGAGCTGAACGCCGTTCATTCATCCTTCAGCAGATGAAATTACATTTGGATATGAGCCTTTCCTCCCACCAGCACAGCAGCGCTAATGACTGTATTCCTCCTTCCCGGTCTGGGTTCCTCCCCGAGCTCAGCTGGGCCTTTAGCACATGTTTATTTCATTAGCCTCCTGCTAAACAGCTGCTTTTCCCTCTTTTAGTGTCGCTCCCTTTGAAGGAGCACTCTGGAGTTTTCCAGACTAACCCCTACATTCTTTAAAATAGCAGTGCCTGGAAGGGTTCCCTATAGCGACGCCATGGAGGAACCGCTGTTCTGTTCTGCTGGTGTTCAATGTTGATAGTTGTGTGTTTGGGTTCTACTGTACTAGATTTACGTCCTTCAGTTTTCCCAAAACACTGTATTCCTTTGATACTGCACATCTGTATTCACCTTCTGTTAGAGCTCCTGTGTCTTTCAGCCCTGCCCCCTGATGAGTCCAGTCTGCTTTGATTGGTCAGCTCACCCATTCTGTTCTGATAGGTAAATCGCCAGAGCATCCTCCTGCTACAAGCTCCGCCCCCACCTGCTGTGTCTGTTCTTACAATGGTGTCGGTTCTGCTGCATCAGTCTGATCCTGAAAGTCCGGTAGAACAAGCTGGTTGACCCACTTTCACAGGCCAGACTGGAGCGGACTGGTTTCAGAGTGGTCAGTTTGTACTGGTTAAGCTCCCTGTGTGTTGGGTGAGGGCATAACGAGTTTCCCAGTAGGTGGGCAGTAAGGACTGTGTCACGAGATGATGTCACTTCAGGCAGTTGGAAAAGTGGTTTCTGAGGGAGATGGTTTCTCCCTCTGGAGTGTATTTTGGGCTTCGGAAGATCCTATATGTCCATGCAATTCCATTTCAGTCAGTTACATCTAGTTCCTAATTCCTTTCCTATCTGTTATGTTGGTTCAGCTCCTGGATGCTCTACTGCTGGAATGTTCTCACTTCGGACCTTCTGAGTTTTACTTTAAGACCTAAAGGAGATTCGATACGGACTTTAGGTCCACTACAGATTCTTATTTGGCTCTTCTGTTCCTCCTTAAACGCTACAGCAGTTACATTCTAGCACCTGAACCCAATCTTCAGCTTCATACTTCGTAAACTCACAGATCCTGGAAGTTCTAAACATTCCACTGCCGTTCAAGAAGGTTTTTTTTGAGCTGCTACTTTTGTACATGTACATTTACGGCATTTAGCTGACGTTCTAATCCAGAGTGACTTACAAGGTTAGTCATCTTACAGGTAGGCCAGTGTGGTGTTAGGAGTCTTGCCCAAGGACTCTTATTGGTGTACCATCATAGTAACCCAGGCTGGGAATCAGAACCCCGTCTCCCACATAGGATGGTAGCTCTCTGATGGGTAGTGGTGTTATCCACTGAGCCACACAAACCACAGCACTGGGCAGATGCAGTACTGCTGGAGTTACTTACTTCTGCAGTACTTTTGATTTAAGACACTCTACACGTCTCTGGTCCAAGTCAAAGAACCTTCATGTAAGAGTGACCGAGAGTGACCAAGAGTGACACTAGAGTCTCTTCACCTACACTGAGCTGATTAAGAGTCTTGTTCCAGAAATGATAATAGGACATTAGAGCCCTAATAAATCATGCTCCTGTTACTCTCCATACTTAAGTACATTTGAAGGTAAATACTTTAGTACTGTTACTCCAGTGGAGGTCTAAAGGGAGGAACACCTGCTGACACTGGAGGAGTAGTTTACCTTGGGGGATCTCTTCTTTAAATCAGGTGCAGGGTTTGTCCACCACTGGCCACGCCCCTGGATTTTAAAGCAGGAAGTGAGCTGCATCCCTGTCCCAAATGGCCACATGGTGAGCAGATGGATTCCTGTATTGTAGTAAATGTGTCCCAAAGTCTGAAAATCGGTGTGGAACATTGGTGTGGTCACCACCGAAACTGTTCAAAGCTGTGTTTGCTATTTTTGAATACTGCTCTAAATAAGCTAGAACGTTCACTTGCTTTGGTGGAACATTCAATCTTTAGTTCTAATAAAATAAACATAATTCCAAAATGTGACCAGTTTAGTAGAATGATCCATATGTGGAACTTTGATCTCTCAAGGAACCGTCTAAATGCGTGAACAGGTCTTTGCTTGGTTAAATGGTTCTGTAAAGTCTTGGCATGTGGTTTATGGTTTTGAGAACCGCATGTTTCTGCGTAGCACCAGCAGCGGGGTTCTGTTATTGTTATTAAGGAGTCATAAGAATAAAGGTTTCAGTGTTTACTGACGGAATTCAGCGTCTCCTCATTGGCTTCTATAATAAGAGTCCCTCTGCCTGATTACCTCCACGATAAAAACAGCACGACCCCTTTAAACTCCTGCATCTGCCCAGTGCTGCCCATAAATAATGCTCTTCACTCCCCGGGCGCTAACTGCTAACCGCTGCACTGTGCGGCTTATTAAAGCAGATACTAATAATAGCAGCCTCGTTTTCAGGCCTGATTCTGCAGGAGTATCTCGCAGCTTCAGCAGCAGAATCAGCCACAGACCTTCAGCACAGGGGTTTTTCCACTACCAGCCAATCGGCATAACCAAACCAACCTGGTTCAGGGTGATCCGGACCAAGGCCACCTCTTTTGGTCAGATTAAATTGTGGTCCTTGGGTCTGGATTATGGTCCAAGGCACCTTTCACACCTGCTATTTTAGTTTGGACCAAAGGAAAAAGTCTGAAGGTCTGGACCAAACCAGGCCTAAGATAAACCCTTAGACCTTAAACACACAGCTTGACTCGGTAGTAGCTTCGTTTTCCACCGCAGGTATGGTTCGGATATGTAGGTCCTCATAGTGACACCACATGGATCTGTGTGCGAGGAGAAAGAACAAAGAGAAACTGTGTTCAGACGACGCAGCAAAACAAACGACTGATTAAACAGGAGAGCTCAGACCACAAGGCCGTTCTGGTGCTCAAGAAGCAGCACGAGGCTACGCTAACCTGGCAGCTAGCATTGGGGTATGTGTTTAGAGTGACCATTCTCTCCAACCAATCAGGAGTCAGCAGTGTTTGTACGCCGCGTTTTGCTATCAGTGCAGCTCATTTGGAACCTCGATGGAGGTGATACCAAAAGTAGTACCAGGTACCAGATTCACCTACTGGAGAACCAAAGGAACTGAGCAGAATCAAGCCGAGCTGGTATCATGTGATAGGAAGAAAAATGCAGTTGCCTCCCTGTTTGTCTCTCTGCCCCTTTTGCCCCTCCCCTTGTGTCCCTCCTCTTTTTGGTCTCTCCCCTTTTACCCATCATTGTTCACTAGGAGCTCAACAACGTTTCACACACAGAGAGACAACAGAGTTCTAGATATGAATAAAGAATAAGGAACCTGTCCATACAGAATTACAGAACTGAGTCATTCTATAAAAAGAGCAGCGTTGGAGTTCACAGGGTTCGATGTCAGACGATTATTTTATTTAGGAATGCACATATGTTTATACGTCCATCTAGAATATTTCTAAATACAATTTAAACTGTTAGCATACTTAGATTAATTATATATTTAAAACCACATAAATAATTAATCTGTCCTTGTTCTGTCACACTGAACGATATGGTGACGAGGATGTGATGAAGTCTTCAGAGGACCTGAATTTAAGAGCAAGTAACTGTAGCTCGGATGTAATATTGGTCATTTGTTGTTTGTAGCGTGTCCACTGCTTTGATCTGATGAAAGGTTATTGTTGTGTGGTCACACGTCACTAAACATGCGGATAATTTAACTAGCACAGCAGACAGTCAGTAATGGCTGTAAAGGGTTAACGGACGCCGCGTGGGATGTTATTATAGCCTCATTTGGTCGTCCAGAACACTGAAAGCTGGACAGGCCTGGTGCTGACCATCCTGCCAAACAGTGACTGTAATGACCATTCAGGAAAAGACAATACTGAATCACCACCCCAGTGGAGCTGGACCCTGTCCATCCTCGCTCTCTGTCTCTCTCTGTCCCTCCCTCTCCCTCTCTCTGTCTCTCTCTCTCTTTGATTCTGTAGAACTGAAACTAAGCAAGCATTTGTTTATATTTTCCGAGGTTAGGACTAGGTTTAGGACTAGGCTTCTATTCAGTTCTCCTTTATTAGTCCCTGAACCTGAGGTTCACTCTGGTTCTAACGCTAACCCTGATCGTAACCCAGAACCAAACCTTATTATATATATATAACATAGATGTTAAACACACTCATCATCAACAGAACAGCTGCACCCAAAATGAATCAACCCACAGGACTGAAACTTGGTATGTAGGTTTGACATGGTGAGACATACTAATGATTCAAGTTTCACACTCGGCCACACATGTGACGTAACCCAGGACGGGCCTTATCCCTGTACCTGACTGACCCAATAGCCACGACTACAGACACTCAGTGAGCAGTGATGTCCTCCATGAGTCATCCTGTTAGTGCAGCACCATTGTCAGACGGCTGCACCACGCAGGACTACATGTACACAGACCGTTACCACGACTGTCCTTAACACCACGTCACCGTCACCAAAGACTGCAATGGTGTCGTACCAGACTGTCATGGAGTGACTCAGAACGGCAGCGGGTCATCTTCAGTGACGAGTCCCGCTTTTGTCTTGGTGGAGACGACCAACGAATCCGTGTGTGGAGGCACCGTGGTCAGCACCAAGATGAACGGTTTGTTGTCACACGTCACACGTCCAGAAGGCCTGGTGTCACTCCACCTCCACCCCTACCGCACCATCTGCAGGAACTGTGTGAGGATATTCAAGCTGCATGGGATGGATTATCACAGGACACCATTAGGAACCTCTACAGCTCCATGCCGAGACGTCTGACATGTTGGGTTAGAACACACGGCGGCCCGACGCCATACTGAGAGACAGACTTCTGTATGTGTAGCTCAATAAATATTGATCATATCAGTCTAAATTTATCATCAGTTATTGATCCTGGTGACCTTTATCTTCCTTCCCAACACACCTGCAATCCCACACCTCCTTCTGGGTGCAGCTGTTCTACTGATGAGGAGTGTATTAAAAAAAAAGCTTCCATAACACATTTCTGAGATATGACCCCATGTCCTGGCATTGTATAAAAACAAAGCTGTGAGTGTGTGTGTGTGCGCGCACTTAATCTAGTTTCTGTGTGTGTGTGTGTGTGTGTGTGTGTGTGTGTGTGTGTGTGTGTGTGTGTGTGTGTCTTTTGTGAGTGCCATATTCTCTCAGTATTTTCCCATTTCAGACGGTGATTGGTATTTGGATGGATTTGTCTAGCAGTCTCAGAGTGATGGCTGAAGCTTTTAACGAGTTAATTTTCTACTCCAGTTTCTCTGTGATTGCTGGCAGACAGACAGCACAATCCTGCGAGAATTAAAGCCCCGCTATCTCCACGGCTGCATTGTGTTCAGACCCCGCGAACCCCACACTCCAAAAAAAAAAGAATAAAAATACTGATGCGTGTCGTCCGCTGATAAAGTAGTGTCCTACTGTCCATCCATTCACACCCAGAGCGAGAGAGAGAGAGAGAGAGAGAGAGAGAGACATGCACAATGCAGATTCGTTCAGCGTCTGCCGTCCACCTGCAGTACTGAGACACTCAAACTGCCCTACACGGCTGTTTAACACCGATCGCCTCTGAAAAATGGAGGTTTACTGGATGAAGAGATTTAATCTTTCCTTTGTTGTCTCCTCCAGCGCATCCAAACCCAACGAGTTCCCCGATCAATATGAAATGCCTCCGTTCGGCTGATTAACTCCTTTAATAATCCCGGATCATCTGCTGCTGCTTCTTCTCATTGTAAACGACCCTGTTTCTACTTGCGGTGTCTGTTATGTGAGGATGTTCTGTAGAATGACTGTTTATCTGGAGCAGGAGAAATTCTCATCATGCATCATTTATTTGTTGGCTTATAAGAGAGATGTATATGTTTTCATTTCATTATTAAATGACTGTATTTGTGAAGTATTAGGTAGTCACGGCTTCGTTAGGTAGTCTTGGGATCCTCAGTTCCTCAGTTCTTGAATACATAGAGAATTGCCCTGCAGAAAATTGATCTTATATCTGTTTAATACATCTTAATGTTCATTTTGTGATTGTTGTAAGCTAATTTTAAGATTCGTTAACTTATTTCTAAATGTTTGCACTTTATTTAAGACAAATTTTCTCACAAAAGTATCTGCCAATATAGTAAAAATAATAAAATGACTTACTAAAAATCACTTAAAACAGGAAATAAATTGGAAATAGGTGGAATGATATCAAGATTAGGTTAATCAGAATTTTAAGATATATTAGCTAAATATAAGATTTACTTGCCAATATGTCATTTATTTTGCAGCATGGATTTAAACCAGTCTAACGATAGGTAGGGAGGTTATCATAGAGACTGGGGGAAAGCAGGTGATCCTTAATTTTGGGAATGGGTGGGAGAGGTGGGCAAGGCAGGCACCTGAGAAGCTGTTGTTTAATGTATGTGAGCGTTTAGAGGTGTACTGATGCATATGGGGTAAATATTTAAGCTGTGTAGGCAGATCAGTATCACAGCACTTTATATTTCTAATTCGGAATGTCGTACCATATAGGAATAATTAATGGTTATTAATTTAAACTAATCAATAAACAGTTATAACACACACGTCATAGAGGCAGCAGTGAGTTGCTATATGTCATGGATATGAATATGTGATGAAGCTGACAGGTGTAATGCTGACTGATGGAGAAAACAAAGATCAAAGCCTTACCTGCATAGATCAATGTGAGCTCACTGCTGGGCAAACAACCAATCACTGTTTCCCTCTTATAACTACTTATTAAAAATGCCTCTGGATTCCACTGGAATTAAACTCTAGTAAAGAAGTTCCAGGAGCCACAGTAAAATGAAGTTACTATAGAGTTGAGTTTCTGTGCTTGAGTTTCTGTAAAGTGACAGCAGTGCAGCTACAGTGTACAGAGTACAGTTACAGTAAAGCTCCAATAAAGCTGAGTAGAGTTATAACAGATAAGTTCAATAAATTAGAAAAACAATACAATAAATACACATTCAGTGGAGTTGAGTTACTGTAGACTTAAGATAAAGTGCAGTTACAGTAGAGTTGGGGTTACAGTAAAGCTGAGATATAGTTTCAGTAAAATTGAGTTACAATAAACTTCAGTTACAATAATTCTAATAATCTGAGTTACAATAAAGCTGAAATAAATAGTTATAACAGATGAGTTGCAACAGACTAGAAATTAATTAGAAATACAGTAAATGCACATTCAGTAGAGTTAATGTAGAGTTACAGTAGAGTCATGGCAACGTGCAGTTACAGTGCAGTTGAGTTACTGCAGCGGTAAAGTCGCAGTAGAGTTGAGTTACACAAGTTGATTTACAATGAAGTTGAATTCCAGTAAAGCTGTTACAACAGATGAGTTGCAGTCATGTTGAGTTGCAGTCATGTTGAGTTGCAGTCATGTTGAGTTGCAGTCATCTTGAGTTGCAGGCATGTTGAGTTGGAGTCATGTTGAGTTGGAGTCATGTTGAGTTACAACAGATGAGCTGCAGTCATGTTGAGTTGCAGTCATGTTGAGTTGCAGTCATGTTGAGTTGCAGTCATGTTGAGTTGCAGTCATGTTGAGTTACAACAGATGAGCTGCAGGCATGTTGAGTTGCAGTCATGTTGAGTTGCAGTCATGTTGAGTTGCAGTCATGTTGAGTTACAACAGATGAGCTGCAGGCATGTTGAATTGCAGTAAAGTTAATTGTGAGTTACTCTGGAGTTACAGAGGTTAAGTGTTTATAGGATACAGTGTAATAAAGCTGTTTGTGTGTATATACTGACGGAACTGTTGTGTGTTTGTGTGGCTCTGTATCGTACCATATTATCATTATTGTTATGATGATTATTGTTATTCTGGAAGTGGCTCTGCTCAGTACAGTGTGCATCCCGGCGGATTCGGGAAGGCTGGCTTGAGCCAGCAAACAGGACATAGGAGACCGCTTCACTTTTTAAAGCAGAATTAATCCGCTCTAATAGGTCATTCAATTCTGAGGCAAATATGAGCGAGGCTAACGAACGGTGCAATACATCTGCCTGCCAAACACGCTAATCTGCCTCTTCTTATTATTCTGGAAATAATTAGCACCAGTCTTGAGAGGCACAGGCCACTCCAGCGAAAAATGAAGCAATCAGGATTGTGAGGGCCGTAAGCCGAGTTAAACGGAAAACGGCCTGCTGGGATGTCCCTGAGGACCGGCCTTCACGCAGGCTCAGAAAGCACACAAAATACCTTCGACTTCCTCTTCAGGGGCAGAGGAGGGAGACCGTCACTGCGCTCGTCAGACGACTGTGACTTGCAAACTTGTGAGAGTGAACTCCGAATAAGACCGAGCCGGTCTCTGATCCGGTCCTGTGACCACTCTCGCTGTGTTCACACTGGTAAATGCAGCAGGACGTAGTGTCTCCATGTTTGGATGATGGAATGAGCAGTGGGACCTTCATACCGTCAGGTGGCAGTTTGAGATGACGACATTTCCGCAGGTAATTTAAATGTATTTGTACACATCATTTCTAACATGGTTTTCGGCATATGCAGTCATTTACAGTGCTAGGATGGTGATCACTACGGATTTGATTTAGCAGGTTAAACTCAAACATAGACTCTGTATAGAGTAAGAATATAGTATATAGTCTAGTGTACAGTGTAAATACTGTTCTAATGTAGTGTATAGTGTAAGAATATAGTGTATATAGTTAAAGTATAATAGTATAAAGGTAGTGTATAACCTTAAAATATAGTGTGTACTGTTAGAATGTAGCATATAGTGTTAATGTTGTGTATAGTGTCATAGTGCTAGAATATAGTATATAGCGGTTTTGTACATAGTGTTTGAATGTAGTATATAGTGCTACAGTATAGTGTATATAAGGTTCTAAATAGTTTCTAATATATAACATTATATACTATATTGCAGCAGTATATACAAATGTATAGTGTTAATATATAGTATATAGTGCCAAAACATAGTGTATGGTGTTAGTATATAGAGTTAGAATGTACATATGGTGTATTGTGATACGGTCTTTTGGTGTTCATTTGTGTGCATATGTACAGAGAAGTTTAGACAGAAAGATAACGATATGAGAGAGAGAGAGAGAGAGAGGGGGAGAGAGAGAGAGGGAGAGAGAGAGACTGTAGAAAGAGAAAGAGAAAGTGAAGACAGGAAAAAGACAGACAGCAGGAGGAAAGTATAAGATGGAGGAAAGATGGAGAGATAGAGGGAATATTCCTCTTCATTAAAACCAGAACACTATACAAGATGGTTATGAAAGGAAAGACGAGGGGAGATCAAAGGAGAGGAGGAGAGTCTCCGGCGGAGCCACAGATTAAACAAAATTCATAACAATTACTCTGAAAATAAAAGCTTACTGTCCTGACCAGCCTGAGCTCCTCCCACACAGACCTACACTTAGAGCACCATATACACTCGACCGAACGAGAAACTGTAGAACAGACTCGGTTCATANGGGGGGGGGGGGGGGGGGCGCAAAAGAGAGAGAGAAAGAGAAAGATCTAGCAGAGAAAATAGACAGCGAGGAGGAAAGGAGAAAGAGAGAGAAATAAATGTGAGGGTGAGAGAGAGAAATTATGAACAGGTAGAGAGAGAGAGAGAGAGAGAGAGAAATAGAAAGAGAAAAGAGAGACAGAAAAAAGATAAGTAGGGCGGGGCAATGAAACAAAGTGGGAGGGGGAGAAGGGAAAAGAGAGGGGGACAAAAAGAACGAGTGTAACAAGAGAAAAAGAGAAAACAGAGAAAAAGAGAGAAACAACAGAAAGTAGAGAGAGAAATAAATGTGAGAGGAGAGAAATAGAGACAGAAAGAGCGGCTTATGAAAGCGCGGCAGAAAGAGAGGGGAGAGAAAGGAAGAGCGGCTTATGCCATGGACACACCCACTCTCGATCGACCGGGCTTCGGTTTCTGAAGAGCTTTATATTTAAATTAGATCAAAACTGATTAATGACCCAGATCAATCCTCTCCGGCCCACAGATTAACATCTCACCTGTTACACTTCTGATCAGCAGGACTCTTACTTCTAATGAGGCCGATATCTGGAGACGTGAGCGGCTCTCAGCCAATCCCAGCCTGAGGATGAACTACCTGTGGTACAGAAACGTATGGTAGGGCCACTTTATCAGCAGCTCCTGGACCCGCATTTTAACCAGTGGGGTTAAAAACCCCTAATAAAGCCCAGCATTGTTATACGGACAGGTGGAGAGGGAGGAGGTAAAGGTCCGGCCCATCAGCAGGGGGCATCACCTCCCCTACAGACTCACGCTGCCGTTGTCCACTCAGTAAACCCATGTCCATCAAGCCAGCAGGACAATCAGACTCCTTCACATCACACATCCTGAACATCCAGTCAGACCCAGACTGAGCGCTCCAGAGCTGAGAGCAGAAGAGCCCCAAAGGAGAACACACATCATCAACCGCACGCCATTAGAGCCTCCCAAACCCGAGCCACAGCCGTGCCAAACCGGCCTTCCTACACTCATTAACTCCCAACATCCATCTGGTGGGCCAGGCCCACCGAGAGCAGAGCAGGATACTCACCGAGCCAGCACTTCCATTTACTTATCAATTAGCCATCGGTCCGGCGCGGCGACAGACGTGAATGTGTTCCGCATGTTGGTGTTACCAGGGCATTCCCGGAGGAGTCCAGCGCCAATTAACTCATCTTCTTGCCAAGTTTTGTGTAATAAATGCTTATATTTGTTTTTATTAATAATTACGTCGTCATAGTATCATGAACACAATAATTAGCAAATGTTATAGATAAAAAAAAAAAGCTCACAAAATTTTACAAAGCAATTCCCATCTATGTGTTCCATCAGCCGAGACGTGTTTGGGATACTATAGCTACAAGACTAAAACAGCTCACAAATGCTGCAAGTCAATAGTCACCCAAATCTTTCCTGTAAGTGCTCCACCAAAACTCCTCTCCACCTGCTTAATCTGCATCCAGGTCTTCGTTAAGGTGGCGTAGATGTGCTTTGAGAGACTCGTTGGGAGCTACAAACATCTACAGGCTTCAGGTAGATTACACTCACACTGTCCTACCTAACACACTCGCATGAACGCATGTTCCACACTGCAAACACAAGGCACCATAGCAAGTCACATGACCTTAAACAACCCTAAATCTGTCAAAATGGCACATCTCCCTCATTGTGTAAAAGTTCTAAGTGTATTATATATACTTAAAAAAGATTCCTCAAGATCCTTATCAAAGAAAATGGTTCTATATATACTGTAGAACCTTGAATACTCAAGGAACCCTTTGCATCATTAAAAGGTTCAGACTGATGCAGAATGCACCGTAGGTGGTTCTATACTGAACCTGTTTGAACTGGTTTCTATATAGAACTGAAAATGGTTCTGCTATGGATATGACGTTTGGTTGTAAGAGTGAAGAACCCTGTTTGGTGCTTTAAAGAATCCTTTTCAAAAAAGGTTCCTTATAGAAACGCTTCAGGAACCACGTTTTAGAAGTGTGTAAGATTATTCAACTTAATCTTTGATGTTTATTTCATTGAAATAAATGATGCAGATTTTAACTTGGGAACATTACCATAGTTACCTTGAAATGCTTTAGTTAAACTTGAATTAAATTAAATTCAATTTAATATTAAACAGATAAATAATCTGTGTTTTCCATTCGTTAACTAAAAAATAATAATTTACTCAACAATGAAGGTTAACCACATTAAAATCTAATATTAATCAGATTGATGCTTATTACAAGGTTATTATAAGAATATTAACTTATTTTTAGGAATTTATTACTTGTTAAAAAGTTATTTTATAAAGTAAAACAATCTCACTATATTGACCTTGTTGCAAGAAATATGCTTGAAACACCGCACCTACCAAGACAGTAACTGGAACAAGTACCCTGTAAAAATGTATACAGAATTTAATCTTATACTGCAAAAACTTACGTCTTGGTGAGTAAAATTCTTATATCTTGTTGGTATATCATATATTTCTCAATTTTAGATTGCTGTATGCTCATTTTATGATTATTTGACTTGACCAGCCATTTTCAGTTATTTTAAGTGATTTCTGTAAGGCCAGGTTTCTCACTATAATGGCAGGTAATTTTACTTATTAAAAACGTAAATAGCTTGGAACAGGCTAAATGATCTGCTAGTGTAGTGAAAGAAAAATGTGCCTTACAGAAATCACTTAAAACTTAATCACTTAAAACAAGTCAAATAATCTTAACATGATCTTACAACAATCTTAAAATGTGAGTTATGAGATATATCAGATAGATATAAGATAATTTTACTTACCAAGATCTATTTTTTTTGCAGTATAAGATTAAATTCTGCATACGGTTTTACAGGGTACTTGTTCAAGTTACTGTCACGGTAGATGAGGTGGTGTGTTTCTTGCAACAAGCTCAGTATAGTGACATTGTTTTTCTTTTATAAAATAACTAACAAGTAATAAATGGTTAGAAATAGTTAATATCATCATTAATATTTAAAATCATTTTATTTGACAAAATTACTTAAAACAAGTAAAATATCTGGAAATTAGTTGTGAAAATCTTATAATAGGTTTAAAACAATCTCAACATTGGTGGAAATATTGGTCAGTGTGAACAGCAAAACGCAGTAAATGTGATTTTTTTTTTTTTTTTTTATAGTTTTTTTTTTACAGATTATTTAAGATACTTTAATAGGTAATACTGAAATCCGATACGTATCCCATATGCGGCAGTGTTTCTCAGTCTGATCAGCTTGATTGGAATTCATGGGACTTTTACCTCAACCCAACTCGGCTATCGTCATAATTGTGCACGGCTGAGACCTCAAACATTTGGGCTGACGTTTCTGTACAGATGAAATAGGAGCACTTCTCAAACCGCTCCGTGTTCAAAGAGATTCCGAAACATATGTCCAAACGTGGCACCAACACGAAAACAGTATGACACAGTATGAGGGTTTAAAGAAACTGAGGACGTGAACCAAAGAAGTGGCTGCAGCCCAATACGGAGCCCTTTTTACAGTCAGCCAGAGCACATTCTCGGAGAAAATCAGATTTGATGGGAAAATCAGATTTGGGCAATTTTACCTGCTGTGCAAACACAGCCTTAAATATATCCGCTAGATTTTAGATCATTTGTCTGGCCAACATAACTCGCTTTGAGTCTCATTTCCTCTGTAGCTTGTAAGCAGTTCAGTTTTGGAAACTCCTGTTTTTACGCTTGCTCATTATTGTTATCTTCTCTTTCTCCATGTAAGTAGATCATCTTAACCTCATAAATACCTCCTGAAAAACGGATAACTCAAACAATGCAAAAACTTTCAACTTACACTGTAAAAAATGCAACCTAAAATAATTACTTTAATTTATTACAAGCAATTAAATATGTTTTTTTCAACTCGAAAAAAAAAAATATTCTGATTGAAAGAATCGCTCATTCAAAGTCCTTTTTTAAGGCTGAATAAACTGAATTCATTTGCTTGTAACAAATTAGAGTAATTGTTTTAGGCTGGACCAACAAAACACTTTTTACACTGTAGCAACTCAAACCGTCCTGAGTGTAGTCCATACGTCTAATATCCCTCGTTATGAGACTGTTGCAGGAATATTATAATATTATTTAGCTTATTTCTGGACTTTTATATATGTTTAAATACTCTTGTCTAGTGAAAATGTTTTGTTCCATTGGTGGATAATTTTAATTTTATAACTTGTTTCAATAAATAAGACATGTCCAATTGACTTATCTTAAGATGTAACCCTCAGGCAAGTTAAACGATCTGCCAACAGAACAGGACAAAATGACTCATAAATATATTGAAACAGGTTCGTCCTCTTACACACGTTACACGTCTTACTGTTACTGTGTACGCACATTGTTTACTTGTCTATTTGTCTTTGCACTCTACACTATCTATCCTATCTATATATATACACACACACACACACACACACACACACACACACACACACACAGTGGTGCAGGGAATGTCTCGTTCCATGTGTGGAAAATGGCTCCAGAGCAGATGTTAATGATTGGCTAAAAGGAGTGACTGCATTTGGGCGTGCCAAAGACCATAGTGTGAAGGAAGTAGCTGAATCTGCAGGTGTGTGGAAGCGTACGGTCATACGGGTCTACCAGCAGCGGATAAAATCCCAGTCTACAGGGAATTCTCCTTGGAATTCTACCAGCAATGCTCCAGCAATGCTCTACCAGCAATGCTCAATCCTTTGATGTAAGAGTGTCTGAACATTGATGTGGCTACATCCAGAAACTTGTCCAGTACAAGCCCAATCCAGCCTCAGCTGTTACTGGTGCTGGTGGAGGTGATACACGGTGTTAGGTACGGTTCAGTCAGGTTTATTATTAACTACATGTTTTACCTGCTATAGACCTCATTATTCGCAGTGGACGTAAAGGCCAGATTGACTGGACATTAAAAGAGCAAAGGGTTTCTGAGTTCTGTGGAGTGATGGTGAGGGAAATTATCACTTACTCAGCCCAATTTCTCCTGTATAACTGAAAAAACTGCATCTCTCTCACTCCGAGGATTTAAAGGCAGTGAAGCTCCGAAGATAACGTGTGTCGAGCGTTCCTCACTGCTGCTGTAACAGATTAAAAGCCAGCAGATGCTAATTGGCTTAAGGAAGCGTTTAAGCTACAGGAGAGTGACTGGAGTCGCGATTCAGCAGGTAAACTCCTGACGCTCCTCAAACTGGAGCAGAACGTGTTCTCAGGCTAAGAGAGAAATCTACAAACACGTGCGTACCTGCAGATCTCCTGATAAGATCACGCTGAGGAGCACACGCATGTTTTCACACTCGCGCTCTCATGAACCAATCCAGAAGAAGCACAGTAACGAATGTCCTGCTGTCCGTACAGAAAGAAGAAAACAGTCTGGGGGAAAAAAAAAAACACTTCTGTATTATTTATGTCCTAGATAATTATCAGAGACAAACCCAGGAGAACCATGCTAATTAAAACGCAGCAGCCCACACGAGGTGCTAGACAGAGTGATCTTCTCTAATATCTATTATTATCTATTATATCTATTATGTATCTATTATGTAGGTCTTTGCGGAGGTATGATGGCCAGACTCGAGGCCAAAGTCTTGTTGGTATGTCATATATTTCTCATTTTTAGATTGCTGTATGCTCATTTTAAGATTATTTGACTTGACCAGCCATTTTTCACTTTAAGTGATTTCTGTAAGTCAAATTTTCTCACTATAATGGCATTTAATTTGACCTATTTAAAAAAAATAGCACGGAACAGGATAAATGATCTGCTCGTGTAGTGAAAGATAAATTTGTCTTACAGAAATCACTTAAAACAAGTCAAATAATCTCAACATGATCTTACAACAATCTTAAAACGTGAGTTATAAGATATATCAGATATGTTATTATCTATTATATCTATTATATGTCTGTTCTGCAGGTCTTCACGGAGGTATGATGGCCAAACTCTAGTGTCCAACTCCCTTGAATGAAATGAGATTAAGACTTTGGAGTGCTGAATATCAGTTGAAGCTTAGATCTTTACTCCTACCTGCCTGGTACTAATATTAATAGACATATCACTTCATTCAGAGCTGCTGAGCTGTGAAGGAGCTGAGATATCTGCAGTTATTCCTGTACGTTTTAAAATCCCAATTAAACCTGAAACAGAGGGCTGGTTTTCCTTTAGTCAGTCAGTAATGGTGAAAATAAAGCAGCACTAACATTTTTTTTTTTTTCAGAACAAACATATCTATTCTAATTCATCAACAGTCTGACTTACGGCATCATCATATCTATCATTATTATATTTACTCATTAACTAAAGAGTAGTTACACCCAGCAGGAGAAATCCAGCGAGCAGTGATGTCCTCCATGAGTCATCCTGTTAGTGCAGCACCATTGGCAGACGGCTGCACCACGCAGGACCACATGCACACAGACCGTTACCACGACTGTCCTTAACACCACGTCACCGTCACCAAAGACTGCAATGGTGTCGTACCAGACTGTCATGGAGTGACTCAGAACGGCAGCGGGTCATCTTCAGTGACGAGTCCCGCTTTAGTCTTGGTGGAGGCGACCAACAAATCCGTGTGTGGAGGTCCCGTGGTCAGCACCAAGATGAACGGTTTGTTGTCACGAGTCACACGTCCAGAAGGCCTGGTGTCACTCCACCTCCACCCCTACCGCAAGTCAAGTATGTATTTTGTTGTTTTGAGACATTTTGAGCAATTTGAATGTTTGCAGTCAGCATGCAACAGAAGAATTTATTTTTATATACTAAGTTAGGAATAATAATTGGCTGCAGATCAGGTCTGCTGTCTCTATGCTAATTCTACATACTGAATGCTAGTGATACCTATTTCAGTGTACACGATATCACTACAATTTTATTCCTATTTATTCTGTTTCTTTTAGTCAGTAGAAATATTACCACACTACAGTGTCAGAATTTAAAAAATTAAAATTAAGAATTTAAAAATCCAAAATCTAGTCAATATATCTAATATTTCTGATTCTTATTGTAAGATGATTCAAGCCATAAAGCAGTATACTGAGATCATTTCAATTAAGACAAGCATGTCTAGAAGTTATACGTTAAATCATGTATATTATTCTTACAGTGAGGTCAACATGAGAAATATTAGGAATATTGAGTATATGTATGCAGTTATGTGATTTAGGTAGCCAATATCATGCACCATGCTAATCGGTGATGTTAACAGGCTTTTCTGCTACTTGTTAGCTACACTAGCCTCATAGCTCCAGCACTAAAACTAAAGAACTTCAGACACCACACATGTCTTGACGGATCGACTGCGTTTGGAATTATGGAGGATAAATCTACAGTGCGTGAATCTTAAAAGCAGACATGGAGGAATCTGTAAGAGCTTCTTCTCAGCAGCGTCCACCTCCTTCCGACCTGGACAAACATGAAAATCTCTACCCTGCAGGTCTTTCCTCCTCAGTCTCTCTCTGAACAGTGGCCACTCTTGTTCCTAAAGCTAAACCCACCACATGCCACTCAGATCAGGATATTCATTTCAGCGGGGAGCTCTTTACCGTCTCCGCCGTAATCCTTTTCAGACCTGAAAGAGGAGCTTAGCGAGGGAGAAGAAAGTGGAGGAGAAGGTGAAGTGGAGGGTTTGGGTCGGGGGTTGTGGTGTCTCTTTCGCAGCCGCCACATCGACGGATCAAACGCGTCTGTCGCCGCCCTGCTGGAACAACAGACCCTCTGTTCTCGGAGCGGCTGATCTCCTCGCTAAGCGGAGGGGCGGCGCTGGGGGCCGGTCGGGTTTCTCTCTGAAGCACTGGGGCCTTGTTCAGTGCTAACTGGGCGAGAGGTAATTAGGCCCAGCTCAACAAAGAGGAACACACTCAGAGTGCAGGCTGGATTACTCATTAGGAGATGAGAGATTAGATTAGAGGGGATCGGGTGTCCTCGGAGCTCTGCTCTACACCTGCCCCATTCAGCCCCCAAAGGGCAGGTGGAACCCCCCCGCACCACCAAACCCTGAGGACACCTGACCCTGCGGAGGAGGAATTAGCCTCCAGAGTGGCTAGTGTAGACTGTCACTAATTCACTATTAGAGAGAACAGCCTGTCAATCAAAATCGGGTTATTGGCGGAGAACGCTTTTTAGGGAATCCGTCTTCATGAAAGTGGTGCTAAATAAACATCATGGCATGTAACTGGTTGAGCAGTGGTCTGCGCAACGTTCCTCCAGTGAAGCGGATTCAATCCTTTAAACCGATTAAACCAATCGTTAAGTTCAATTAAAGAAATGCATATAGTTGTCAAACCTTGTATCTCCATTTTTCAATTTTTATTTAGGTCACTTCATCAGGTGCACCTGATCAACAGCTCGTTAATGCAAATATCTAATCAGTCAATCACATGGCAGCTACTGGATGTGTTTAGGCCAGTAGACCTGGAGTTCAAACCAGGCATCAGAGCAGGGAAGAAAGGTGGTTGAAGTGACCTTGAACGTGACATGGTTGCTGGTGCTAGATGGGCTTGTCTGAGACTTCCAGAAGCTGCTGATCTGGGACTATCACGCACAACCATCCCTAGGCTTTACAGAGATGGTCCATAAAGGAGAAGATATCCAGTGAGCTGCGGTTCTCTGGGAGAAAATGCCTTGTTGATGCCAGAGGTCCGAGGTGAATGGTCAGACTGGTTCGAGCTGATAGAAAGGAAAGAGTAACTCAAATAACTACTCCTTACAACCGAGGTCTGCAGAACAGCATCTCTGAACCCACAACATGTCCAACCTTGAAGCAGAGGGCTTCCAGCAGCAGAAGACCAAACCGGGTGCCACTCCTTTTGACAGACAACGGAGGTTACAATTCACACAGGCTCACCAAAACTGGACAAGAGGAGACTGGAAAAATGTTCTTATCTGATGAGTCTGGATTTCGGCTATGACATACGGATGGTAGGGTCGGAATTTGGTGTAAACAACATGAAAGCATAGATCCATCCTGCCTTGTATCAGCAGTTCAGGCTGGTGGTGGTGGGGGTGATTTCTCGGCACCTTTTGCCTCCTTATTACAATTAGAGCTTCGTTTAAACACCACAGCCTGCCTGAGTATTGCTGCTGACCATGTCCATCCCATTATGACCACAGCATACCCATCTACTGATGGCTGTCCCCAGCGGGATGATGCACCATGACACAAAGCTCAAATCATCTCAAACTGGTTTCTGGACCATGACAATGAGTTCACTGGGCTCAAAAGCCCTCCGCAGTCACCAGATCTTAATCCAATAGAGCACCCTTGGGATGTGGTGGAACGGGAGGTCAGCATTAAAGGTGTGCAGTCGACAAATCTGCAGCGTGATGCTGTCATGTCAATATGGAGCAACATTTCTGAGGAATGTTTCCAGCACCTTGTTGAAGGTCCAGTTCAGTACTAGCAGTGCGAAGTGTGAAAAACCTGTTTTAGTTTAAACATTCCAAATTTGAATTGAATGATCAACAGAATTTGAAGGAGTAACAGCTTTATCAGTGTGTCAAATACGTATAAGTATGGTGTATCAGAGGTATCTACTGAAGTTAGCATGCTAACCAGCTAGCCCTGGCCCTTCCTGTCTCACAATACCACTGTGTACCTGAGGAGGTGATAGTGAGTCACTGTAGTGCTGTAGGAGGGGAATCAGTCCAACATGAGAGGATGAAGTAGCTCTGCTGCCCCGACGGCGTATTCTAACCTCCTATCAGTCATGTTGAAGGAGCTGCTCCCGGTTAGATCATTTAAGGGCAGGTTGGCTGAAGCTCTTGGCGAGTGACTGCCACCACCGCCACCTGTACTCGGCAAGAAACCATGTTCAGCAGCAAACAGAAGAAGTGATATAGAAAGAAGGAGAAGAAGAGATAACACTGGTGCCGCATACCACCGCTGGAGAGGTAAGGAGGGCAGTTTGATGATCCGATCTTCTAGTCTGGCGAATAAACAGCTGTTCATGCTTACATTGAAAAGGAGATACATGTGGATTCCCTTGTTTCTAATGGTAGGGATGGACACCACAACTGACTGGTGATATATGCTGCCCCCATTGTTTGGAGTGTGAATTCAACAGGTTGCATCGTCTTACAAGTTGCTCCAGAAAGGTTAAAGAACCTTCAGTTGGTGTGGAGTCTGTACATTCTGTGGAGGTTTTATACACCTTCACAAACTGTAGCAGATTACAGAAGATCATATTCCAGATAGCAAAATTGTTCTAGCCCAAATCTGGCCCAAGCTCCACGTTTTCATCTCGTCGTGCACGGATTGACAGCACTTGGGCAGACCGCTCCCGGTTGTAAGATGTGGGACAGGTATGCACCAGATTAGGGCTATGCGTCACCCAAAAGTAGGGCATATACAGTATTTGGCTAACATGAAGTTTGGCAGTAGGCAGCACTGCTGGATCTGTGCCGGAAGTGGACCAGATCTGTTCAGATCAGGGACAAGTCAAATGCAGGTTTTAATTATTTGGGCTGCCTTTGACCCAGTGCAGATTGCCACATGTATCTTTGTAGTTGTTGTATGTACAGATCATAGAAGAACCGCTTCAGATTCTTGGAAGAACCTTTCAGTCAGTGTTCCATTAAGGAGAAGTTTAGAACCTGGTTCTGTAACAAGTCTATGTGCTAGTAATAAGTTATTCTTAGAACAATTTAGGACCCTTTATTTTTCAGCAACAAGAAACAGAACTGAGACCTGTAAACTGATTCGATTTGTTGAGAATGCTCGCAGCTGGTTGGATGACAGCAAGACGATGGGTCTATGGCGTGTTCTCTTTGTTGGTTTGGTGAGATTCAGTTACAGAAGACAAATGACTGACTGACAGATGGACTGTGATCATGTGATAGCACACATCATCAGTGTCCATCACCCAGCTGAGCGCTACACAACAGAGGACACTCATTTACCTGCCAAATTACAAATAGATGAACAAATTGATCACAAGGTCTCACGGTAAACAGGTCTGATGGGCCTTCAGAAGTGCTTGAACGGTCAGTCAAACCTTCATATCCAACTTCTAACCTCAGTATGATGAGGAGAAGGACAACAGAACTCCAGCTGGCTGTGGTGAAATGACCCTGGATGAAGCTCAGGATGTTTTTTTAAGTACACAACAGCAGCTGACCTAAACAATGACCAGCTTTCTAAGTCACTTTAAAGACTGTAATCTGGTTAATTAGCTGCCTGACTTGCTAGTTAGATTCTTGGATGAAATTAATTGTTATACCGCAGTGTTTTACTCTCACTATCCAGAATTTGCTGCATCAACGCTTGTTCGTTTTTCAGTTTACTCACTTTTGGGAAGAATTGAGTTGATATATTTCTCATTCGAATTTGAATCAAGTGTGAGTGTACATTCAGTGTATGTGCACACAGTGGTTCTGTGAAAGCTAGCATAAGTGGTAGCATTAGCGTGTTTCCTAAATAGCTTGTGCTTCACCATGTATCACTATTGTCAGTGGTGTATTAGTGCTGGGTGACTTTATCTTCACCTGGATATGGAAAGAATTTGCTAATTGTGGTTAGCGTTAGGTGAATCAGAACCTGTTGGTACTGATCCTGAGCAGGAACTGA
>CM067485.1:30806768-30829641 GCA_034552555.1 Semaprochilodus insignis
CTCTCTCTCTCTCTCTCTCTCTCTCTCTCTCTCTCTCTCTCTCTCTGAGTAATGGGGCAACTCGACTCGCACAGCCGTAATTTTCATAACTGCTCCAGCAGAGCCTACAGTGAGATAAAAGGACTCATATTACAGAGAGAGAGGGAGAGAGGTAATGAGAAAGAGACAGGACAGGGACAAAGAGAGAGAGAGCGCAAGGTAACAAAGAGGCAGAAGAGAGAGAGAGACGAGCAGAGGAAAAAGAAGACATGGATGGAGGGAGAGAGAGAATAGACGGAAGAAGAAAGAGAAAAAATGAAAAAGATAAAGAGAGAGATAAAGAAGGGGATGATGAGAAGGACAGAGATGAGAAGAGAAAAGGGAAATGGAGAGAGAGAAGAGAGGAAGAGATGGGGAGAGCAAGACAAAGAAAGAGAGGAACAATATAGATGGTAGGAAAGAGACAAAGTAAGCAGGATGAGATAAGAGATAAAAGAGAAAGAGAAAACGAGAGCGAGAGACGGAGACTGAGAGAATGAGTGAGAGAGGTAATGAGAAAGAGACAGGACAGGGATAAAGAGAGAGAGAGAGAGACAAGCAAAGAAGACATGGACAAAGGGACCGAAATCTGGGCGTCATCCTCGATCCAACCCTCTCGTTCAGTGCCCATATCCCACCTGCGCAACATCGCCAAACTCAGACCATCTCTCTCTCAGCCTGCCGCAGAAACCCAGTCCATGCTTTCATCTCCAGCCGTTTGGACTCCTGTAACTCCCTTCTAGCTGGTATCAGGTCGTCCTCTATTTACAAACTCCAGATGGTCCAGAACACTGCTGCTCATCTCCTCACCCGCACCCGCTCACACTGCCATATTACACCCGTTCTCCAGCATCTCCACCGACTTCCTTTACCGCAAAGTTCTCCTGCTCACCTACCACGCTCTGAACGGACTCGCTCCGTCTTACCTGTCTGACCTTCTTCTTCCTTACACACCTTCTCTCGCTCTCTCAGGTCTTCTACAGCTGGGCTACTCACCGTTCCTCCGTCCAGCCTGCATGACTTTGGTGACTGAGCATTTTCCAGATTTGCTCCTCGACTCTGGAACTCTCTCCCACCCCTGGTCAAGCAGTCCAGTTCACTCCCTGTATTTAAATCTGATCTTAAAACACATCTCTCTCCACGCTCGCTCAGAACCTGCCTCGAGACTGAACAGCTCTTCAAAAGAACGTGCTCATATTGTCTGTCTGTTTGTCTTTGTTGTTATTGATGCTCTGTTTCTTTGTTGTCTGACACCTGTGCATTTCTATGTGGACTAACAATTGTAAGCGACTTTGGGTTCTTGAAAAGGGCTACATACGAATAAAGTAGTATTATTATTATTATTATTATTATTATTATTATAAAAGGAAGGGGATATGAGAAGGATAGAGATGAACAGGAAAGGGAAACAGAAAGAGAGAATAGAGGGAGCAAGAAAGAGCAGAGAGAGTACCTGGGGGGAGAGAGAAAAGAGACAGAGAAGGAAAGTAAGGAAGAAAGAGAGAAACGATAGAGATGGCAAAGAAGAGGCGTAAGAAGGAAAGCAGTGTAAAGTGGAAGAGGGAAAGAAGAGAGATAAAAAAGAGGAAACAAGGAGAGCGAGAGACAGAGACTGAGAAAAAGACAGAATGAGAGAGGAAAGAGAAACGGAGAGAGGGAGAGGGAGTAGTATTTGATTGATGTTTTCTCCTCCGTGTTTATCTCCTTCTTCTTGGATGGAGGAAAACAGAGGAGGAAAGTTATCAGGAGCTGAACGCCGTTCATTCATCCTTCAGCAGATGAAATTACATTTGGATATGAGCCTTTCCTCCCACCAGCACAGCAGCGCTAATGACTGTATTCCTCCTTCCCGGTCTGGGTTCCTCCCCGAGCTCAGCTGGGCCTTTAGCACATGTTTATTTCATTAGCCTCCTGCTAAACAGCTGCTTTTCCCTCTTTTAGTGTCGCTCCCTTTGAAGGAGCACTCTGGAGTTTTCCAGACTAACCCCTACATTCTTTAAAATAGCAGTGCCTGGAAGGGTTCCCTATAGCGACGCCATGGAGGAACCGCTGTTCTGTTCTGCTGGTGTTCAATGTTGATAGTTGTGTGTTTGGGTTCTACTGTACTAGATTTACGTCCTTCAGTTTTCCCAAAACACTGTATTCCTTTGATACTGCACATCTGTATTCACCTTCTGTTAGAGCTCCTGTGTCTTTCAGCCCTGCCCCCTGATGAGTCCAGTCTGCTTTGATTGGTCAGCTCACCCATTCTGTTCTGATAGGTAAATCGCCAGAGCATCCTCCTGCTACAAGCTCCGCCCCCACCTGCTGTGTCTGTTCTTACAATGGTGTCGGTTCTGCTGCATCAGTCTGATCCTGAAAGTCCGGTAGAACAAGCTGGTTGACCCACTTTCACAGGCCAGACTGGAGCGGACTGGTTTCAGAGTGGTCAGTTTGTACTGGTTAAGCTCCCTGTGTGTTGGGTGAGGGCATAACGAGTTTCCCAGTAGGTGGGCAGTAAGGACTGTGTCACGAGATGATGTCACTTCAGGCAGTTGGAAAAGTGGTTTCTGAGGGAGATGGTTTCTCCCTCTGGAGTGTATTTTGGGCTTCGGAAGATCCTATATGTCCATGCAATTCCATTTCAGTCAGTTACATCTAGTTCCTAATTCCTTTCCTATCTGTTATGTTGGTTCAGCTCCTGGATGCTCTACTGCTGGAATGTTCTCACTTCGGACCTTCTGAGTTTTACTTTAAGACCTAAAGGAGATTCGATACGGACTTTAGGTCCACTACAGATTCTTATTTGGCTCTTCTGTTCCTCCTTAAACGCTACAGCAGTTACATTCTAGCACCTGAACCCAATCTTCAGCTTCATACTTCGTAAACTCACAGATCCTGGAAGTTCTAAACATTCCACTGCCGTTCAAGAAGGTTTTTTTTGAGCTGCTACTTTTGTACATGTACATTTACGGCATTTAGCTGACGTTCTAATCCAGAGTGACTTACAAGGTTAGTCATCTTACAGGTAGGCCAGTGTGGTGTTAGGAGTCTTGCCCAAGGACTCTTATTGGTGTACCATCATAGTAACCCAGGCTGGGAATCAGAACCCCGTCTCCCACATAGGATGGTAGCTCTCTGATGGGTAGTGGTGTTATCCACTGAGCCACACAAACCACAGCACTGGGCAGATGCAGTACTGCTGGAGTTACTTACTTCTGCAGTACTTTTGATTTAAGACACTCTACACGTCTCTGGTCCAAGTCAAAGAACCTTCATGTAAGAGTGACCGAGAGTGACCAAGAGTGACACTAGAGTCTCTTCACCTACACTGAGCTGATTAAGAGTCTTGTTCCAGAAATGATAATAGGACATTAGAGCCCTAATAAATCATGCTCCTGTTACTCTCCATACTTAAGTACATTTGAAGGTAAATACTTTAGTACTGTTACTCCAGTGGAGGTCTAAAGGGAGGAACACCTGCTGACACTGGAGGAGTAGTTTACCTTGGGGGATCTCTTCTTTAAATCAGGTGCAGGGTTTGTCCACCACTGGCCACGCCCCTGGATTTTAAAGCAGGAAGTGAGCTGCATCCCTGTCCCAAATGGCCACATGGTGAGCAGATGGATTCCTGTATTGTAGTAAATGTGTCCCAAAGTCTGAAAATCGGTGTGGAACATTGGTGTGGTCACCACCGAAACTGTTCAAAGCTGTGTTTGCTATTTTTGAATACTGCTCTAAATAAGCTAGAACGTTCACTTGCTTTGGTGGAACATTCAATCTTTAGTTCTAATAAAATAAACATAATTCCAAAATGTGACCAGTTTAGTAGAATGATCCATATGTGGAACTTTGATCTCTCAAGGAACCGTCTAAATGCGTGAACAGGTCTTTGCTTGGTTAAATGGTTCTGTAAAGTCTTGGCATGTGGTTTATGGTTTCGAGAACCGCATGTTTCTGCGTAGCACCAGCAGCGGGGTTCTGTTATTGTTATTAAGGAGTCATAAGAATAAAGGTTTCAGTGTTTACTGACGGAATTCAGCGTCTCCTCATTGGCTTCTATAATAAGAGTCCCTCTGCCTGATTACCTCCACGATAAAAACAGCACGACCCCTTTAAACTCCTGCATCTGCCCAGTGCTGCCCATAAATAATGCTCTTCACTCCCCGGGCGCTAACTGCTAACCGCTGCACTGTGCGGCTTATTAAAGCAGATACTAATAATAGCAGCCTCGTTTTCAGGCCTGATTCTGCAGGAGTATCTCGCAGCTTCAGCAGCAGAATCAGCCACAGACCTTCAGCACAGGGGTTTTTCCACTACCAGCCAATCGGCATAACCAAACCAACCTGGTTCAGGGTGATCCGGACCAAGGCCACCTCTTTTGGTCAGATTAAATTGTGGTCCTTGGGTCTGGATTATGGTCCAAGGCACCTTTCACACCTGCTATTTTAGTTTGGACCAAAGGAAAAAGTCTGAAGGTCTGGACCAAACCAGGCCTAAGATAAACCCTTAGACCTTAAACACACAGCTTGACTCGGTAGTAGCTTCGTTTTCCACCGCAGGTATGGTTCGGATATGTAGGTCCTCATAGTGACACCACATGGATCTGTGTGCGAGGAGAAAGAACAAAGAGAAACTGTGTTCAGACGACGCAGCAAAACAAACGACTGATTAAACAGGAGAGCTCAGACCACAAGGCCGTTCTGGTGCTCAAGAAGCAGCACGAGGCTACGCTAACCTGGCAGCTAGCATTGGGGTATGTGTTTAGAGTGACCATTCTCTCCAACCAATCAGGAGTCAGCAGTGTTTGTACGCCGCGTTTTGCTATCAGTGCAGCTCATTTGGAACCTCGATGGAGGTGATACCAAAAGTAGTACCAGGTACCAGATTCACCTACTGGAGAACCAAAGGAACTGAGCAGAATCAAGCCGAGCTGGTATCATGTGATAGGAAGAAAAATGCAGTTGCCTCCCTGTTTGTCTCTCTGCCCCTTTTGCCCCTCCCCTTGTGTCCCTCCTCTTTTTGGTCTCTCCCCTTTTACCCATCATTGTTCACTAGGAGCTCAACAACGTTTCACACACAGAGAGACAACAGAGTTCTAGATATGAATAAAGAATAAGGAACCTGTCCATACAGAATTACAGAACTGAGTCATTCTATAAAAAGAGCAGCGTTGGAGTTCACAGGGTTCGATGTCAGACGATTATTTTATTTAGGAATGCACATATGTTTATACGTCCATCTAGAATATTTCTAAATACAATTTAAACTGTTAGCATACTTAGATTAATTATATATTTAAAACCACATAAATAATTAATCTGTCCTTGTTCTGTCACACTGAACGATATGGTGACGAGGATGTGATGAAGTCTTCAGAGGACCTGAATTTAAGAGCAAGTAACTGTAGCTCGGATGTAATATTGGTCATTTGTTGTTTGTAGCGTGTCCACTGCTTTGATCTGATGAAAGGTTATTGTTGTGTGGTCACACGTCACTAAACATGCGGATAATTTAACTAGCACAGCAGACAGTCAGTAATGGCTGTAAAGGGTTAACGGACGCCGCGTGGGATGTTATTATAGCCTCATTTGGTCGTCCAGAACACTGAAAGCTGGACAGGCCTGGTGCTGACCATCCTGCCAAACAGTGACTGTAATGACCATTCAGGAAAAGACAATACTGAATCACCACCCCAGTGGAGCTGGACCCTGTCCATCCTCGCTCTCTGTCTCTCTCTGTCCCTCCCTCTCCCTCTCTCTGTCTCTCTCTCTCTTTGATTCTGTAGAACTGAAACTAAGCAAGCATTTGTTTATATTTTCCGAGGTTAGGACTAGGTTTAGGACTAGGCTTCTATTCAGTTCTCCTTTATTAGTCCCTGAACCTGAGGTTCACTCTGGTTCTAACGCTAACCCTGATCGTAACCCAGAACCAAACCTTATTATATATATATAACATAGATGTTAAACACACTCATCATCAACAGAATAGCTGCACCCAAAATGAATCAACCCACAGGACTGAAACTTGGTATGTAGGTTTGACATGGTGAGACATACTAATGATTCAAGTTTCACACTCGGCCTCACATGTGACGTAACCCAGGACGGGCCTTATCCCTGTACCTGACTGACCCAATAGCCACGACTACAGACACTCAGTGAGCAGTGATGTCCTCCATGAGTCATCCTGTTAGTGCAGCACCATTGTCAGACGGCTGCACCACGCAGGACTACATGTACACAGACCGTTACCACGACTGTCCTTAACACCACGTCACCGTCACCAAAGACTGCAATGGTGTCGTACCAGACTGTCATGGAGTGACTCAGAACGGCAGCGGGTCATCTTCAGTGACGAGTCCCGCTTTTGTCTTGGTGGAGACGACCAACGAATCCGTGTGTGGAGGCACCGTGGTCAGCACCAAGATGAACGGTTTGTTGTCACACGTCACACGTCCAGAAGGCCTGGTGTCACTCCACCTCCACCCCTACCGCACCATCTGCAGGAACTGTGTGAGGATATTCAAGCTGCATGGGATGGATTATCACAGGACACCATTAGGAACCTCTACAGCTCCATGCCGAGACGTCTGACATGTTGGGTTAGAACACACGGCGGCCCGACGCCATACTGAGAGACAGACTTCTGTATGTGTAGCTCAATAAATATTGATCATATCAGTCTAAATTTATCATCAGTTATTGATCCTGGTGACCTTTATCTTCCTTCCCAACACACCTGCAATCCCACACCTCCTTCTGGGTGCAGCTGTTCTACTGATGAGGAGTGTATTAAAAAAAAAGCTTCCATAACACATTTCTGAGATATGACCCCATGTCCTGGCATTGTATAAAAACAAAGCTGTGAGTGTGTGTGTGTGCGCGCACTTAATCTAGTTTCTGTGTGTGTGTGTGTGTGTGTGTGTGTGTGTGTGTGTGTGTGTCTTTTGTGAGTGCCATATTCTCTCAGTATTTTCCCATTTCAGACGGTGATTGGTATTTGGATGGATTTGTCTAGCAGTCTCAGAGTGATGGCTGAAGCTTTTAACGAGTTAATTTTCTACTCCAGTTTCTCTGTGATTGCTGGCAGACAGACAGCACAATCCTGCGAGAATTAAAGCCCCGCTATCTCCACGGCTGCATTGTGTTCAGACCCCGCGAACCCCACACTCCAAAAAAAAAAGAATAAAAATACTGATGCGTGTCGTCCGCTGATAAAGTAGTGTCCTACTGTCCATCCATTCACACCCAGAGCGAGAGAGAGAGAGAGAGAGAGAGAGAGAGACATGCACAATGCAGATTCGTTCAGCGTCTGCCGTCCACCTGCAGTACTGAGACACTCAAACTGCCCTACACGGCTGTTTAACACCGATCGCCTCTGAAAAATGGAGGTTTACTGGATGAAGAGATTTAATCTTTCCTTTGTTGTCTCCTCCAGCGCATCCAAACCCAACGAGTTCCCCGATCAATATGAAATGCCTCCGTTCGGCTGATTAACTCCTTTAATAATCCCGGATCATCTGCTGCTGCTTCTTCTCATTGTAAACGACCCTGTTTCTACTTGCGGTGTCTGTTATGTGAGGATGTTCTGTAGAATGACTGTTTATCTGGAGCAGGAGAAATTCTCATCATGCATCATTTATTTGTTGGCTTATAAGAGAGATGTATATGTTTTCATTTCATTATTAAATGACTGTATTTGTGAAGTATTAGGTAGTCACGGCTTCGTTAGGTAGTCTTGGGATCCTCAGTTCCTCAGTTCTTGAATACATAGAGAATTGCCCTGCAGAAAATTGATCTTATATCTGTTTAATACATCTTAATGTTCATTTTGTGATTGTTGTAAGCTAATTTTAAGATTCGTTAACTTATTTCTAAATGTTTGCACTTTATTTAAGACAAATTTTCTCACAAAAGTATCTGCCAATATAGTAAAAATAATAAAATGACTTACTAAAAATCACTTAAAACAGGAAATAAATTGGAAATAGGTGGAATGATATCAAGATTAGGTTAATCAGAATTTTAAGATATATTAGCTAAATATAAGATTTACTTGCCAATATGTCATTTATTTTGCAGCATGGATTTAAACCAGTCTAACGATAGGTAGGGAGGTTATCATAGAGACTGGGGGAAAGCAGGTGATCCTTAATTTTGGGAATGGGTGGGAGAGGTGGGCAAGGCAGGCACCTGAGAAGCTGTTGTTTAATGTATGTGAGCGTTTAGAGGTGTACTGATGCATATGGGGTAAATATTTAAGCTGTGTAGGCAGATCAGTATCACAGCACTTTATATTTCTAATTCGGAATGTCGTACCATATAGGAATAATTAATGGTTATTAATTTAAACTAATCAATAAACAGTTATAACACACACGTCATAGAGGCAGCAGTGAGTTGCTATATGTCATGGATATGAATATGTGATGAAGCTGACAGGTGTAATGCTGACTGATGGAGAAAACAAAGATCAAAGCCTTACCTGCATAGATCAATGTGAGCTCACTGCTGGGCAAACAACCAATCACTGTTTCCCTCTTATAACTACTTATTAAAAATGCCTCTGGATTCCACTGGAATTAAACTCTAGTAAAGAAGTTCCAGGAGCCACAGTAAAATGAAGTTACTATAGAGTTGAGTTTCTGTGCTTGAGTTTCTGTAAAGTGACAGCAGTGCAGCTACAGTGTACAGAGTACAGTTACAGTAAAGCTCCAATAAAGCTGAGTAGAGTTATAACAGATAAGTTCAATAAATTAGAAAAACAATACAATAAATACACATTCAGTGGAGTTGAGTTACTGTAGACTTAAGATAAAGTGCAGTTACAGTAGAGTTGGGGTTACAGTAAAGCTGAGATATAGTTTCAGTAAAATTGAGTTACAATAAACTTCAGTTACAATAATTCTAATAATCTGAGTTACAATAAAGCTGAAATAAATAGTTATAACAGATGAGTTGCAACAGACTAGAAATTAATTAGAAATACAGTAAATGCACATTCAGTAGAGTTAATGTAGAGTTACAGTAGAGTCATGGCAACGTGCAGTTACAGTGCAGTTGAGTTACTGCAGCGGTAAAGTCGCAGTAGAGTTGACTTACACAAGTTGATTTACAATGAAGTTGAATTCCAGTAAAGCTGTTACAACAGATGAGTTGCAGTCATGTTGAGTTGCAGTCATGTTGAGTTGCAGTCATGTTGAGTTGCAGTCATCTTGAGTTGCAGGCATGTTGAGTTGGAGTCATGTTGAGTTGGAGTCATGTTGAGTTACAACAGATGAGCTGCAGTCATGTTGAGTTGCAGTCATGTTGAGTTGCAGTCATGTTGAGTTGCAGTCATGTTGAGTTGCAGTCATGTTGAGTTACAACAGATGAGCTGCAGGCATGTTGAGTTGCAGTCATGTTGAGTTGCAGTCATGTTGAGTTGCAGTCATGTTGAGTTACAACAGATGAGCTGCAGGCATGTTGAATTGCAGTAAAGTTAATTGTGAGTTACTCTGGAGTTACAGAGGTTAAGTGTTTATAGGATACAGTGTAATAAAGCTGTTTGTGTGTATATACTGACGGAACTGTTGTGTGTTTGTGTGGCTCTGTATCGTACCATATTATCATTATTGTTATGATGATTATTGTTATTCTGGAAGTGGCTCTGCTCAGTACAGTGTGCATCCCGGCGGATTCGGGAAGGCTGGCTTGAGCCAGCAAACAGGACATAGGAGACCGCTTCACTTTTTAAAGCAGAATTAATCCGCTCTAATAGGTCATTCAATTCTGAGGCAAATATGAGCGAGGCTAACGAACGGTGCAATACATCTGCCTGCCAAACACGCTAATCTGCCTCTTCTTATTATTCTGGAAATAATTAGCACCAGTCTTGAGAGGCACAGGCCACTCCAGCGAAAAATGAAGCAATCAGGATTGTGAGGGCCGTAAGCCGAGTTAAACGGAAAACGGCCTGCTGGGATGTCCCTGAGGACCGGCCTTCACGCAGGCTCAGAAAGCACACAAAATACCTTCGACTTCCTCTTCAGGGGCAGAGGAGGGAGACCGTCACTGCGCTCGTCAGACGACTGTGACTTGCAAACTTGTGAGAGTGAACTCCGAATAAGACCGAGCCGGTCTCTGATCCGGTCCTGTGACCACTCTCGCTGTGTTCACACTGGTAAATGCAGCAGGACGTAGTGTCTCCATGTTTGGATGATGGAATGAGCAGTGGGACCTTCATACCGTCAGGTGGCAGTTTGAGATGACGACATTTCCGCAGGTAATTTAAATGTATTTGTACACATCATTTCTAACATGGTTTTCGGCATATGCAGTCATTTACAGTGCTAGGATGGTGATCACTACGGATTTGATTTAGCAGGTTAAACTCAAACATAGACTCTGTATAGAGTAAGAATATAGTATATAGTCTAGTGTACAGTGTAAATACTGTTCTAATGTAGTGTATAGTGTAAGAATATAGTGTATATAGTTAAAGTATAATAGTATAAAGGTAGTGTATAACCTTAAAATATAGTGTGTACTGTTAGAATGTAGCATATAGTGTTAATGTTGTGTATAGTGTCATAGTGCTAGAATATAGTATATAGCGGTTTTGTACATAGTGTTTGAATGTAGTATATAGTGCTACAGTATAGTGTATATAAGGTTCTAAATAGTTTCTAATATATAACATTATATACTATATTGCAGCAGTATATACAAATGTATAGTGTTAATATATAGTATATAGTGCCAAAACATAGTGTATGGTGTTAGTATATAGAGTTAGAATGTACATATGGTGTATTGTGATACGGTCTTTTGGTGTTCATTTGTGTGCATATGTACAGAGAAGTTTAGACAGAAAGATAACGATATGAGAGAGAGAGAGAGAGAGAGGGGGAGAGAGAGAGAGGGAGAGAGAGAGACTGTAGAAAGAGAAAGAGAAAGTGAAGACAGGAAAAAGACAGACAGCAGGAGGAAAGTATAAGATGGAGGAAAGATGGAGAGATAGAGGGAATATTCCTCTTCATTAAAACCAGAACACTATACAAGATGGTTATGAAAGGAAAGACGAGGGGAGATCAAAGGAGAGGAGGAGAGTCTCCGGCGGAGCCACAGATTAAACAAAATTCATAACAATTACTCTGAAAATAAAAGCTTACTGTCCTGACCAGCCTGAGCTCCTCCCACACAGACCTACACTTAGAGCACCATATACACTCGACCGAACGAGAAACTGTAGAACAGACTCGGTTCATANGGGGGGGGGGGGGGGGGGCGCAAAAGAGAGAGAGAAAGAGAAAGATCTAGCAGAGAAAATAGACAGCGAGGAGGAAAGGAGAAAGAGAGAGAAATAAATGTGAGGGTGAGAGAGAGAAATTATGAACAGGTAGAGAGAGAGAGAGAGAGAGAGAGAAATAGAAAGAGAAAAGAGAGACAGAAAAAAGATAAGTAGGGCGGGGCAATGAAACAAAGTGGGAGGGGGAGAAGGGAAAAGAGAGGGGGACAAAAAGAACGAGTGTAACAAGAGAAAAAGAGAAAACAGAGAAAAAGAGAGAAACAACAGAAAGTAGAGAGAGAAATAAATGTGAGAGGAGAGAAATAGAGACAGAAAGAGCGGCTTATGAAAGCGCGGCAGAAAGAGAGGGGAGAGAAAGGAAGAGCGGCTTATGCCATGGACACACCCACTCTCGATCGACCGGGCTTCGGTTTCTGAAGAGCTTTATATTTAAATTAGATCAAAACTGATTAATGACCCAGATCAATCCTCTCCGGCCCACAGATTAACATCTCACCTGTTACACTTCTGATCAGCAGGACTCTTACTTCTAATGAGGCCGATATCTGGAGACGTGAGCGGCTCTCAGCCAATCCCAGCCTGAGGATGAACTACCTGTGGTACAGAAACGTATGGTAGGGCCACTTTATCAGCAGCTCCTGGACCCGCATTTTAACCAGTGGGGTTAAAAACCCCTAATAAAGCCCAGCATTGTTATACGGACAGGTGGAGAGGGAGGAGGTAAAGGTCCGGCCCATCAGCAGGGGGCATCACCTCCCCTACAGACTCACGCTGCCGTTGTCCACTCAGTAAACCCATGTCCATCAAGCCAGCAGGACAATCAGACTCCTTCACATCACACATCCTGAACATCCAGTCAGACCCAGACTGAGCGCTCCAGAGCTGAGAGCAGAAGAGCCCCAAAGGAGAACACACATCATCAACCGCACGCCATTAGAGCCTCCCAAACCCGAGCCACAGCCGTGCCAAACCGGCCTTCCTACACTCATTAACTCCCAACATCCATCTGGTGGGCCAGGCCCACCGAGAGCAGAGCAGGATACTCACCGAGCCAGCACTTCCATTTACTTATCAATTAGCCATCGGTCCGGCGCGGCGACAGACGTGAATGTGTTCCGCATGTTGGTGTTACCAGGGCATTCCCGGAGGAGTCCAGCGCCAATTAACTCATCTTCTTGCCAAGTTTTGTGTAATAAATGCTTATATTTGTTTTTATTAATAATTACGTCGTCATAGTATCATGAACACAATAATTAGCAAATGTTATAGATAAAAAAAAAAAGCTCACAAAATTTTACAAAGCAATTCCCATCTATGTGTTCCATCAGCCGAGACGTGTTTGGGATACTATAGCTACAAGACTAAAACAGCTCACAAATGCTGCAAGTCAATAGTCACCCAAATCTTTCCTGTAAGTGCTCCACCAAAACTCCTCTCCACCTGCTTAATCTGCATCCAGGTCTTCGTTAAGGTGGCGTAGATGTGCTTTGAGAGACTCGTTGGGTGCTACAAACATCTACAGGCTTCAGGTAGATTACACTCACACTGTCCTACCTAACACACTCGCATGAACGCATGTTCCACACTGCAAACACAAGGCACCATAGCAAGTCACATGACCTTAAACAACCCTAAATCTGTCAAAATGGCACATCTCCCTCATTGTGTAAAAGTTCTAAGTGTATTATATATACTTAAAAAAGATTCCTCAAGATCCTTATCAAAGAAAATGGTTCTATATATACTGTAGAACCTTGAATACTCAAGGAACCCTTTGCATCATTAAAAGGTTCAGACTGATGCAGAATGCACCGTAGGTGGTTCTATACTGAACCTGTTTGAACTGGTTTCTATATAGAACTGAAAATGGTTCTGCTATGGATATGACGTTTGGTTGTAAGAGTGAAGAACCCTGTTTGGTGCTTTAAAGAATCCTTTTCAAAAAAGGTTCCTTATAGAAACGCTTCAGGAACCACGTTTTAGAAGTGTGTAAGATTATTCAACTTAATCTTTGATGTTTATTTCATTGAAATAAATGATGCAGATTTTAACTTGGGAACATTACCATAGTTACCTTGAAATGCTTTAGTTAAACTTGAATTAAATTAAATTCAATTTAATATTAAACAGATAAATAATCTGTGTTTTCCATTCGTTAACTTATAAAAAATAATAATTTACTCAACAATGAAGGTTAACCACATTAAAATCTAATATTAATCAGATTGATGCTTATTACAAGGTTATTATAAGAATATTAACTTATTTTTAGGAATTTATTACTTGTTAAAAAGTTATTTTATAAAGTAAAACAATCTCACTATATTGACCTTGTTGCAAGAAATATGCTTGAAACACCGCACCTACCAAGACAGTAACTGGAACAAGTACCCTGTAAAAATGTATACAGAATTTAATCTTATACTGCAAAAACTTACGTCTTGGTGAGTAAAATTCTTATATCTTGTTGGTATATCATATATTTCTCAATTTTAGATTGCTGTATGCTCATTTTATGATTATTTGACTTGACCAGCCATTTTCAGTTATTTTAAGTGATTTCTGTAAGGCCAGGTTTCTCACTATAATGGCAGGTAATTTTACTTATTAAAAACGTAAATAGCTTGGAACAGGCTAAATGATCTGCTAGTGTAGTGAAAGAAAAATGTGCCTTACAGAAATCACTTAAAACTTAATCACTTAAAACAAGTCAAATAATCTTAACATGATCTTACAACAATCTTAAAATGTGAGTTATGAGATATATCAGATAGATATAAGATAATTTTACTTACCAAGATCTATTTTTTTGCAGTATAAGATTAAATTCTGCATACGGTTTTACAGGGTACTTGTTCAAGTTACTGTCACGGTAGATGAGGTGGTGTGTTTCTTGCAACAAGCTCAGTATAGTGACATTGTTTTTCTTTTATAAAATAACTAACAAGTAATAAATGGTTAGAAATAGTTAATATCATCATTAATATTTAAAATCATTTTATTTGACAAAATTACTTAAAACAAGTAAAATATCTGGAAATTAGTTGTGAAAATCTTATAATAGGTTTAAAACAATCTCAACATTGGTGGAAATATTGGTCAGTGTGAACAGCAAAACGCAGTAAATGTGATTTTTTTTTTTTTTTTTTATAGTTTTTTTTTTACAGATTATTTAAGATACTTTAATAGGTAATACTGAAATCCGATACGTATCCCATATGCGGCAGTGTTTCTCAGTCTGATCAGCTTGATTGGAATTCATGGGACTTTTACCTCAACCCAACTCGGCTATCGTCATAATTGTGCACGGCTGAGACCTCAAACATTTGGGCTGACGTTTCTGTACAGATGAAATAGGAGCACTTCTCAAACCGCTCCGTGTTCAAAGAGATTCCGAAACATATGTCCAAACGTGGCACCAACACGAAAACAGTATGACACAGTATGAGGGTTTAAAGAAACTGAGGACGTGAACCAAAGAAGTGGCTGCAGCCCAATACGGAGCCCTTTTTACAGTCAGCCAGAGCACATTCTCGGAGAAAATCAGATTTGATGGGAAAATCAGATTTGGGCAATTTTACCTGCTGTGCAAACACAGCCTTAAATATATCCGCTAGATTTTAGATCATTTGTCTGGCCAACATAACTCGCTTTGAGTCTCATTTCCTCTGTAGCTTGTAAGCAGTTCAGTTTTGGAAACTCCTGTTTTTACGCTTGCTCATTATTGTTATCTTCTCTTTCTCCATGTAAGTAGATCATCTTAACCTCATAAATACCTCCTGAAAAACGGATAACTCAAACAATGCAAAAACTTTCAACTTACACTGTAAAAAATGCAACCTAAAATAATTACTTTAATTTATTACAAGCAATTAAATATGTTTTTTTCAACTCGAAAAAAAAAAATATTCTGATTGAAAGAATCGCTCATTCAAAGTCCTTTTTTAAGGCTGAATAAACTGAATTCATTTGCTTGTAACAAATTAGAGTAATTGTTTTAGGCTGGACCAACAAAACACTTTTTACACTGTAGCAACTCAAACCGTCCTGAGTGTAGTCCATACGTCTAATATCCCTCGTTATGAGACTGTTGCAGGAATATTATAATATTATTTAGCTTATTTCTGGACTTTTATATATGTTTAAATACTCTTGTCTAGTGAAAATGTTTTGTTCCATTGGTGGATAATTTTAATTTTATAACTTGTTTCAATAAATAAGATATGTCCAATTGACTTATCTTAAGATGTAACCCTCAGGCAAGTTAAACGATCTGCCAACAGAACAGGACAAAATGACTCATAAATATATTGAAACAGGTTCGTCCTCTTACACACGTTACACGTCTTACTGTTACTGTGTACGCACATTGTTTACTTGTCTATTTGTCTTTGCACTCTACACTATCTATCCTATCTATATATATACACACACACACACACACACACACACACACACACACACACACAGTGGTGCAGGGAATGTCTCGTTCCATGTGTGGAAAATGGCTCCAGAGCAGATGTTAATGATTGGCTAAAAGGAGTGACTGCATTTGGGCGTGCCAAAGACCATAGTGTGAAGGAAGTAGCTGAATCTGCAGGTGTGTGGAAGCGTACGGTCATACGGGTCTACCAGCAGCGGATAAAATCCCAGTCTACAGGGAATTCTCCTTGGAATTCTACCAGCAATGCTCCAGCAATGCTCTACCAGCAATGCTCAATCCTTTGATGTAAGAGTGTCTGAACATTGATGTGGCTACATCCAGAAACTTGTCCAGTACAAGCCCAATCCAGCCTCAGCTGTTACTGGTGCTGGTGGAGGTGATACACGGTGTTAGGTACGGTTCAGTCAGGTTTATTATTAACTACATGTTTTACCTGCTATAGACCTCATTATTCGCAGTGGACGTAAAGGCCAGATTGACTGGACATTAAAAGAGCAAAGGGTTTCTGAGTTCTGTGGAGTGATGGTGAGGGAAATTATCACTTACTCAGCCCAATTTCTCCTGTATAACTGAAAAAACTGCATCTCTCTCACTCCGAGGATTTAAAGGCAGTGAAGCTCCGAAGATAACGTGTGTCGAGCGTTCCTCACTGCTGCTGTAACAGATTAAAAGCCAGCAGATGCTAATTGGCTTAAGGAAGCGTTTAAGCTACAGGAGAGTGACTGGAGTCGCGATTCAGCAGGTAAACTCCTGACGCTCCTCAAACTGGAGCAGAACGTGTTCTCAGGCTAAGAGAGAAATCTACAAACACGTGCGTACCTGCAGATCTCCTGATAAGATCACGCTGAGGAGCACACGCATGTTTTCACACTCGCGCTCTCATGAACCAATCCAGAAGAAGCACAGTAACGAATGTCCTGCTGTCCGTACAGAAAGAAGAAAACAGTCTGGGGGAAAAAAAAAAACACTTCTGTATTATTTATGTCCTAGATAATTATCAGAGACAAACCCAGGAGAACCATGCTAATTAAAACGCAGCAGCCCACACGAGGTGCTAGACAGAGTGATCTTCTCTAATATCTATTATTATCTATTATATCTATTATGTATCTATTATGTAGGTCTTTGCGGAGGTATGATGGCCAGACTCGAGGCCAAAGTCTTGTTGGTATGTCATATATTTCTCATTTTTAGATTGCTGTATGCTCATTTTAAGATTATTTGACTTGACCAGCCATTTTTCACTTTAAGTGATTTCTGTAAGTCAAATTTTCTCACTATAATGGCATTTAATTTGACCTATTTAAAAAAAATAGCACGGAACAGGATAAATGATCTGCTCGTGTAGTGAAAGATAAATTTGTCTTACAGAAATCACTTAAAACAAGTCAAATAATCTCAACATGATCTTACAACAATCTTAAAACGTGAGTTATAAGATATATCAGATATGTGTTATTATCTATTATATCTATTATATGTCTGTTCTGCAGGTCTTCACGGAGGTATGATGGCCAAACTCTAGTGTCCAACTCCCTTGAATGAAATGAGATTAACACTTTGGAGTGCTGAATATCAGTTGAAGCTTAGATCTTTACTCCTACCTGCCTGGTACTAATATTAATAGACATATCACTTCATTCAGAGCTGCTGAGCTGTGAAGGAGCTGAGATATCTGCAGTTATTCCTGTACGTTTTAAAATCCCAATTAAACCTGAAACAGAGGGCTGGTTTTCCTTTAGTCAGTCAGTAATGGTGAAAATAAAGCAGCACTAACATTTTTTTTTTTTTCAGAACAAACATATCTATTCTAATTCATCAACAGTCTGACTTACGGCATCATCATATCTATCATTATTATATTTACTCATTAACTAAAGAGTAGTTACACCCAGCAGGAGAAATCCAGCGAGCAGTGATGTCCTCCATGAGTCATCCTGTTAGTGCAGCACCATTGGCAGACGGCTGCACCACGCAGGACCACATGCACACAGACCGTTACCACGACTGTCCTTAACACCACGTCACCGTCACCAAAGACTGCAATGGTGTCGTACCAGACTGTCATGGAGTGACTCAGAACGGCAGCGGGTCATCTTCAGTGACGAGTCCCGCTTTAGTCTTGGTGGAGGCGACCAACAAATCCGTGTGTGGAGGTCCCGTGGTCAGCACCAAGATGAACGGTTTGTTGTCACGAGTCACACGTCCAGAAGGCCTGGTGTCACTCCACCTCCACCCCTACCGCAAGTCAAGTATGTATTTTGTTGTTTTGAGACATTTTGAGCAATTTGAATGTTTGCAGTCAGCATGCAACAGAAGAATTTATTTTTATATACTAAGTTAGGAATAATAATTGGCTGCAGATCAGGTCTGCTGTCTCTATGCTAATTCTACATACTGAATGCTAGTGATACCTATTTCAGTGTACACGATATCACTACAATTTTATTCCTATTTATTCTGTTTCTTTTAGTCAGTAGAAATATTACCACACTACAGTGTCAGAATTTAAAAAATTAAAATTAAGAATTTAAAAATCCAAAATCTAGTCAATATATCTAATATTTCTGATTCTTATTGTAAGATGATTCAAGCCATAAAGCAGTATACTGAGATCATTTCAATTAAGACAAGCATGTCTAGAAGTTATACGTTAAATCATGTATATTATTCTTACAGTGAGGTCAACATGAGAAATATTAGGAATATTGAGTATATGTATGCAGTTATGTGATTTAGGTAGCCAATATCATGCACCATGCTAATCGGTGATGTTAACAGGCTTTTCTGCTACTTGTTAGCTACACTAGCCTCATAGCTCCAGCACTAAAACTAAAGAACTTCAGACACCACACATGTCTTGACAGATCGACTGCGTTTGGAATAATGGAGGATAAATCTACAGTGCGGGAATCTTAAAAGCAGACATGGAGGAATCTGTAAGAGCTTCTTCTCAGCAGCGTCCACCTCCTTCCGACCTGGACAAACATGAAAATCTCTACCCTGCAGGTCTTTCCTCCTCAGTCTCTCTCTGAACAGTGGCCACTCTTGTTCCTAAAGCTAAACCCACCACATGCCACTCAGATCAGGATATTCATTTCAGCGGGGAGCTCTTTACTGTCTCCGCCGTAATCCTTTTCAGACCTGAAAGAGGAGCTTAGCGAGGGAGAAGAAAGTGGAGGAGAAGGTGAAGTGGAGGGTTTGGGTCGGGGGTTGTGGTGTCTCTTTCGCAGCCGCCACATCGACGGATCAAACGCGTCTGTCGCCGCCCTGCTGGAACAACAGACCCTCTGTTCTCGGAGCGGCTGATCTCCTCGCTAAGCGGAGGGGCGGCGCTGGGGGCCGGTCGGGTTTCTCTCTGAAGCACTGGGGCCTTGTTCAGTGCTAACTGGGCGAGAGGTAATTAGGCCCAGCTCAACAAAGAGGAACACACTCAGAGTGCAGGCTGGATTACTCATTAGGAGATGAGAGATTAGATTAGAGGGGATCGGGTGTCCTCGGAGCTCTGCTCTACACCTGCCCCATTCAGCCCCCAAAGGGCAGGTGGAACCCCCCCGCACCACCAAACCCTGAGGACACCTGACCCTGCGGAGGAGGAATTAGCCTCCAGAGTGGCTAGTGTAGACTGTCACTAATTCACTATTAGAGAGAACAGCCTGTCAATCAAAATCGGGTTATTGGCGGAGAACGCTTTTTAGGGAATCCGTCTTCATGAAAGTGGTGCTAAATAAACATCATGGCATGTAACTGGTTGAGCAGTGGTCTGCGCAACGTTCCTCCAGTGAAGCGGATTCAATCCTTTAAACCGATTAAACCAATCGTTAAGTTCAATTAAAGAAATGCATATAGTTGTCAAACCTTGTATCTCCATTTTTCAATTTTTATTTAGGTCACTTCATCAGGTGCACCTGATCAACAGCTCGTTAATGCAAATATCTAATCAGTCAATCACATGGCAGCTACTGGATGTGTTTAGGCCAGTAGACCTGGAGTTCAAACCAGGCATCAGAGCAGGGAAGAAAGGTGGTTGAAGTGACCTTGAACGTGACATGGTTGCTGGTGCTAGATGGGCTTGTCTGAGACTTCCAGAAGCTGCTGATCTGGGACTATCACGCACAACCATCCCTAGGCTTTACAGAGATGGTCCATAAAGGAGAAGATATCCAGTGAGCTGCGGTTCTCTGGGAGAAAATGCCTTGTTGATGCCAGAGGTCCGAGGTGAATGGTCAGACTGGTTCGAGCTGATAGAAAGGAAAGAGTAACTCAAATAACTACTCCTTACAACCGAGGTCTGCAGAACAGCATCTCTGAACCCACAACATGTCCAACCTTGAAGCAGAGGGCTTCCAGCAGCAGAAGACCAAACCGGGTGCCACTCCTTTTGACAGACAACGGAGGTTACAATTCACACAGGCTCACCAAAACTGGACAAGAGGAGACTGGAAAAATGTTCTTATCTGATGAGTCTGGATTTCGGCTATGACATACGGATGGTAGGGTCGGAATTTGGTGTAAACAACATGAAAGCATAGATCCATCCTGCCTTGTATCAGCAGTTCAGGCTGGTGGTGGTGGGGGTGATTTCTCGGCACCTTTTGCCTCCTTATTACAATTAGAGCTTCGTTTAAACACCACAGCCTGCCTGAGTATTGCTGCTGACCATGTCCATCCCATTATGACCACAGCATACCCATCTACTGATGGCTGTCCCCAGCGGGATGATGCACCATGACACAAAGCTCAAATCATCTCAAACTGGTTTCTGGACCATGACAATGAGTTCACTGGGCTCAAATGCCCTCCGCAGTCACCAGATCTTAATCCAATAGAGCACCCTTGGGATGTGGTGGAACGGGAGGTCAGCATTAAGGATGTGCAGTCGACAAATCTGCAGCGTGATGCTGTCATGTCAATATGGAGCAACATTTCTGTGGAATGTTTCCAGCACCTTGTTGAGGGTCCAGTTCAGTACTAGCAGTGCGAAGTGTGAAAAACCTGTTTTAGTTTAAACATTCCAAATTTGAATTGAATGATCAACAGAATTTGAAGGAGTAACAGCTTTATCAGTGTGTCAAATACGTATAAGTATGGTGTATCAGAGGTATCTACTGAACTTAGCATGCTAACCAGCTAGCCCTGGCCCTTCCTGTCTCACAATACCACTGTGTACCTGAGGAGGTGATAGTGAGTCACTGTAGTGCTGTAGGAGGGGAATCAGTCCAACATGAGAGGATGAAGTAGCTCTGCTGCCCCGACGGCGTATTCTAACCTCCTATCAGTCATGTTGAAGGAGCTGCTCCCGGTTAGATCATTTAAGGGCAGGTTGGCTGAAGCTCTTGGCGAGTGACTGCCACCACCGCCACCTGTACTCGGCAAGAAACCATGTTCAGCAGCAAACAGAAGAAGTGATATAGAAAGAAGGAGAAGAAGAGATAACACTGGTGCCGCATACCACCGCTGGAGAGGTAAGGAGGGCAGTTTGATGATCCGATCTTCTAGTCTGGCGAATAAACAGCTGTTCATGCTTACATTGAAAAGGAGATACATGTGGATTCCCTTGTTTCTAATGGTAGGGATGGACACCACAACTGACTGGTGATATATGCTGCCCCCATTGTTTGGAGTGTGAATTCAACAGGTTGCATCGTCTTACAAGTTGCTCCAGAAAGGTTAAAGAACCTTCAGTTGGTGTGGAGTCTGTACATTCTGTGGAGGTTTTATACACCTTCACAAACTGTAGCAGATTACAGAAGATCATATTCCAGATAGCAAAATTGTTCTAGCCCAAATCTGGCCCAAGCTCCACGTTTTCATCTCGTCGTGCACGGATTGACAGCACTTGGGCAGACCGCTCCCGGTTGTAAGATGTGGGACAGGTATGCACCAGATTAGGGCTATGCGTCACCCAAAAGTAGGGCATATACAGTATTTGGCTAACATGCAGTTTGGCAGTAGGCAGCACTGCTGGATCTGTGCCGGAAGTGGACCAGATCTGTTCAGATCAGGGACAAGTCAAATGCAGGTTTTAATTATTTGGGCTGCCTTTGACCCAGTGCAGATTGCCACATGTATCTTTGTAGTTCTTGTATGTACAGATCATAGAAGAACCGCTTCAGATTCTTGGAAGAACCTTTCAGTCAGTGTTCCATTAAGGAGAAGTTTAGAACCTGGTTCTGTAACAAGTCTATGTGCTAGTAATAAGTTATTCTTAGAACAATTTAGGACCCTTTATTTTTCAGCAACAAGAAACAGAACTGAGACCTGTAAACTGATTCGATTTGTTGAGAATGCTCGCAGCTGGTTGGATGACAGCAAGACGATGGGTCTATGGCGTGTTCTCTTTGTTGGTTTGGTGAGATTCAGTTACAGAAGACAAATGACTGACTGACAGATGGACTGTGATCATGTGATAGCACACATCATCAGTGTCCATCACCCAGCTGAGCGCTACACAACAGAGGACACTCATTTACCTGCCAAATTACAAATAGATGAACAAATTGATCACAAGGTCTCACGGTAAACAGGTCTGATGGGCCTTCAGAAGTGCTTGAACGGTCAGTCAAACCTTCATATCCAACTTCTAACCTCAGTATGATGAGGAGAAGGACCACAGAACTCCAGCTGGCTGTGGTGAAATGACCCTGGATGAAGCTCAGGATGTTTTTTTAAGTACACAACAGCAGCTGACCTAAACAATGACCAGCTTTCTAAGTCACTTTAAAGACTCTAATCTGGTTAATTAGCTGCCTGACTTGCTAGTTAGATTCTTGGATGAAATTAATTGTTATACCGCAGTGTTTTACTCTCACTATCCAGAATTTGCTGCATCAACGCTTGTTCGTTTTTCAGTTTACTCACTTTTGGGAAGAATTGAGTTGATATATTTCTCATTCGAATTTGAATCAAGTGTGAGTGTACATTCAGTGTATGTGCACACAGTGGTTCTGTGAAAGCTAGCATAAGTGGTAGCATTAGCGTGTTTCCTAAATAGCTTGTGCTTCACCATGTATCACTATTGTCAGTGGTGTATTAGTGCTGGGTGACTTTATCTTCACCTGGATATGGAAAGAATTTGCTAATTGTGGTTAGAGTTAGGTGAATCAGAACCTGTTGGTACTGATCCTGAGCAGGAACTGA
>CM067485.1:30830141-30849010 GCA_034552555.1 Semaprochilodus insignis
CTCTCTCTCTCTCTCCCTCTCTCTCTTTTGTTTGCTTTTTTTCTCCCATAAACTCTCGAAATTGAATTTTCATCTAAAAGGAGCCACATTGTGTTTACGGCTCCACCGCCCCTCTTTTCATTCGTATTCTCTCCCTCTTTCTCTCTCTTTATCCATTCCCTGTCTCTCTATTTTCCCCTCTCTTTTCACAGTCTCTTCCTGCTCTCTCTATTGCTTATCTCTTTTTTCCCTTTCTACCTCTCTCTCTTATTCTCTCTTGCTCTTTCTTCCCACTCTCTCTCACTAGTCCCTCTCTTTTCTTTTTCTCACCCTCATTCACTTCTATCTTCATCATCCTCTCTCTTTCCCTCTCATAAACATACACACACACTTTCATTTCTTTTCTATCTCTTTGCTCCCATTCTCTCTCTCCCTTCATCATTTCTCTCTTTCCCCATCTATATCCTCCCATCCATCGCTTTTACACATTTCTCTTTTCCTTCTTTCTCTTTCTCTCTTCCCACTTTCTCACTGCTCTCTCTCTCCTTCTCCTGTTGTTGTTGCACTAACTCGTTAGGTTGATCGGGGGGAACTGATTAATGTACTTTAGTCTCTGTACACTGTTCTATACAGAACCAATTTAAAATGGTATATAGGGTTCTGCTACTGATATGCTGTCCAGCTTGTAACAATAGAAGAACTCGGAACCATACGGAACCATATAGCACTTATTCTCCATCAGTCTGAAGAACCATTTCACCATAATCTGTATAAACTGTGTAACATTCAGACTCTAAACCGGTGTCTGTAAACTATGTAATTAATATATATAACTATGTAATTACATGTTTACAGTGTAGTAATGACGGTCATAACAGTAGACCATTAAGGGTTAAAGGTGTTCTGCTGTTGCACTTCCTCTCTGCTCTTCATCCTTCCTGTTATTGATCACCTGACACATTTCCTCGTTACAGACACAGAGTTAATCGCTCAGAAAGCAGCTCAGCTAATTACACACATCACTATAACACAGAGAGAGAGAGAGAGAGAGAGAGAGAGAGAGAGAGAGAATAGTGGGAAAGAGAGAACAAAAGAGAGAATGTGAGAGAGGGGGAGAGAGAAAGACAAAGGCAAAAAGAGTGAACAGAGGGAGAATAAATAAAAGAGAGAGAGAGATAAAAGAGACAGGATACTGTAAAGAGAGAGAAAAGGCAGCAGGAGAGAAAAACAAAAAGAGAGGGAAAACAGAGCTGGAAAAGAGGACGAGAGAGAGAGAGAGAGAGAGAGAGAGAAAAAATGGGGAAGACAAAAAGAAGAGGGACAGAGCAAATAAGAGAGAGACAAATTAGACGGAGATAAAGAGTTTAGTGGGGAGAGAGAGAGAGGAGACAACGGGAAAATCAGAGAGAGGGAGAGAGACAAAAGTGAGGGAAAAAAGGCCTGGGAGAGAGAGAGAGAGAGAGAGAGAGAGAGAGAGAGAGAGAGAGAGACGGAGACAAAAGAGACAGAGGAAAGAGACAGGGAAAATCAGAGTCTGAGATGTCCTGACCGTGCGGCTCTGAGGGACGCGCTGGCGGTCACTTACAGTGTTTGTCTGTAGCAGTGGGCCATAACGGGCAGAGTTCGTTTAGCAATATTTAATTTATTATTAATTAACTTTAATTAATCGCCTCTCCTGGCGCGGTCAGACCAGTGCTCAGATCTAAATCTGGCTGGAGTTGACCTCCTGGCGGCCCCTCAGTGGGTATGACCGTGGGTCTACAGCGCTGTATGGAAGGACCATTAGCACTGATGCTAACAACAGTTCCTCAGAAACCCTCCCATCTCCACAACGGCGACTTTACAGGAGGAAGAAAAATCAGTGTACCCGGAACTGTTTCCAGGTCAGTTTAGGCCAATTTTATTAGTCCATTAATCCTGAAGTTCTGATAGAAGACAAACAATAACAGGAATGTTCACCAAAATCAATATAGACATGCGTACATGAGATTAGTGATTATAGGCTATCACCACTAATAATAATATTAGTGGTGATAGCCACACCCACCATTTAGGAACTGTGCTCTAATTGGTTGTATTAAACTAGTAACCCTTGTGATGTTGCCTTGAACACTGAAATACATCCACAGAGTAACAGGTTAAAAATCTAATTCATATTTTGGAATACTGGAATTCCAACAATAAACAGCTCATCCAATCAGAAACAAGACAGTATAGATCACAGATCTCTGTGAAACAGGCTGATGATATGGAGAATAAACGTCTGGGCCGAGATGCGAGAGCTCAGATTGTCAGAATGTTGAAACTGAATATTAAAGTGCGTTTGTTAAAAACTGAAGCGGCTCTCCGGAAATCGCAGAAAATCCACATCCGAGCTGAAAGCGCTCCTTTTCGGGGGGCTTTGTGTGAGCAGGAGTGGAAGGCAGGAAGTGATTTATTTAGCAGATTTAGATTTAGATTCCTCTTTTGATCAGAATTCGTCATCTAACCTTGGCGGAGTACAGCTGATTTAATCCCGGCGTTTTTTCCTGACATTCCTCCGTCTCCTTTCACACCGGCATGTGATCAGCTTTCAAAAGAGCCGGAAAAAAAGAAAAACCTTTAAAAAGATTTGATGCAATCAATGGTAACCCAACTCCTCTGGGAGCTGTGAGGAAGAGGTGACTGAAACCAGACAGGAGACCATTTCCCTTCAGCTGCTCTTATCTGCCTTTATTTATTTATTTCCGTCTGTTTTTCTTTCTTATGCTTTTATATCAGCGGGATTGAAGCGCTATGACGAGATCTCCGAGCTTTAACTTCAGTAAATCTTCTAACGTCTGAACGGAAGCAGACTGTAGTTTTGTCAGCCATTAGCGGCTCAATCAACCCATTAACGTACGCAAAACAAACAAATGGGGCACAAGTGATTTCTCAAAACCATCAAACCATGTGTGTCAAACGTGGAACTTGATCAGTTGAAGAGCAACATCATTCCTTCATCCCTTCATCCCTTCATTCCTTCATCCCTTCATTCCTATATCCGAATGCCAAAATTATTCTTTCATCCTTTCATTCCTTTATCCATCACCATCGTTCCTGCATCCCTTCATCCCTTCATCCATCACCAACATCATTCCTTCATCCCTATATCCAAATGCCAATTTTTTCTTTCATCCTTTCATTCCTTTATCCATCACCATCGTTCCTTCATCCCTTCATTCTTTCATCCATCACCAACATTGTTCCTTCATCCCTTCATTCTTTCATCCATCGCCAACATCATTCCTGCATCCCTTCATTCTTTCATCCATCGCCAACATTGTTCCTTTATCCCTTCATTCCGTAATCTATACACCAACACTGTTCTTCCATCCATTCATTCCTTCATTTTTTATTCTTCCATTTTTCTGTCCATCTGCACATCTGTTCATTTATGTCTTTGTTCATTCCGTTATCCATCGATTTATCCATCCATCCATCTGCATGTCTGTTCGTCTGTTCCTTTATGCATTGCTTTGTCGCTCTGTTTGTTTATACATTTACCTGTTCATCCATTCCATCACACATCCGTCTGTATGTGTGTCTGACTGTAATACTTTCATTAAACTCTATTAACGATGTCATTAACACCTTTAACTGCTTTAACTATGTGATTGAGCTTCAGCGTGATTAAGTGTTTCCACAGCATCATAATTCATAATCCTTTGTGCAGCATTACTGAAGCGAAGATGTTTCAGCAGACATTACAGACCTGGTGCTCAGGTAAAGGCAGTTTATGACCATCAAAATGGACATTTATGATACATATTTACAATAAACGTATTATACGGCACAGCTGGTTAATCAGCACTTACTGGCTTGTTAAGTCCAGGGAGGCGGGAAGTGGAGGTGCTGCTTTTTCTATTGGTCATCAGTCCAGTACAGAGGGGTCCAGTTTTATTTTTTTCAGTTCCTGCTCAGGATCAGTACCAACAGGTTCTGATTCACCTAACGCTAACCACANGTCCTGCTGCTCGTACAGAGAGGCTCTGGCATCTCAGGGAGCCCTCATGTCTTTCTTAGCTACTGGCTCTCTCCTTTAGTGAGGCTGGAATAGCTCAGCCTACCGGAGTCACTGCTGCACTCTGCTCCGCTCCCAGTGGAACTGACTGTCTGTGTGTTTCTTTGCGGATGGGTTCCCCTATCAAGTCTTGGTTCCTCTTAAGTTCCTTCCTTTTGCTCCGTTTTTTTTCCTGGCCATTGTTGCTCTGGTGATGTTCACTGGGGACCCAGATGTTCTGTAAAGCTGCTTTGTGACTATTGTAAAAAGCACCATATAGAGTCAGGTCCATATGTATTTGGACAAGGACGTATGCAAATGTCCATTTCTGAATGGACCTGACTGTGAATACATTGTAATCTGACTTGCACTTCTTCCTCCACTGAGGTAGGTGTTTAAAATCCATTAGTACATATGAAGGTGGAAGACCTGGTGGCAAAAGAGGACAGTAACATTGTTTGCCTCGCCCTTCAAGCTGAACATACAGGCTACATATGTTCCAGGCTTAGAAGACCTTTCAGACCAGCAGTGTAGTCTTAAATCTAGGGCTAGAGATATACGTGCTGTTTGGTCATGCCCTCGCATAGACAACTGGCTGCATCATGAACATAACTGTTCACATAGTTGTTCACATATGTGCTAGGCGTGTTACTGGAGGCTTCCTCTAGAGGGCAGTGCACTCTGTTTGTCCAGCATTTTCCACTGTGCATGGACATAACGGTCTCGGATTTGTTTCCATATCTACTTAAGATAATACTGATCTCTCGCCAGCTGTTCTGACAAGCATATGTCAACGTGCAGCGGCAATGATACATCACCATGTGCTGCTCTGGCCCTAGCGTATGCGTAGCGCTAATTTCCGAGAATGTAAGTGCTCTACAAGTGTGCAGCCGCCCTATTTAAAATGTTTCCAGACCCAGACATTAGTGACATCACTCCAAAGGTGTCTGAATGCTTTGGCCTCATTTGGAAGCCATGGTCTGTCTTTTACAACATTGCTAATAGCTTAATTTCAGTGCGGGGATGATAGCTAACTTAGCTAGCTAACCGTACACAGTAAACAGTGAGCATAATTATATGCGATAATCATACATGCACAAGAGCACAGTGATACACTGCATGCACTCATTTTGGGGAGGTAGCATTAAGACCCCCACCCCTGACGTTAGACCACCCCCCAGCCTCCCAACCCCCACCTATTGTCTCCTTCAACCTACAGCCACCAAACAGATCTCCAAACTCTAATCCACAGCCATACTGACCTGGACTCCTCTATGTGTTTATTCATCCCTCGTTCCTCCCATAGACTTCCAGCCTATCCTAGCGCTCACTGGGAGTAAGGCAGGAAACACCCTGGACAGGCACCAGTCCAGACATACTCGCACATGGGGGGCAACTTAGTATCTTCAGCTCACCTGCCTGCATGTCTTTGGACCGTGGACCCGAGGAAACCCACCCAGACACGGAGAGAACTCCACACAGAAAGGACCCCGGACACCCCAGCCAGGAACCAAACCCAGACCCTTGCTGTGAGGCAACAGCGCCACCCACTGTGCCATTTTGATTAACTGACTGCGGTTTTGCTTGTGAAACTTAATTCACGAGCCTTAATATCGTGTGTATCCGCAGCCGCCTCCTGGATAAAGATGCTGTTAAACCTTCAGTAATTTCTTTTGCCTCCTGTTCTGCTGCCAAGCCTGCATTTCTACCACTTCACCCTTCCAGTGTGAACACAGCCTGGGCAGTATCTGCAGCACCGCTGTGTTCTCTGCAGGTTCCTCTAAGTGTGTCTAAGTGCACTCTGATAGTCAATGTCATCTGTTTCCTCATCCATTCGCTTCGGTTAAGCCTTATTGTTGCTGTGGAAACCCGCAGAGCAGCGGTGTGGCGTCAGGAGCGGGACGAGAGTGGAGTCGGCATGTAGGAGGCCCAGCGTGAGGGGACATAAAAGACGGACTCAAATTGATCAGTAAATGACCGGGCAGGCTGGAGCGTCGGGGGAGGAGAGCGGGGTGAAATCCAGATGAAAGCGGGTTCGGGGTCGCAGCAGGCACCGAGCCCAGAGCTAATGACAGGATCTTCTGGCAGAGAGACAACTTTCCCTCTGATCCAGCGCTCATTGATTATTCATACGTAGCCCCGAAAGCCAGACCTGACTAGACGATCGCTGTTTCCGCGGCACGCGAGCACCCTTGATCCTTAAATCATCAAATCCTGCACGGCAAGTTCGCGCTTTCTGCCATGAGAGACGATTCTGAGGTCTCTCACAGAAAGACAGCTGTCGCGTACGCTCTCCTGGATCGGTGACAAGTGACAGCCATCTGTGGCATTTAAAACGGAGTTAAATATCAAACTGTAAGGACCCACAAGACACAAAACAGATGTTTGTTCACTCATTTACCCACAACTGTTAAAATACAGTACCGTGTAAAAGTCAGTGTCCAACTTCCATTCAATTCACTTCAATTCCATTCAATTTCACCTCAAAAGGAACCACATATTTATCAAAAAGGTTCCTCTAAATACAATACTAGATCTTTATTAGTGTGTATCCGTATTACAGCTTGTCTTCCTCTTCAGGAGACTCACTTTCAGTTTAGTCTTGGAAGGTGGTTTGGAATTTCTGCTTCTCACCATCCAAGTGACCCCCAACACGTTCAGTGATGTGGGAGTACGGACCTTGTGGTGGTCAGTTTGTTGTTCAGAGAACACCACCAACCTATTTGTGGCTTAAAGAAGGTTCTGAACACAGTTGACGATTGGTTGACAGCTCAGAAAAACAGCCTCTGATTCGTAGGCAAGTCAGAAACACAGCCTCTGATTGGTCAACAATGAGGAACACAGTCTCTGATTGGTCAATAAGTCAGAAACACAGTCTCTGATTGGTCAACAAGTGAGGAACACAGCCTTGGATTGGTCAAGAAGTAGGAAACACATATTTGGCTTGGTCGAGAAGTCAGGACCACAGCCTCAGATTGTCTGACAAGTCAGGAACACAGTCTCTGATTGGTCGATTGACTCAGGTGTCAGTGGATTGCTAACAGCTATGCTAACAACAACAACGACTGTGTTTAAGAGAGAAATTAAACTGATAAACAATCGTGGATTAATTCTACATCTTCAGAAAGGCCTCAGTGAAACAGACCAACGTTACCAGAAAGAAATGAAAGTAGTTCTCCAGGACGCAGCATTCCCAGGACTTCTCCTTTCATGTATGACGTCCTTTGATGTTGTATGAGACATTGTTGAACTGAGAGGGTTAAGAGCCTCATCCAAGGACCTTTACTGTCATAGTGTGGCGTGCTTCCCCAGCCGGGGAGTCAGGCCCTACTCTGGCGTGTGGAGGGCCGCAGTGTTACCCACCACACCAACCTCATTAAATTTAACACCAAACTAATTTAGTTTTAGCCTTGTAACGGGGAAGGGAACCAAATTTGTTCTTCGTTCTGCCTCTTTAGATTTCAGCCCTGCTTTCACACAGCACCGCTAAATTACCTTAACGTCTGGAGGTCATGGCACACTGACCACCAAGCTTTGGCCAAATACCATCTTTGTAATGTCACTGCAAATTTGTACCGCATGAAGCCTTGCCTGAAGAATTTTGCTCATGTGAGTGGACGTTTCTGAGGTTCCACATCAAAATGAGCCTGTCAAAATGGGAAAGAACATTCTAGAACAGTGTTTTCCAGCTCAGTCCTCAGAGACCCCCGACAGTCCACATTTTCCTTCATCCCTGTGTGTTGTGATTTAAGTTAGAGCAAAAACAAGGACCATCTGAGTGGGGGGGGGAGAACCTTAAGAACCGGGTTGGGAAACACTTGTCTAGAACATTGTACATGGGGAAATTATTCCATGATACTGTGAATGGGAAAGAACTGTGTGAGGAGAATTTTTAGAATAGTGTGAATAAAGGAGAATATTTAGACCAGTATGTACGGAGGAGACCTTCTAGAACAATGTTAACTGGGAGAACACTCTAGCACAGTGTGAATACAGATATACAGAGTGAATTTGGACAAGCATTCCAGAACAGTGTGTATAGCAGAGAAAGCATCCTTGGCAAATGAGTTTCTAAAACATAATGGATTTGGGACATTCTAGAACAGTCTTAATGGTGAACATTCTAGAACCATGCAAATGAGGAGCACATTCCAGAACTATCTAACAGAGATCATTTGGGAGATAATTCTTGAACTGACCTCTTTTATAACAGGAGGTAGACTGTCTAGAACAATATGAATGGGGGAGACTTTTCTAGAATGGGGAGAACATTGTAGAACAGTGTAATTTGAGGGAACATTCCTGGAGTGAAATTGGGAGATGACTATGTGGGTAGGGCAACGTGACTGGTGGAAACCTTTCTGTAACTGTGTGAATGAAGGGAACATTCTAGATCAGTGTAAATAAGAGAACACTGCAAAACAATGGGAACAGGTGAGACCTTTCGAGAACAGAGTGAAATGGGGGAGAACACTGTAGAACAGTATAAAGAGAGAGAACATTCCCACAGTGAATTTGGGAGAGGAACATATTTTACAACATTGTGAATGACGGAGAACCTTGTAGAGCAGTGAGCTTCTAGAACAAGAGCTTCTAAAACAGGATGAGTGATGGAGAACATTGCAGAACAGTGTGAATGGAGGAGTACACAGGAGAACAGTGTGAATGGAGGAAAACACTGTAGAACAGTGTGAATGGAGGAGTACACAGGAGAACAGTGTGAATGGAGGAAAACACTGTAGAACAGTGTGAATGGAGGAGTATGCTGTAGAACAGTGTGGATAGTGGAGAACACCGTAGAACATTATGAATGGTGAAGAACAGTGTACAACGTTGGGTCTAGTCGGTTCCTCCTCCTGGTGACCAAATGATCTCTCTGATCGTCTCCATCCCTCCTGTCCTCCTGCACTCGGGAGGTCACGTTTCAGCTGTTCTCTGACTGTAAGGACTTCCTCTCTCTCAAGCCAAACAAGCCTCCTCCTCTCGCCCAGGAGAGCCAACAAATTGGTCCTGCAGGCAGCAGTGGGTGAGCTGTATAATTAAGGAGAGTGAGGAGGCTGTCTCATTCAGAGCGACCGGCCGAGGCAGATTAATATTCAAGCCTGGACGCTCGGTCTGAGGGAAAAAAACCTTCTTGTTTCCATAACCTCCTCCGCGTGGGAGAGGATGCAACGGGAGCTCCGACACAAACATCAATTTAGTTTAACTCCGGCAGCCTAGTTAATGTTTCATACCTGCACAAACAGAACCGTATGTGTGTTTATATTAATACCAGGCGTGTAACAGAACCGGGCGGAATTGTCTGACCGTGGTAGTCCGTTTGATCCGCGTCACCTAATAGTGTGTAGTCGTTAAAGCTTTATTGGCACCGTGGTGTATTTCTGACAGGTGCTCTGCCTCAAAGAAGCCTCAAATCCACGGCGGCCATCTGAGACCACACCTGATAAGCTTTACAAACACCTCTGCAAACACTACACAGCCCAACAGCCCCCGCTCTGAACACCGCCTCAGCCTCCACACAGCTAAAACACACTGTGCTTTAATCCTAACAGATACTTACAGCAAGAACCCAACACAGGCTGCAGGTCCATATCGGATCAATCCCACAGCACAGTCTGACTGATGGACAAAGGTTCTACTCGTGCTGGTGTTCTACCAAAGTGACCATCACTCCGTTGGCACTCCACTGCAAAGAATGAGATCTTGGCATGCAGAATGATCTTATATCTAGTTGATATGTCTTATGTTTCTCGTTTTGAGATTGTTTTAAGCTCATTTAACTGATTTCTAGACCTCTAGTACTTGCTCTAAGTGATTTTAGTAAGTCAAATTTTCTTACCTAGCTGGTACATCATTTGGTCTGGCAAAATTCTTACAATAAGTTAAATTATCTGCCAATAGATGAAAGAAAATTGGCTTAAAATCACATAAAACAAGTAAAAATGTCTGGAAATAAATTAAATAATCTTAAATAGTTAATTTAAAAAATGATATAATTATGTTATAATGTTATAATATTATAGTGTTATAATGCTAAAAAATAAACTTAAAATTAGCTTAAAATAAGAAACGTAAGTCATATCAATTACATACGTGTCCGTGTATTAATTAAATACATTTGGTGTATATTGTGTATATTTAATATCTCTCTGTTTATTTTGTATGGGTTGTGGTGTATATTAATGCTGCCCTGCTGTAGAGTATTAACCTGAGCCTCACCACCAGCAATTCACTGCATGACAAACAAACCTGAAACCTGAAACTTAAAAATAATAAATATAATAAAAATAATAAATATAATAAATATTTACATACTGTGATCTCACCACATGCAGCGCAGTGCTTACTGAATGATGGTCACTATATCGGCGGGTCGTTTGGCCTGCCTCAAGCAGATTCCTTACATTTACATCTTATCCAGAGCAACTTACAGCCGTGCTTAGTGTTCCGCCAGAGAACGTTTCCTAGCTGGTACAGGAAGGTTAGAGTCTAAAACTCACCTTCAGCTCAGACGCAGCCCGAACAAGAGCCAGTGCTGATACCTAGAGAGAAGAAATGTTCAGCATCAGTGCAAAACAAAGCCTTTCAGTACAGACATCTACTAGTGCTCACTCACTTCAGTGCTTCACACAGAGACGGTCTTCAGTCTGCGTTTGAATATGAGATTAAATTCACTTCAATTCTTAAAATAAGAAAATTATTAGAAAATATAGAAGATTTGGCTCATTAAAAATCACATAAAACAAGTAAAATGTCTATGATTAAGTTAAATAACCTTAAAATGATCTTAAACAATCTCAAATTAAGAAATATAAGATACATAAATGAAATCTAAGATCATTTTATTCATGTACAGATCTCATTTGTGCAGTGCTCACGGATAATGGTCACTATACTGGCAGATTATTTGGCCTGTTTTAGGCAAAATTCCTTAAAATAAGAAAATTATCTGAGTATATAGTGGGTAAATTTGAAAACTAAAATCAGGTAAAACATGTAACAATGTCTAGAATTAAATTAAATCATCTTAAAATTAGCATAAAACAATCTCAAAATAAGAAATTTAAGATATATCAACTACAAATAAGATAATTTCACGTGCCAAGATCTCCTTTTTTGCAGTGTGGTCGCTAAAACCGTCTGTCTTAATGCTGTTCCTACTTACGGTTCTACTTTAGCACATGCAGGAACAGAAGATCGGACACATTTGGTGATCACCTATAGGATAACATATAACCTGCAGCCATTTTGGTCAGATTCTGAAGAAGAGACGGGCCACAGGACTGCATCAGATTCCCAACTTTAATCCTTGATCCCAAACAAGCTTTTCGGAACAACTAAACAATCCGGAATCAACCAGAAACCAACAGAATACAGATCACCAAATGGTCAAGAGTCATGGCATACTGACCACCAAGCCTTCGCCAAATACCTTAATTCTAATGTGGTACTGGATGTGATCCAGACGGGACCAGAAGACCAAAACAAAGCACTGTGGTTAGGACCCACATCCAAACCAGCGAGAGAGGCACCGGGTGGGACGAGCACCAACTCACCTAATGACCAGTAATCCCTGTCCCACTCCGATGATGTCCACCTTATATCTAGGCCTGTGGAGGAGCCGATGCACGTCAGTACGAGTGACCCAACGGGCTTTATTTACAGACTTACACGGGACATAATCCAAAACAGCCTTTTCAGTCTTTAGTGCTCGTTTCACTCTCTCAGGCGTGTGGTGTGAAGGTCCTTCTCACTCCCCAAACTGACTGTTCCTCCTCCGATTCTCCTCAGCTGTGCCTGATCAGAGGAGGAGCGTGTGTCGTGGGCTTGACGATAGCTGGGAACTCTCAACCACCGCAGAACTCAAACACACCAGGCAATTCAGGGAGCGCCCGGTGCAGAGACGTTTTCCAAAGGAACTTCTGGAACTTTTTGAAGTTCCAGAAAGCTACACACCATAACCGCACCAACAAGCAGATCAGATGGGACGGAATCACTACTGCCTATTGATTTATTCCATCACCCTTTTCCACATTTCGGCTTTAGTGATATTCTAACCCCTCCCCTCATCCTGTCCGGCTTTTCCGTTGTCCAAAAACGCAAAAAGGTGGATGGAAAATCCACTAATGGCACAATTCCGAGGAGAGTTCCCTGTAGACTGGGATTTTATCCACTGCTGGTAGACCCGTATGACCGTACGCTTCCATACACCTGCAGATTCAGCTGCTTCCTTCACACTATGGTCTTTGGCACGCCCAAATGCAGTCACTCCTTTTAGCCAATCATTAACATCTGCTCTGGAGACATTTTCCACACATGGAACGAGACATTCCCTGCACTGCACCACCTCTTCCCAATCTATGGATCCCGTCACTCACACCCCGCCCCATCAACCTCGTGCAGCGCCATCTGCAGGAACCTGAAGTTACTACCACCTTAAACTGGCTAGCTGACTCACTGTTTGTCCGGTGAGCTTATAAAACAGATAAACGGACCAGAACGTAGATACAGCTGTTGTGTATCTGACTGTAAAGCAGCGGAACCACAACATGCTAGAAAACAGTTGCTGTATTTGGTGTAGCTCTAGTTTTCCCCCTTCTCGTGCTTTTGTGTATGTGCTGTGTGTATGTTGGGTTTCAGAAAGCGTCAGCGCATCACACCGGTACGTTCCGGCCACATCGCTCTGTTCTCTGCTGTGCAGGTTTTTTGGAAACAGTAAAAATCCTTCAGTCTTTCGAAGGTTATCATACATCTGAGCCGCCCGCGCTGACAATAGAGCCTTTATTCATATCATACCTGCCGTCAGCGCGCGCTCTTCTCCTTCCCCGCGTTCAGGGTCAGAGCGCTAGCGCTGCCGGAGCGCGGAGCTAAATAAACACAGCGCACCCCGGAGCACTTCCACTTGTCCAGCCTTTTATATCATGTCAAGGCAGTAACAATCTCGTCATGCATCTTCAGTCTTCAGTCCAGCGTTTTATTGATTTGTGATGAGTGGGTGCAGAACGGTTCCCGGGTTTAGACGGCGTCTTGGTTCTGGCCGGCTGAGTGGGCGCTGCTGATTATTCCGCTACAGGAAGTTGGAGAATAAACAGACAAAAGGCCAGCGCATGGAAAATAACTGTGCTTTTTGTTTTCCTTAGCAACTCACCGGGTCTTCTGACATCTATTAACCGGTCACCACGCGACGTCTTTAGTGCAGGGCCCAGTGCAGAGGTCATTTCTCATCCACCTCCATCATCATGGTCATCATCTTTATCGGTCACGATTAATCAGCTTATAGTACCTAAGAATATGGATCCTATCGGAGCTTAAATCCTGACCTGGACAGCATTCACACTTCCAGTTTACAGTTAGGAATCACCTCAGTTTATACCGTGTGTTATTACGGAGCTAAAAGATTTGATTAAGTTTATTAGGCAGGTTTTATTAAACAAACAGGGGGTCAAATTCAACAAGCAACTCAGAGTATACATACCAGAAGGGAAGAGAACAGAGCCAGAACCCACGAGACAAACCAGGGTCAAAACCAGAACAAGCCAATAGAACCAGCAAATAAGTTAAGGGGAGAACCAAAAGACAACAAACCAACGTCTCAAAACAAAGGGTGAGTGCAAACAGACAGGTAAATAAGCAGGAGAAGTTAAAGAGGGACAGGTGAGACAGATTAGAACTGAACGGGAAGATGGGTCATGATTGGTGGACTGGGAGCACATGGGTGTGATGTCATGCAGAGATGGCTGATGGGAGATGTAGTTCAGAGCATCGGAGGAAGGATGAGAACCCAGAAGCGTGACACATAGCTCTTACAGGTGAGTCACAAGAAAACACTTTTAGATGTTGAATTAAATATTTCAAGATTTTTTGGGTGATTCTAGACTCAGTGAACACAGACACGCCCCTCTAACTGGATGTAGTTGGTGATCTTAAAGACTCTACAGTCGTACACTGAACAGCTCCAACTGATGAGAGTCTGAACCAGTACATACCCTGATACACCACATATCCTCTTGATGTACCACAGTATGATATTTCTCCATATCTCCACCTCTAATATATATTTAGTGGTGTAAAAACTTTGATCTCTTTTTCTGCACAGTGTAAAAGCTCTAGTTCTCCTTTCAGTTTAGTGAATATTCATGAGGGACCGACCAATAGAATTGCTCCAAACCTGCTTAGTAATAAACCTTGTTCTATCAGCTCCACTGCAGGTTAAGAAAGCTGCTTCATCCTCCTGTAAAGGTCCATTCTGGAGGGTTTTAAGGTGGACTGTATAATTCCATGAGGGCTAGTTTATAGTTTGGTGTCTTCACTTTTATTCTACAGTAAAGCTTTAAGATACACAGAAGGAGAACCTGCTATGAGGAGAACCTGCTATGAGGAGAACCTGCTATGAGGAGAACCTTCTATGAGGAGCCGTGCCTAAACTTTTGACTGGTAGTGTACATGTGATAAAGACAACTGATCCAGCCTGTGTGAGAACTGTATGGGTATGGCAAATGAGTAGCTTGACTGACAGCACTCAACACGCCTAGCATGCTCCGCCCCTCTAACTGTAGTATCGATCTTCTCGTCAGGATGGCAGCTGAATTCGTCTTGCTTGTGGCAGAGCCTGAAAGCTATATAAAGGCCAAGGTTGAAGACAACGTGTGCGAGAGTGGAGCTGACGGGCTGGGTAATGACGGCTGGTACCTGACAGCGTACGCAGCCTTTTATTTAGCAATGCTGCATAATAAAAGAGAGTGTGTTTCCATCACTGGGATCACTAATAAAACCCTGACGACAGAGTCCGGCATTCAGAGTTCTGCTTCAACCGACTGAACTCCTCAGTGAGCCTGATGACATTAGACCAAACTACGACTCTGCACAACGTGGCTGCTTAAAATAACAGGCAATTAAGAGAGCGGTAGAAAAGGAAGCGATAGAATAGTTGTCAAAAACCGCTTTGCTAACTGTCGTGCCCATCATGAGGTGATGTTCTGGCTTTTGTTGTCTCGCAGGAAGGCGTGATGGAGCAGATCAGTTAATTTTCAGAGGAAGAGCAACAAGCAGAAGTCTGAACACTGATGGAGGAAATCTTGACAGCAGAAGAATGATTAATGTGTGTTTTCTGAAAACTCCATCTCAGAGCTGACAGATGCGGCATGACGCTGTGGTCTGAAGTGCTGCAGATTTATGATAGTTTAAAAGTTTCAAAGTGTTATCACTCTAAACTTCTGAACCGCTGGTGACGGAGTGATGTAGAGGGACACACCGTAGAAGAAGGTGAACGATTCGAAGGACATCAGAAAAACAGTACTGAGAATTTTACTGATAAAGAATATACGCCCAACGTCCACTTTATTAGAAACCACCTACTTTATAGGCCAAATATAGAGTTATACACTCGACCTAACGAGAAACTGTAGAACAGACTCAGTTTATACCACAATACCTACATTTAGAGCTTAGAGTTATACACTCGACCTAACGAGAAACCGTAGAACAGACTCGGTTTATACCACAATACCTACATTTAGAGCTTAGAGTTATACACTCGACCTAACGGGAAACTGTAGAACAGACTCAGTCTATACCACAATACCTACATTTAGAGCTTAGAGTTATACACTCGACCGTAGAACAGACCACATTTGGGTGGTGGTGAGCTCTGACACTGCGACACTGATGGTGGTGTTGGGTTGTGTCTATCAGAAACCCTGCTCTGAAATATTTAGTGCTGTTTTATTCTTTATTGAGAAAGTGGAGGTTCTGCCTCCTCCTTACCCAGGATGCCTTTCTGCAGGCATGTGGGGAGGGTCTGCCAGAGGGACTTTGGAAGCATTAACATGTAAAAAGCTTTTAAAGTCATTTTGCTTCTGACAGCTCACTCAGTACGAGATTAGACGTTTTTAGACAGCGATCAACTCTTTCTTTTTTTCCCCATTTTTCTTTTTGAGATGAGGAGAGTGGCAGCTGTGATCCAAAGAGCCTCAGAGAAATCAGAAGCTTCGGCATGTGGTCAGTTCATCAAACAGCTAAATCTGCACAGAGATATATTTTATTAATGGGATTTTAATGATGGCATTGAGGAGACCGGCTCTTCGAAAAAGCTCTGTTCACTGGTGCTGCGATTTCAACCCCAAAACCTTCAGCGCTAAACCCACACGTTCCGAACACAACAACACGGCTCCGAGTCACTAATGCAAAACCAGAAACCAAATGGTAATGATTTGATTACATTTAATACCACAAACATAATAAATTAAGGAGATTACGAGATTAATGTGGCTCCTCATCCTCTTTTAAAACCCAACCAAGACGTATAATTAAACAAAATAAAAATCTGATTTAGTAGTTCATGCAAGATTAACCCTTTCAGCTCTACTTCCTTTTGTGTTTACTATTACCGACAAATATGCTTCTACATATCTCCCAGATACAGTCTCTCACAAAAAAGAGTGCACCCCTCAAATTCCTGTAAATATTTTATTATATCTTTTTATGGTACAACACTGCAGATATGACCCTTTGATACAATGTACAGTAGTCAGTGTACAGCTAACAGTGTAAATGTGCTGTGTCCTCAAAATAATTCAACACACGGCCATTAATGTCCAAACCGCTGGCAACGAAAGTGAGTACACCCCTAAGTGAAAATGACCAAATTGGGCCCAAAGTGTCAATATTTTGTGGCCACCATTATTTTCCAGAACTGCCTGAACTCTTCACTAGAGCTTCACAGGCTGCCACTGGAATCCTCTTCCACTCCTCTATGACAACATCACAGAGCTGGTGGACGTTAGAGACCTTGCTCTCCTCCACCTTCCGTTTGAGGATGCCCCACAGATGCTCAATAGGGTTTAGGTCTGGAGACATGCTTGGCCAGTCCAGCACCTTTACCCTCAGTTTCTTTAGCCAGGCAGTGGAGGTGCACAGCAAATTCACACTGTTATACAAACTGTACACTGACTACTTTACATTGTATCAAAGGGTCATATCTCCAGTGTCGTACCATAAAAAGATATAATAAAATATTTACAAAAATGTGAGGGGTGTACTTACTTTTGGGAGATACTGTATATGAAATATATATAGCTCCTATATGCTAGAACAGGAGATATCGGTCCATGAACGCCCTTGATAAACGCTCCTATACGCCAGAACAGGAGATATCGGTCCATAAACGCCCTCGATAAACGCTCCTATACGCCAGAACAGGAGATATCGGTCCATAAACGCCCTCGACAAACGCTCCTATACGCCAGAACAGGAGATATCGGTCCATAAACGCCCCCGACAAACGGTCCTATACGCCAGAACAGGAGATATCGGTCCATAAACGCCCTCGACAAACGCTCCTATAAGCCAGAACAGGAGATATCGGTCCATAAAGGCCCTCGATAAACGCTCCTATACGCCACAACAGGAGATATCGGTCCATAAAGGCCCTCGACAAACGCTCCTATACGCCACAACAGGAGATATCGGTCCATAAAGGCCCTCGACAAACGCTCCTATACGCCAGAACGGGAGATATCGGTCCATAAACGCCCTCGACAAACGCTCCTATACGCCAGAACGGGAGATATCGGTCCATGAACGCCCTCGACAAACGCTCCTATACGCCAGAACGGGAGATATCGGTCCATAAACGCCTTCGATAAACGCTCCTATATGCTAGAACAGGAGATATCGGTCCATAAACGCCCTCAATAAACGCTCCTATACGCCAGAACAGGAGATATCGGTCCATAAACGCCCTCAATAAACGCTCCTATACGCCAGAACAGGAGATATCGGTCCATAAACGCTCATATTAAATGCTTATATACATGATATCTGTGTTCTGAGAGAATAACACACGTGTCTCTCATTCAGGTACTTTTAAAGCAGTGAAGCTGTGAGGGGAAGGTGGAATTTTGGCCAGTCTGATTAATCCCAATAATGGACTCAGCCGTTATGGTCAGTGTCCTGTGACTCTGTGCTATAGAGGCATCAGCCTATTACTAAAACTATTTCCAATTAAAATACGATTACTTGCTCTTCTGCACACACTGTACATACGGGCTTCTCCTGCTGGAACGTCTCATTTCTGAAACACCATAAACCTTCGGTGACAGTACAGACCAGACGGAGTGATGAAGTGCTGCCGTGTGGTCGAGTTCAGGGTTTGGTTCCTGTGGTGTGGAGGTCGTGTAGAGAGATGAAATGATGGAATGTAAATAATAGCGGTTGTGTTCCAGTCTGACTGCTCTGTCTCAGGGCTGTAAACGATGAACTGAATCCTAATGCGATGGAATGAAATTATTGTGGTCGGGTTCTGAATATTTCCCTGATTAGAGGTTTAATTAAAACCTCTGGTTGATCTTTATGACTCTGTTGATGCTGCTTCTGACTGATATGGTTTAATACAGTGTAATAAATGTGTAATAAGTGTTTGTAGTGTGGCTGCTGTGTCTGCACTTGCTGGAACTTTACTGTCCGTATGTTTTCTGTTCTTGTTCTGCTAATGGACTTTTGGACCTCGCCTCCCTTTGTGTGTGCCATGGTGCGGGTTGAGACCTGGACGGCACAGTGGAGACTCTGTGATGAGTGTATTGGGGAAGAGTCCCGACAAACGACATCAGCCACTCACATGTGAGCCGAGGAATGTCTGTCATTGTGTACATGAAACACAGCTGCACTTATCCTCCCTCCCTCTCTCTCTCTCTCTCTCTCTCTCCCTCTATATCTCTCTCTCTTGCCCTCTGTCTCTCTCTGTATCTCTCTCCCTCTCTCCCTCTGTATCACTCCCTCTGTATCTCTCTCTCTCTCTCTCTCTCTTTCTCTCTCTTGCCCTCTGTCTCTCTCTGTATCTCTCTCCCTCTCGCCCTCTCTATCTCTCTCTCCC
>CM067485.1:30849510-30863566 GCA_034552555.1 Semaprochilodus insignis
GATTAAGTAGCTTCTGCTTTTTGGACCGTTCCGATGTACTGTTTTCCTGAAACAACCGCTCCAAGTCGGATTTTTTCCCATAGGGAATGAATGGCGGAATGTTGAGCAAATTCAAATGTAACTGCCACAAGTGACTCATACACACACATACACACGAGTACTCAGCACTAACAGCTACAACAGTGGGTTTCAGGTGGAACTGGATTTAAGGTGGCAGCGCATTTAAGGTGGCAGTGATTTCAAAATATAAGTATATTTAAGGTGGCTGTGAATTTAAGATTGTAGTGAATTTAAGGTAGCAGTGAATTTAAGGTGGAAATAATTTTAAGGTGGTAATGGATTTCAAGGCGGCAGTGAATTTAAGGTGGCACTTAATTTAAGGTACCACAGCTTTTTTACAGCAGATTCTCTATTAATCTGAAGAACCCATTCAGGATGCAAAGCAGCTTTTAATTTTGCTAAGGAACCCTTAAAGAACCATCTTTTTCAAGTGTGTAGGTGAATGTAACATTAGCTGTGCGCTCCAGTTAGGAGGCAGAGATCTGAGTTTGCATGCTCCTGAGGCAGTATAAGTCAGCAGTCTTCTAAGATGCCTTATTTTGAGGTCTGAAGGCGGTGTTGCATGTGTCCTTCTCAGTGAATGTATTCCCTTAACACTGTTCACCGGCTGAGAGTTCCGTTCAGCCGCTTCGGTTTGACAAACATGGTGGATGTTTACAATTGTTCTGGATTTCACTCTTTTGACTTACTGCCATCTGTGATGGACCGGTGGCCTGTCCAGAGTGTTTCCTGCTTTCTGCCGGATGATCACTGGGAGCTCCAGCACCCCCCGGAACCCAGACGGATAAGGAGCTCAGAAGATGAATGAATGAATTTACTTGCCTGATGCAACCAACCCAACAGCTAAGTTTTAAACTCTTTACATGAGTGCTAGTTAGCTTAGCTAGTGGGCTAGCTATGCAAACACACTGGCTCTTAAATATGAGAACGGAGGCCGTGTTTTGGCAAGAACCTGGCGAATCTGCGCTTCAGTATACTGTATACTGTACAGACAGAGAGAACGTGCGATTCTTTAAATCTCGTTTTGGGAGAACTGTCATACGAACTCAGCTAGTGTGGGATTTTATGGGTGAGCGGAGCTGTGCCGTGCAGAACCACGTTCTCGTTAACGAGCGAAAGCACAGCATGATAAATAAAAGTCTCTCTCGTTTCTGTCACTTCCTGTCTGCTCCTGTAAAAGTCCATCTGTTACTGGTGTTATTAGAGAGTCACGGAAAATATCATCAGTGCAGAAGCAGTGAAATACAGTAATTGGATTGTGAGGCCTGGAGCTGAAGGCAGTGTCCATTTCAGCAGGAAGCATTAACGCCAAATCAGATTACACCTCACTGAACACTGACCACCCGCCTTTATTACTGTTACCACTGCTGCTTTTGTTTTGTAGGGTTTTTTTGTGTAAACGACTCAGACTGTCTTTTCTCCACGACCAGCACGTCACACTGACAGAAGAGAGAGAGAGAGAGTGTGTGTGTGTGTGTGTGTGTGTGTGTTGTGTGCGTGTGTGCGTGTGTGTGTGTTGTGTGTGTGTGTGTGTGTGTTGTGGTGGATGATGAAACTGAACACTAATGAGAGACGACAGAAAACATGCACTCTCTCTCTCTTCCTCTTTCTCTCTCTCTCTCACACACACACTCACACACACACACTCACACACACACTCACACACCTGTGGCCAGCTGGATTTGCTGTGTGTGTGTTTCGGGGGGACACTCTAATGAAAAAACACAAACAGAGAGAAGAAACTAGCAGAAACGCTTTAAAGCTTTGAAGTTGCTGTAATGCCCATATAAGGAGTTCAGAGTTTAAACTGTGTTTATCTGTATGGGTAAAATCCCATTTTCAGGAATTCCCGCTATCCTGTCCTTTCCTGGTAACTTTAAACAGCTCCTTTATAATGCCACGTAGTCTTAATGTTCATTTTGTCACATACTTTGTATTTTGTGCGGTTCCCCGTTACATCATTCACTGTCCTTCCAGATGGCTGGATTAGCATCATCGGAATAACCATCATGGAGTTCTTTGAGAAGCTCTTTTGGACTCATGAGTGTAGAACTCTCACGTAAAGCACAGCTTCCATACCAGTTTAAGGGTTCTAATCAGAACTTTTACAGTACATGGAGGTGCTGCATGCTCGGACATATCATAGGCCATATACCACATACAGCAGCACTATATGTGATTTACATGTTCTACACATCAGGGTGATTAATCAGAACAGGTCTTTGATGTTTAGACCTTAAATAATTGGAAATATACCACCTATTTTTTAATTAATGCATTTAGAAGCTAATTCACTGTGACGTGTGACGCGTGACAACAAACCGTTCATCTTGGTGCTGACCACGGTGCCTCCACACACGGATTCGTTGGTCGTCTCCACCAAGACAAAAGCGGGACTCGTCACTGAAGATGACCCGCTGCCATTCTGAGTCACTCCATGACAGTCTGGTACGACACCATTGCAGTCTTTGGTGACGGTGACGTGGTGTTAAGGACAGTCGTGGTAACGGTCTGTGTGCATGTGGTCCTGCGTGGTGCAGCCGTCTGCCAATGGTGCTGCACTAACAGGATGACTCATGGAGGACACCACTGCTCGCTGGATGTCTGTAATCGTGGCTGTTGGGTCAGTCAGGTACAGAGATAAGACCCGTCCTTGCTTACGACACATGCGCAGCCGAGTGTGAAACTTGAATCATTAATATGTCTCACAACATCAAACCTACACACCAAGTCTCAGTCCTGTAGGCTGATTCCTTTTTGCTGCAGCTGGAAGGAGCTATTTGTGGAACTATTGTTTTGATGATGAGTGTCCACTTCTGTCCACTGTATTTAAACCAGCTACTTAAAGACAACACAAATCCTTTATTTAATTTTCCCAGATCTAGGACCGCTTGCTCTACGAGTTCGATATGTTTAGTCAAGTGTGAAAGCTGTTTTGGAGGCCGGTAGTGACCCAGAGACCCGAGCCCTGGTCCCCCTGAAATCGGTCGTTTGAGGTTCACTTACAGAAAACTCTGACACAGTCTGCAGCACGTGTGGAAGCGTGTGGGGCTGCATGATTGATTCGTTTTGGAACGTGACTGTTAGGGACAGAAAGCACCATTCCTTACCGCTGTTGTGTATGTATCCAAGGAAAACAACAAAAAGCAGATTTTATGGATATGTGTGTGCCTGGAGAACTTACCTGGAGAAGAGATGGACCAGGATGTGAGAAGACGACGAGCCGGTGGAGAGAGTGTTAGGCTCTGGGCGATAGTCTGTTGGTGAACACTGGGTGGACCGCAGTTTGAAACATCTTTGAGGACCAGCTACACCACTTCATGGAGGTAGTATTCCCAACAGCAGTGGCCTCTGTCAGCGGGATAATGTGCCCTGCCACACTGCACAAGACGCTTGTGGGGAACATCATGATGGAGAGTTCAAGATGTCACTCTGGCCTCCAAATTCCAAAGATCTCAACCCGAGGATCTGTGGGACATGGGACAACATGTTCGATCCACAGAAGCTCTGGCTCACAATTTGCTAGATGTAAAGGATCTCCTGGTGCTGTTGCAGTGCCAGATACCAGAGGGCACCTTCAGAGGTCTTGTCAAGTCCATGTTGAGTTGTGGGTTCCACGTGGAGCACCAAGATAATGTTCATTTTGTCACATACTTTGTATTTTGTGCGGTTCCCCGTTACATCATTCACTGTCCTTCCAGATGGCTGGATTAGCATCATCGGAATAACCATCATGGACTCTTTTGGACTCATGAGTGTAGAACTCTCACGTAAAGCACAGCTTCCATACCAGTTTAAGGGTTCTAATCAGAACTTTTACAGTACATGGAGGTGGAGTCCATGCACAGACTCTCCAAAGAACCATGCATTAAGAAAGTTCCTTATGGAACCCAAGTGGGAGAGAACCCGTTTTGGTTGAAGGGTGTAGTTGTGCTATCAGCTGCTCTGTGTGCTCTGTTCACTCTGTTTCTGCCTCGTTTACCACGTACAGCAGCACCATATGTGATTTACATGTTCTACACATCAGGGTGATTAATCAGAACAGGTCTTTGATGTTTAGACCTTAAATAATTGGAAATATACCACCTATTTTTTAATTAATGCATTTAGAAGCTAATTCACTCCAGTCTGCGGAAGCGAGTTTACACAAACGTTATTATTAGTGTCAAATTGGCTTGTTTACTCGACTGCAAACGCGCCGCTTAATACAGGCTGTAAACATCAGTTAAGTTGAGAATTATGTTTCATTTGTTTCTGTTTGTGTTTTTTAGGACTCCAGACAACAAACAGGTCTGTTTAGCGCAGCAGCCTGTGAAGCTAAAAGAAATCAAAGGCGGATAATCTGAGAGTCGGAAGTGTTTGCGTCCACATTAAAGTGAGCGGTCTGTGCCTCTCGACGCCGTTGGTTCGGTGGGCTTCGCTAACCCAATTTCTATTCTAATTCCGAGTGCCTTAATTTATTCATCTGCTGAAGGGAAATAGAGGAGGATGAGAAAGACAGGGACGTGGAGAGAGGGGGAAGAAAAAAAGCAGAAAATGAGCCGCTGCCAATTACAATCTGCGTATGATTGGTGCGGGCAGCTGGCAACGTCCTCAGGATAAATTACAATACAGACGCGAGCTTAGCGCAGGCTAAGATAAGATGGCATTTGTTTTGTTGCCCTGTCTGCATTATTAAAGCTGAATGTCACTGTGTGTGGGATGTATATCCAGCTCCGGTGCTCCGGGGAGGCGCTGCGTCGACTCCTGCCGGCAGTCCGGGCTCTGTCAGCTGAGCTGGAAGGCCAGATGTGTCGGTCACTGCCCGGAGACACCGGCGTGTGAGGAAACGGCCTGGAGAGCGTGTATAATGCACTCACTGCACACCCAGAGATTGTGGGAGGTTTTGGTGCTGTCAGTGTTAAACTGCACGTCACTTTCCACAGCTACATCATGGAGTTACATCTACAGAACACGCAGTGCCCCAAATTAAACCTCAGCTGAGCTCAGTGTTTGGTCTAATCCACGAATAACTGCAGCTCCCCCTCAGAGGGAGGTTCGGAATGTCCAACCTTCCGGTGAATGAACATCCCACAGGGCACAAACTTGGGGCCACACGTCCTCTCCCTCGGGACACTGGACCTCCAACTCTCAGCCTTGGCCATCCATGCCACTGTTTTCTCCTGCAAGTATTGCTGGAGGGCTGTGGTCAATCCCGACACCTCTTTTCCCATCACTTCGGGTTTCCTAAGGAGTGTCTCCCTTCGACTCCTGGTTCTACTTAGTGGTTCTTCCTCATGATCTGAAGGGGGCTTCTCATTTCGAGTCATCATTCTTCTCAGTGGTTTTTCCTCAAGCTCCTAGGGTGGTTCTCCTTTTAAGCCTTGGTTCTACTCAGTGGTTCTTCCTCATGCTCCTAGGGTGGTTCTCCTTTTGAGTGTTGGTTCTTTTTGTTGGATCTGTTTGAGTGTTGGTTCTTCCTCATTCTCCAAGGGCATGGCTCCTTGTTTCCTCTCAGTTGGCCTTCCTCATGTTTCTAGGGGGGTTCTCCTTTTGAGTTTTGGTTCTTCTCAGTGGTTCTTCTTCATTTTCCAAGGTGGCTCCTGTTGACTCCCGATTCCTCTTAGTTGGTCTTCCTTGTGTTCATAGAGAGTTTCTCCTTTTGAGTTTTGGTTCTTCTCAGTGGTTCTCTCAGTCCTCGTTCATGCTCTTGGGGATTTCTCCCTTTGGTTTCTCAGTGGTTCTTCACTGTCCAAGGTAACACCTCCTGTTGAGTCTTTATGACTCGCTATGGTTCTTCCTCCTGCTCTTATGGTGGTTCCCCTTTTGAGTCTTGGTTCTTCTCAGTGGTTCCTCCTCATTCTCTCAGGATGTTACTTCATATCGGTTCCTCTTCTCTGGGATGGTGTTGTAGAAATTGCTCTACAAATAAACCTGAATTGAACTGAACAGAATATGAACTTGGCACTTTCAGGAACAGCTCTGGGACGTTTTGTTCCTCCGGTCCGAATAAGGTCGCGACCTCGAGCTCTCTTTAGTAAATCTACGCCGCAGAGTGTGTTTGAGTTGTGATGGGCGTCCGGCGTCCTGCTCCGCTGAGACAGAACCGCAGCTCGTTTTCTGTGGAGATATTTAGCGAGGAAGCCGTGATGTAGTTATTTTCCACTTGCTGCTTCTGGCTCGGTGATCCATCAGAGAGACCAGATTTCATCCGCACTGAAGAAAAAAAATATGAGAGTTCCAGAGGCTGAGAGTCGGAACGATTTTAAATGATTTAAAACTCCACTCCCAACCAGGAATTACTCCAAATGAAAAATGAGCATGCATTTCAGCAATAAATAAAAAATTTCATTTTCTTTTAATTAAGTGAGGAGATTTATGAAATAACACTATTCAGTGTATTCAGTAGACAGGAGATTTGACCAAACCATCCATTCACCTTTCATCATGTTTCTGAGAGGAAAGTTCATATAATTCGCAAAAATCACATGCATTTAGATTTTATGTTTTTGATTGTGTTTTTTCCTCCTAGTGTTATTATAGTAGTATTGTAGTCATTATTAATGTAACTGGAAACTCTGTCCCATTTCTCACCCAATCAATGCAAAGTTACATTTACATTTACAGCATTTAGCAGACGCTCTTATCCAGAGCGACTTACAGCCGTGCTCAGTGTTACGTCAGAGAATGTTTCCCAGCTAGTACAGGAAGGTTAGAGTCTAAAACTCGCCCTGAGCTCAGACGCTGCCTGAATAAGAGCCAGTACTGATACCTAGAAAGAAGAATACAGAGTTAAATACAGCAGAAGAGGACTACCTGGCAACCCAACCCAGCACTCATACCTAGATAGCAGAAACGTTAATCTCAGTATACGTGCAGAACAAAGCAGTTCAGTATAAACATCTGTTAGTGCTCACTCTTCAGTCTTCAGTCTGCGTTTGAAGACCACAACAGAGTCTGTTCAGTCAGCCGGGGTGGGGTTCATTCCACCATCTGGGCTCCAGGACAGAGAAGAGTCTGGACGCTTGTCTTCCACGTATCTTGAGGGATGGTGGGTCGAGTCGAGCTGTACTTAAAGCTTGAAGGGCTCCAGGTACAGACCCACTCTTAACCACTGCCATAAGGAGGCGGGGCCTGGTCCAGTCTTGGCTTTGTAGGCCTCAGAGTTTTAGATCTGATGTGAGCAGCTACAGGGAGCCAGTGAAGGGAGTTCAGCAGTGGAGTGGCATGAGTGAACCTGGGAAGATTGAAGATTAGCCGAGCTGCTGCATTCTGGACCAGCTGAGGATCCTGATGGCCCACAGAGGAAGACCAGCCAGGAGTGAGCTGCAGTAGTCTAGCCTTGAAATGATAAGAGACTGGACGAGCAGCTGGGCAGCCTCCTGAGAGAGTCAGGATCCCAATATGAGCTGAGAGCGATAACTGCTCATCCAGAATCACGCCTAGGCTTCTTGCACATAATGAGGCAAATTTCCAAAACAGATTTCCGTAAGCTCTTCTGCTCTGTATTGACTTCTGTAATGGTTTATCCTTGGGCAATAGACCTGTATTGTTTTTGGTGAGGCGGAGTCTATCAGAAGTAGAGATGGGGCGGGGTCACCACTCTGTGAAAGACTGCACCGGCAAATAGAGCAGCAGTTCAAAAAGAACGTACCTCAATGGAACACTGTAAAGTGCCTGGAGATGATCATCACCTACACCACATACTATCATTAACAGATCCAGAGAACACAAGTACACAAGGAACCAGAACCAGTACTGGATGGGGTGATATTCAGACCCTCAGACGGCACTGCATTAAAAACAGATCCAGTTCTGTGGTGGAACCACTGCATGGGATCAGGAACACTTCCCAACACCATCGTCTGTGAGCACAGTTCATCACTCCTCCACAAACACAAGTTCAACTCCACCATGCAGAGAAGAACCCAGATATAACCCGATACACCCGGCTTGTTATCAGCAAACAGTTCTAAAGCCAGCATCCGTGATGGTATGTAGGTGGGGGGGCATTAGTGCACATGCCCTGGGTGACCTGCACATCTGTGAAGCTCCATTAATGCTGAACGGGATATACAGGTACGCTGCATCCAGACGGCGTCTTTTTCAGGGAAGTTCTAATGTGAGGAACACTGCCATCTAGTGGTCAAACGTTTAAATACAACACACTGTCTGCCACAAATCTTTGATTGATAGATAGATACATAGATAGATAGATACTTTATTGATCCCAAAGGAAATTTAGCAAACTATTTGATTGTAAACTATGGATTAAAAACTGAGAATCAATACAGTATCACAAAACATATCACGATATTCAGTATTTTCTTACACCCCTAATGTAGAATAACATGAATATGAATTGATGCATAAATGTGATTCAGTCACATATGCTGCAGGTGATCACAGCTCACTGATTTATTCTATCTGTAATTTTCCAGTACCTGGAAAACTGCTATCGGAAACACTGACATTGCAATATTTTTGTTCAGTGATGTACAGTATATTGTGTTCTGAAAAACACCTGAGGGCTAATATAGCTCTATTTGGACAGATGAGGTGATTTTCAGTGCACCAAACACAAAAGCAGGTGATCACTGTGACTGCCCTTCTATCCTAGGGCCCTTAATCTGGAGTAAGTTATCAGACAGGCTTCTCCGGTGAGTCATCATGGAAAGTGACGTGTTTGATGAAACTGGCTTTATTTGGAATCGCGCCTCCTGCGATGTGACGATTGCGCATGCACACACTGCAGTGACGACGCTGAAACGAGCTCTGGTAGCTGAAGTTATTTAGGGTTGCGGAGAACATCCCAAACATTGTCACCATAAATAAGCTGCTAATAAGACGAATTTACACTCAATTATCGTCAGTTCGGTGGTGAACTGTATGAAGTATACGGACGGGATGATCACTAACTAACATTTAATTTTTCTCGCTGCACAAGGTATCTATTATACTCGCTTCAATTATCCCTCTCCGCCGTGCGGCTCGCTGCTGGGAGTTTCCATTTGCATTGGATATTCAGTGACATCCTCAAAATGCAGCATTAGAGGGTGAAATTCATCTCCGCCTGACGAGACAACAATTTGGGGCGGTGCATTGTGAGAGCGGAGGGGCTGTGAAGGGGAGCATTTGCATGTAAATGCAGACGGAGATGATTTCTCTCCAATAACACCGAGTGGCACGATTCCTCACACACACACACACACACACACACACACACCCTTCTGCACGCAGTGACACTCACCAAAACAACCAGCACTAAACCAATCCATGCTAACACAGTTTATATTGTCAGATGGATGTCGGTACAGACACATAACGCTTTCTCACTTCCTTCAGGAGACAACAGATTCAGAATTCATATGTTCATTACTGAATGATCTACTGTAACTATATGATCTACTGTAACTATATGATCTACTGTTAATAAATGATCTACTGTTACTGAATGATCTATTTCTATTGAACAATCTGCTGGTACTAAATGATCTACTGTTAGTAATCTACTGTTACTGAATAATCTGCTGTTACTGAATGATATACTGTTGCTGAATGATCTACTGTTACTCAGTAATCTACTGTTATTAATGATCTACTGTTACAGAATAATCTGCTGTTACTGTATGATCCTGGTAATAAATAATCTATTGTTACTGAATAATCTACTGTTAAGTAATCCGCTGTTACTGAGTGATCTACTGTAATTAATGACTCCCTGCCAATAAATAATCTACTGTTTCCGAATGATCTACTCTTGATATGGTATCGTGGTATGATGTTACTGCGTGTCCTGCTGTTCCTGCATGGCCTACTGACCCATATGGCATTTGGATGTTAATGTAGAAATGCCTGGACACCGCCGGACAGACGGAGATCCTGAAGGACGTTTAAATGAAGGTGTTTATTTAGTGGTATGTGGAGGAGAATCACAGTAAGCCTGTCCATTTGTGTCTTCATTTCCCTCATGACGTGTTGCTGGAGAGTGGTCTGCCATGGGGAGCGCTTATGCTGAGTGACCTTTATCATAAAAGAAAACAGCTTTATGCCCATATGGAGATCTTACGTAAGCTTTTCCGCTCAGCGCTATTCACATCGGACCTCATTTAGGAAACATGAGCAGAATGAAGATCTATGTAGGTCTTTTGTGTGGGCATTTCTACATATTAACCCCTTAAACTCGGCACACGGGTCCTCACTTCCGCAACTCCCTCTGCAGAACTCCCACACTAGTTTAGCAGTAGATACTGAGCGATACAAATCAAGATCTGAAGATTCATCACATGATACTTCCGCTGCTGATTGAGGGAGTTATTATGAGTAAATTTATCTCCAAAATTCCATTTGGGAATTTTTTTCTTTAATAATTTTTAATTCCGCCTACAAAGTGGCCATTGTTTGGTTAAGCCCACTGCACACACAATAAATAAACGACCAGCTCTCCTAAATAAACAACATACAATCTACAAATATAAACAACAACATAAAGCAGGGGAGTGTAACCGTAGTGACTGCGACCAGTCCGAGTCCTCCACTGAAGATAATGCTGTGCTATTCAGCATCCAGTAAGAATGATGAGGCTTTGCTTTTTCTGACCCAGGACGGTCCAATGGTGTCCGTTTGTCCTTCAGGAGCCAAATCAGATTAATGAGTAAAACCACGGGCGTTGTTCCCAATAGGGATGGGGGTCTTATCCCCCCCACCACCCTTCAAAGCTAGAGGTTGGTGGGAAGCTCTGTAAATAGTTCAGGTGTATTCTACTGTAACTTCAGTAACATTACAGCTTAGCTCAGCATTAAAGCAACAACTCTACCCTAAAATATCAGCTTCAGAATCATTCTGATGGGACTCTAATATATAACAGGGAGAACAGGGTCTCCGTCATTCCCACTCTGGGCCCGGAATGCCTGTTATAGTGCTATATAACTCTGGAGTAGAATGTACAAGACCTCTTGTCAGAACTGCGTAACGCTTTACAGCACCACGTCACACACCAGCAACTATGGATCTTCAGCAGCTATAAGAAGCAGCTAGCTCGGTATTCCCAGCATGGACATCATGGCAGAGGCTGGGAAGAGATAAGAAGTAACAGAGCAAATCTGGGACTGGCTTTTACTGGTTGGTGAGAGCTAAAAGAGATAAAGGATGTGAGACAGTCTCACGACTAACGGGAAAACACGCACAGCAGAGTGTTCATCCATGATACTCTTATTTATGGAAGACTGTAGGAGGCTGGGACCTTATCTGTGTCCCTGTCTCACGGAGTTCTTTAGTTTTTCTGGAAGCCAAAAGAACCCCAGTCCTATTTCATGCACGTGAAAGGAACTCTGTACCTTCAGCTTGTCAACACATGCACAGCTGCACATGAAGGGCTCAAAGCATGACATGGTGATAGCACGACATGGGGTGGGGCATGACATGGGGTGACTCAGGTAACGTTAACTAGAGGTTGCAACAATGATATGCTAGCTCATATAGCTAAAATGATCTAGCAAACATTCATAGCTGTCACTTATAAGGTGGTAGTAACTTCAGGCACGAGGATGGTGGGGCTATAAATCCCTGCGGGGTGTGAGTGACGGGATCCATAGACTGGGAAGAGGTGGTACAGTGCAGGGAATGTCTCGTTCCATGTGTGGAAAATGGCTCCAGAGCAGATATTAATGATTGGCTAAAAGGAGTGACTGCATTTGGGCGTGCCAAAGACCATAGTGTGAAGGAAGTAGCTGAATCTGCAGGTGTATGGAAGCGTACGGTCATACGGGTCTACCAGCAGTGGATAAAATCCCAGTCTACAGGGAATTCTCCTCGGAAACTTGTCCAGTACATGCCAAATCCCAGCTGTTATTGGTGCTGGTGGAGGTATTACACTCTGTTAGGTCTGTTTCAGGCACAGGAAAGTCCATTTTAGTCCTGTGAGCATATGTACAATATGGCTTGTGGTTTGTTTCATTGTGAACCTCCTCAGATTTCAGAATAGTTAAAAATAATAATCCGAGTGTAATAAAGACCTGCATGTGTTTGTTTTAGGGTCGAGCTGCAGGGCACTGAGCCAAATATTGTTTTATAAGCTTAATAAATGTAAGTAATGGTATAATGCTGAATACTTTGAATATATTATTTATTTGTTATCTCCTATATCTCCTGCTGTGTGCACGCTAAAGTGTTTTCTCAGCATGTATCTTAACTGTGGGCAACACAATCAGCATGATACATCAACAATCTGATTGGTCGCTCCTTAGCTTGTTTACATAAAGTTTGATAGTTTGATGTGCATTATGACACGTTCTGTTTGATGTAAATGACCTAAAACACTGATATATCATCTTGTATATGCTGCCTACAATTCCTGCAGTATCCTCCCACGTCCCCGCATATGCTCATAGACAAGTACACAAACGCATGGACTAAACCCAGAGGTTCCACAAACGCTGGTTCCTCCATGGGATTTGGTCTACATTTCGGTCTGTCCTTTTCCGGCTCCCCCGGCCTCTCCGGAAGGTCACTCTGTGGGTGGAGAGTGTGTGTGTAAAGTGCGGCATAAATGTGTAATTAGCCCTCAATTACACGCCTCACCACCCAAACTGTTCAATTATAATTCTCCTGTAATAATCAGTGCTTTTAGCCAATTAGGAAATGGCCACAGCAGATTAGCTGATGGACAGTTCTTAACACGGGAGATGTACACGGAGGAGGGACGTCTTATTACAGACACCGACACACTCCAACACACACACACACACACACACGTAAGGTTTTTGTACCTTGTCGGGACAGGGGATCAGACTCATTTCCCATGTGTATTATTGGCGACACTTCCTATGAATCCTGGTTTCAGGGTACGCTATAAATACAGAGGTGATGTGTTATATAGCATACATAACACCATATAGTACCTGGCATTAGCTTGCATAATATATAATAATATATAATAATAACAACAACAACAACAACAACAACATGCATAACACTTCATTAAGCAAGCATTGTGTGACTTCATAACATCAGGTCATAAGACCTTCTAATATCTGCCCATTAGAACACGTATACACTGTATACTGAAAATCAGTCCCGCTTATACAGATTCTTGACTGTTTGAGGAAGTTATGCAGGTATTTCATATTCACTTTAATTGGCTGTAACTCTAAAACTACAGAACTGGAATAATCCACCTGAAACTCTCCGGTCTCCGATTCAGGCTCTGCTCTGATTATTAAAGCTGGAACTGACAGGCCATTTTAACTCTCGCTAACTTCAGCACCACATGCAGAATAACACAAATTACACACACCAAATATCTGAATTCACACACGTCTGGATCCGTGGAATTTACTGGAATATTCTGGGAAACACTCAGCTTCCCACCTGTGCTGCCTCCAACTGACAGGAGCAGCGTTTTCAGTAAATTACAATGACCACGCAGCACTACAGTCCAGTACAGTACACTGCAGTCCATTTCATGCTCTTTAGTCTGAACTGTGTGGACTCTGTGTCTTCAGTCACTGCAGTCCAGCTTACAACCAAATACACCAGTGAGGAGATGTTTAAAGAGGCAGCGCTCCTGAATCACGGGGTTGTTTCTAATGAGGTCCTGTTCCTGCAGGTAAACAGTAAACATGTACTAACTGAACCCTTTAATAACCTTCCACTGACCAGTAACTGACCCACATACTCCACCATGTTTCTGTCCCCTCGTGATGTAAACTGGGCGGTCCTAATCTTGGGTAACACTTCCGTAAACATTCCCCTGACCAATCACAAGGCTGACGTCTCTGGCCACACCAACACTGTTCTTTCATCCGTTCAGTTCTTTATCCATCATCAACACTGTTCTTTCATCCCTTCATTCAGGAATGTAGCGGAACGTCTCGTCAGAGTAAGCTGTGAGTTTGAAGTTAAACTGCTTCATGAAATAAAGTATTCAGATTGAGCTGCACATCAGTCAAGAAGCAGCGTTAATCCTTTACACCACCTTATAAAAGAAATACCAGTGTGTGTGTGTGGGGGGGGGGGT
>CM067485.1:30863948-30876353 GCA_034552555.1 Semaprochilodus insignis
ACACCACCCACCCCCCAGTTAACTATGTGTGCTGCAACTTTCTGTAGTTCAGACAGAACACAGCAGAGCTCCGAATGAAGTTCTGATCCAGTTCTGTTCACACACACACACATACATGCACACACACACACACACACACACTTATAGACACTGACTGCACACGACTGCCTGATGCAACAGCGAGAGAGAGAGAGAGGTTAAGAAAGTGGTAGAGAGAGATTAGCAAGAGAGTGATGGAAAGAGAAAGAACGAGGGAACAAGACAATGATGGAGTGATAGAGAGACAGAGGGAGAGAGAGATAAAGAGAGTGATGAAAACAGAGTGTTGGAGAAAGAGAGAGAGAGAGCAAATAAGAGAGGGAGAGATATAGAGAGAGTAGGATAGATAGCGATAGACAGGGTGATGGAGAGAGAGAGAGAGAGAGAGAGAGAGAGACAGAGGGAGGAAATGGCAGGATGTTAGAGTGCAGGAACAAGCTGATGCAGAATGATCCAGAATAAAGTGGCTGTAGTGAAACACTTCCCTGAGCTCAAACTCAATAAACCGCTCTCTCCGCCTGACAGAGCTCTGTTAGTGTTCCTGCTGGCTGCTCTCCGGGAGGCTGAGCGGTGGTCCAGTCTCTGCTCCACAACACTGAGAGAATACCACAACCGGAACTGCAGGGCCGAGGTCACTTACCGGCAGGGCGGAGAGCTGGTCTCAGTGGGGGTCTCCATGACGCTGGAGGGTGTACTGTAACGGTAGTGTCTGGAGTAAAGTCACATCACAACACTGTAACTCCTACCTGAGCCCAAGTACTGAAACGCCTTCATTAGAAGCTCTCGGTCCGAATTAGTCCACATATTCAGCTTCAGTCTGGCGTCAGGACGTGGTCCGGAGAAGACCCCACAGCAGAGAACTTTTCTCCCGGAGTCAGAAGGTGAGAGGGGCCTGGGTGAGAACAGGTGGTGCTGTCCGTCCCGTCCGTGTCGGGGCCTGACAGCAGAGCGGGTGTGGGTGTTTTTTAAAGGGTCGCTGACCTGCCTCTGCTACACGTCCCGCATGCTTCTCTTGTCATGTCTGTCAGAAGCTCCCACAGAGAGTCATTTCAGAGCACAAAGCCGAGCACCGACCTCTCGCACACCTTCACAGCACTTCATACCACCCTCTAACACGCAGGCTGGTTTTTGTGCCGTGCCGGGACGATAGTAACGTGTCCCATACGGATTTCAAACCTGTTTTTCTCTGCGTTTCATTTTTGGCCAGAAAATATACCAAAACAAACAAACAAGCCCGAACGAAATTACACACATTACCAGAAACACCAGCAGGGCCCTCTGCTCACCCACCACCCACCAGCAGAAGCACTTCATAACGTTGTTAGCACATCAAGTTTAAACTCGCCTTTTATTAGAGACGAGGTGATTTTAATGGCAGTTGCTAAATCAAATGTGTTGAGTGAAGCTAAATCAAAAGCTCACCTGGGGCACCTTAACTCGCATAAGATCCTCCAGCCGCAGCACGGAGCTGCAGAAATGCTCTCCGTTATTGCTTGCGTGGCCTAAAAGAATAATAGGGAATTTCAGTGTAAAGCAGTTATTTACAAATCCCTCGCTCACGCGCCGGAGAAAGCAGCAGCTCAGCAGCTCAATGTTCCAGACAGTTCTTCCTCATTTAGCCAGAAAAGGAACCTTCACGCAGAATGTAGAAGAGTGAAGTTAGCAAGTGAGCTCAAACGGATACGATTCAGTACCGTAGAACCAAAACATCTCCCTGAAGCATCATCACTGCACTGATGCAGGAGAAGATGAACTCATCCAAATCAACTCAATAACATGATTATAGTCACATCACGTTTACACAGGTGTGAAATATCTGGTGCATAGTCCCTCGTAGTAATTCAATTAATTAAATAAATAATTACATTAATGAAATATACACATTAGACATTTATATTAGATTATATTTTTCCAAATTGTTAATTATAACAGTAATATGAAGTTATGACTAGGAGCGATGATATGCACTGTCAGGGTCCGGAGAAAACAGGACGTGAGCAGTAGAGGCTTTTAAAGGTTTAATTAAAAAGGGACACAATCCACGGACGTAAACACAAAAACAGGCAAGAGGTCAGGAAAACGGCAAACAGGATCAACGAAGGGTAATCCAAAATCCAAAATAAACCAAAATAACAGCAGGAGCGGAAAAGGCTCGGTTACACACTGGCAAACAGGAGCGCTACTTCGCAAAGAGGAAGTCAGATAGAGCAGTTTATAAAGGCAGTAACACAGGTGAATCCAATCAGAATTCGGGGGAATTCGCTGCGAGCAGGAAGTCACATGAACACCAGAGGGGTTCTGGGAATTGGAGTTTGCGGGTGATGTCGCCCGTGAGAGGCTAGATGGGCGCGTGACATACACAGATATACACATTTCCCTATATGCAGTTTGGTGAGTCTGAGGTATATATAAAAAGAGGTGCAGGGTATATACGGGGGGGGAGAATATTAATTCATTCATTATCTGAGCCACTTATCCTTCTGGGTCATGGAGGGTGCTGGAGCCTAACCCAGCCCTTATTGGGCCGAAAGGCAGGACGCACCCTGGACAGGCCGCCAGTAAATCACAGGGCGGACACACACTCACATCTAGGGGGAGCAATTTAGCATCTCCAGTTCACCTGACGGAATGGCTTTTGGACTGTGGGAGGAAAGCGGAGCACCTGGAGGAGGAAACCCACACAAACACGGAGGAGAACATGCAAACTCCACACAGACAGGACAAGACAGGACGGAACTCAAACCTCTGTGTGCGTGAATTTGCTAGATGTGAAGTTTCAGTGAAGTGCAAAGCCAGTGGGGTGTGGGTGTGTCCATGGAGATCGTCACGGTGATGATTCAGATAAGAGGTGTAGTGACAGGCCCATACACCAGCACTACTGACTGTCCAGCAGCCTGATGGCCCGGGGGAAGAAGCTGTTTCCGAGCCGCTCTGCAGCTGTGAGAAGTTAAGAAGAACATCCTCGGCTGAAGTGAGGTGAACCTCAGAAGGCTTTGCGCAAGGTAAGTCCGTTCATCTCCAATTTAGGATGAACAGATGAGATTGTGTACTCTCTGAAGCTCAACCAGACTGTGCGTTTGTTGGTCCAGTGGCGAGTTCTGTGCTCGTTTCTTGCTGCCCATGTTGTAATACTGATAAATCCTGAGCCTTGAGGCAGTAAATCGCAGTTTCACAGACAGAAAAACCCCAAACAAACGAACAAAAACACGTCAGACAAACACTTGGACATCTGATTTTTGTAAGAATCGCTCCTCCTAATATCCTAAACCTCGATGAGGACGACTGGCTGTGTAGTTTGTGAGTATCCTGGGGACTCATCTTGCTCTGATAGGGCTTTGTAGGACCGGTATGGTATATACTCTGATACAGGTCCAGATACTTCTGTTTGGTTCTTGTGTTTGTGGAGTTATCCTGAGCTGGAAGTGGGAAGAGGTGTCAGGCCCAACAACTACATTTTGTCAGGTCATCTCAGGATATACACTCTCAGGGCACTTCTCATGCCGGCCACCAGAGGTCGAACTCACCTGAGTTCTAATGACTTTGCTCCTGCTCTCTTTCACCTGAGCCCCTCCCGTACCCGCCCCCTCTCACCTGCTCCATATCCCAGCTTATTATCAGTCCCTTTAAAAAGCCTTCCCTTTGCCTAGGTGTTTGTGGAGCACTAACCACTGGACTGTTAACTGCTAGGCTCTGGCTCGTTATGATCAGTTCCCGCAAGCCTTCTATAGCCGTTGTGTTTCCGCTGCTCCTGACCCTTGACCCCTTCAGACCCTCGTGCCCTTGGTTTTTGTGGTTTGTGTATTTTTTGTGGCAATTTCTTGATCGTTGTGTGTTTTTGTGTGATATTGAATAACCTCTGGGCTCCTGAGATTTCTGTTTTGTTTTTGGAGAACCTCTGAGTGTTAAACCTTTGGACCTTTTTGTGTTTCACGTTTTGGCATTTTTTGTATTTTTTGTTGAAAATAAATCCTGCGTAAACGGAGCTCTGTCTGAGCTCCCCTCGTTACACATTTACTCTGATAAGGGAAAATGACAGAAAGGCCCTTCTGCTGTGTCTGACCTCATGAGGTTGTGTATAGTTACACCTTGGATAAAAATTGTTATATTTGATATATTTTAGATTTAATTCACAATAACATGTTATCTGTGATCAGACCATATATAACATAATGTAAATAATTTGCTGCATAACTGGATCACTGAACAGTGTCGATTGATTTGATTTGAGCTCAGAGAATGCATGAAGCAAGGACATGCAACATCTCTGACATTACTGGGCTACACTAGTACTAGTACGAGAAGGATGATTACGGGTCTTCTGTTTGTACGTCCTGAACAGGAAGCAGTTTGTGGGTTCTAAATGCTGTCATTGTTGTCTATCTGTGTTAAGTCATGGCTGCTTTGAGTCACAGGGGCTAACATGCAGTTATCGCAGGGTGAACCCGTCTCTTCCTCCCATGTTCCCAGGGTTATATTAAAGAAGCATATTGGACTTGATGTGAAGGTTTCAGCGTGTGCGTTTTTGGTATGGACACAGCAGAGAGAGCCGCTACTCAGTGCTCTCGCTAACACAGCCGCAAGGCAGAAGAGTCACCTACGGTCATACATCTCCAGTACGTGGTAGACACGAATACTGCCAACTGGCCCCAATGCCCCAAAACCCTGCTGTGCACATATCAGTTGTCACAGTCCAGTAAAGGGACACTACAGTACCAAATCTAATAATTACAGAACAATTAAATCTAATAACTATTCGGAGCTCTACATTTACTGTCAGGATTAACAAACTTAGACTGACGCACGCCAAGCTAAAACTCAGTTGAGATTTATTGACAGATTGGTATGTTTGGTAAACTGGGTTTGGCAATACTTCACAGAGTGTATGTGTGTCTGAGGGGTTTAAATGCTAGTAGTGAAACGAGATGCAGGTGTGTGATGATCAATACTCAGACGGGGGGGGGGGGGGTGAGAGAATGAGGTGTGATTGGACAGTTCGGGACATGTGACAGTGACATCATCGGGTAATGATGAGATCGGAGGTGTCAGGGAAACTCTGAGGTGTGACATTTAACAGTTATTAAAACTGGCTCCAACATACATTTTGGATAATCCAAAAACAGAATCCCATTTTAAAATGTTTTATTCCATATAATTTACATTTTACATCATAGAATCAAACTAGCGTATCTACTTCTGCATTAAATTATTAAAACTAGTTTTAGTCACGTAGCTGGATAGATTTAAAAACATTCTTTATATGGGCCATGGAACAAACGATGTTTCAGATTCCACATGTGGACATTAATAAGTTCATCTACGGCTGAAAAGCTGAGGCTGCTATTATCAGCGCCAACGATTCATTTGGTCATGATCAAATCACACTCACAGTCTGTACACAGTTTGGTTTTGTGCTTCCTTAGAAACACATGACGTGCGTGTGGACCAGTCCATTTACACGGTCGAGTGAAAACAGCCACAAATGAAGCGAGTGTAATTCCTCTCATTATCCGCTCTTCACCTCTTTGTTTGGGAGAGTCAGTGTTAGACTACCAGGGCTGCGTTTTCCCCCACACTGAGAACTGCGGCCACAGAAGAGGACTTCAAATGAACGACTTTCACTGTTCAGCTGTCGGAATGTTTTAGCGGCTGCTATTGTGGGAGGGAGTTCCATTAATGCCATTATCTTTCTCCATCCACACACTTCCACACGGCTCTCTCCCTCCACACACTTCCNTTCCACACGCCTCTCTCCGTCCACACACTTCCACACGGCTCTCTCCATCCACACACTTCCACACGTCTCTCTCCATCCACACACTTCCACACAGCTCTCTCCATCCACACACTTCCACACGGCTCTCTCCATCCACAAACTTCCACACGTCTCTTTCCATCCACAAACTTCCACACGCCTCTCTCCATCCACACACTTCCACACGTCTCTCTCCATCCACACATCAAGATTAATAATGTACCTTCCAATGTCAATATCTATCAGTAGAACAATAACAACACCTACACCACAATCAACATCTGTATCTCAAGCTACACCCAAATCAACATGCACCACTGCATCTACACCAACACCTACATCAACGTCAACACACAGAGCACCAATATCAGTACTTACACCATTAACACCAACACCTGCATCTACACCAACACCAAATTTAACACCTACATCTACATCTACACCAACACCTACACTGCAATCAACATCTATATCTCGAGCCACACCCAAATCAACATGTACCACCGCATCTACACCAACACCTACATCTACACCAACACCAAATTTAACACCTACACCTGCATCTACACCAACACCTACACCGCAATTAACATCTATATCTTGAGCTACACCCAAATCAACATGTACAACTACATCTACACCAACACCTACAACAGTCAACACACAGAGCACCAATATCAGTACTTACACCATTAACACCAACACCTGCATCTACACCAACACCAAATTTAACACCTACATCTACACCAACACCTACACCGCAATCAACATCTATCTCGAGCTACACCCAAATCAACATGCACCACTACATCTACACCAACACCTACATCTACACCAACACCAAATTTAACACCTACACCTTCATTTACACCAACACCTACACTGCAATTAACATCTATATCTTGAGCTACACCCAAATCAACATGTACAACTACATCTACACCAACACCTACATCAACGTCAACACACAGAGCACCAATATCAGTACTTACACCATTAACACCAACACCTGCATCTACACCAACACCAAATTTAACACCTACATCTACACCAACACCTACACCGCAATCAAATCTATCTCAAGCTACACCCAAATCAACATGCACCACTGCATCTACACCAACACCTACAACAGTCAACACACAGAGCACCAATATCAGTACTTACACCATTAACACCAACACCTGCATCTACACCAACACCAAATTTAACACCTACATCTACACCAACACCTACACCGCAATCAAATCTATCTCAAGCTACACCCAAATCAACATGCACCACTGCATCTACACCAACACCTACACCAGTCAACACACAGAGCACCAATATCAGTACTTACACCATTAACACCAACACCTGCATCTACACCAACACCAAATTTAACACCTACATCTACACCAACACCTACACCGCAATCAAATCTATCTCAAGCTACACCCAAATCAACATGCACCACTGCATCTACACCAACACCTACACCAGTCAACACACAGAGCACCAATATCAGTACTTACACCATTAACACCAACACCTGCATCTACACAACACCAAATTTAACACCTACCCCTGCATCTACACCAACACCTACACTGCAATCAACATCTATATCTCGAGCCACACCCAAATCAACATGTACCACCGCATCTACACCAACACCAAATTTAACACCTACATCTACATCTACACCAACACCTACACCGCAATCAACATCTATCTTGAGCTACACCCAAATCAACATGCACCACTACATCTACACCAACACCTACATCAACGTCAACACACAGAGCACCAATATCAGCACTTCCACCAACATTAACACCAACACCTACATCTACACCAACACCAAATTTAACACCTACACCTTCATCTACACCAACACCTACACTGCAATCAACATCTATATCTTGAGCCACACCCAAATCAACATGCACCACTGCATCTACACCAACACCTACATCAGTCAACACACAGAGCACCAATATCAGCACTTCCACCAACATTAACACCAACACCTGCATCTACACCAACATCAAATTTAACACCTACATCTACATCTACACCTACACCGCAATCAACATCTATCTCGAGCTACACCCAAATCAACATGCACCACTACATCTACACCAACACCTACATCTACACCAACACCAAATTTAACACCTACACCTTCATCTACACCAACACCTACACGGCAATTAACATCTATATCTTAAGCTACACTCAAATCAACATGTACAACTACATCTACACCAACACCTACATCAACGTCAACACACACAGCACCAATATCAGCACTTACACCAACATTAACACCAACACCTACATCTACACCAACACCAGATTTAACACCTACAACTACATCTACACCAACACCTACATTAATGTCAACACACAGAGCACTAATATCAGCACTTCCACCAACATTAACACCAACACCTACGTCTACACCAACACCAAATTTAACATCTACACCTTCATCTGCTTCAAACTAAACAGAAGGATTTGGCTTGTGCTCTCCGCCTTACTGAAACGTGATTTGAGCAGTGCAGGAATCTCAGCCGTGTTTCCCAAGTCTCAGTGAAGGCTCATCCATGTCAAGACCGGAGTGCTTTCAGCCCGTGACGTGCATTAACCACAGTATCCAGGGCGTATGTCAATCCCAGGGCCTAGCAAAGGCTGACTGATTGATTTGACTCTTTTCTTCTAACACAGCACTACAGCAGGTCACTTGTATTCACTCGACTGCCTCCTCGTGTAACGCCTTGGCAAGGTCACGCGTTTGAGGAGCAGGAGAGATTTTCTACAGCGGCGACCTTGACAGGCAGCATGTAATCTGAATATAATTACACTGAGTGCTGAAATAATGGGCACCATAAATTCAATAAACAACAAATACCCTGGCATCACCTTCACTGATGACAAGGTTTTTTGACAGGACAAAGTAATCCAGCTCTCTTCAGAGGGAAACTGGCGGGAAACAGTCGATTGGCCTGAGTTAAATGTCAGAGCAGTCAGGCATGGCAGCAGACCGAAGCAATGAACTTCAGAACGGGAGAGAGAGTGAGGCAAAGTTCCTGCTGGCGACGGCTGCTGTACAGTTATAGAGGGGAAGCAGGAATATTTGCCGAGTTGGAATAATGTGAGTCTCTCTTCTAGCATGCGATTTAATCTTTCCACCCTTAAAAATTGCTGGACGTAGGTTCTACATGTTGGCGGTTCTGAGGGCCGGAACTGGATGTTAATGGCCTGTAGGTGAAGCTGATATGGGAATCCAGGTTACTTACCTGTTTCTAGTTTTAATCTGAGATGGTTTATATAAGCAAGTATAGAGTAAAGGCCAGTTTGAACTGGTTTAGTTTTTCCTGGGGAGATGCTGAATCATTACCGAGATCCATGATATCAATCTGGAATGTCCGTAGATTATACAGTAATAATTCCAGACTGAATTAACTTCATCATAACTGGTCAAACCTGGAGCTCCTTCCGTAATAGCAGTCGTTTTTCATTTTCCAAGCTGAATACAAGGCTAACTACTAAAATGGACCCCATTCCTTAATCCTCAAGTTCATGAGAAGCCTTCTGAAGTCCACAACCTCGTCAGTGAATGACAGTAAAAGAGCATTTAGGCCACAGTTCAGTGTTTTATCTCCAACTTCATCCAACAACACTCTCAACATGTCATTGTTCAGAAGCCTGGCACCTGTCATATATCACCTATAGCTCTTTTTGGCAAAAAGAACCACAGTTCTTTAACTGGTTCCATTCAGGCTTTGCAGAACTTTGTTGCTATCCAGGGAACCAGTCTGCATTTGCACCAGTTTTTATTGGAACCAAGGAACATCAAAGGATACGGCATCAACACCAACAGGGGGCGCTGTACAGCGGTAGTAAACAGTAGTACCAAGATGGCGGAGCGTGTAGATTCCCTGTAAGCGCTTGGGCTGTTATTCCAGATGTTTGTTTACCTCCAGAAAGCAGCACGGATCAACTACTGGAGATAAGAAGACGTAGAAGAGGTTCTCCAGCAGACCACTGGGTGTCGCCGTTGTTGCCTTCTCTTTCCTCAACAACTAACACCAATGGATGTCAACATGGTTCATGTTGAAGAACCTGCTATTCTTTGGTTCCGGTTGGAGAGGAACTCTTTGGGTTCTGAACCGATTTATTTTTGGTGGAAGTGCACTAAACGGTTCAACACAAACCAGAACGGAACCTCTTTTCCATGTTGGTGGAAAAGGCCTATGACTGCATTCAGGGGAATAACTGAAGTTTGGGAAAAGGCCACACCTGAAACTCCTCCTCCTCACGTACTACATCCTATAAAAACCCTTCGTTCACTATCCCCTCTCATGGCGAAATTTCGGACCCCCCCCACCCCATTCCCTTCTCCTCCAACTTCTCCATGACCAGCACTCAATCTCCAGCAGAGGGGTCATCATTTCCCCCTAACTCAACATGATCTTTAATAATCTGATCATAATCACGTTTCTGCAGTTATCTGATTATTTAGTTGATCACTTAAACAGAAAACTCCAATTTCTTAGATCAGATTAAGGCCTAGAACTCTGAACAATAGCTCAGTAATCATGTGGTAATCAATCAGTCAGTGCACGTGGACCCTTACTCTGATTTCTTTGTGATGTCTCAGTCTGTGAATGTCCATAAACAGTGGGCAGCGTTTAATGCCAGGACCAGTCTACACAAATTTAGCCCCATTGTGAGACAATTGTTTCATATACCATAGACCTGAATATGAGCGCTGGGAACAACGAACAGTTGTGTAGTGTGACATAATCAAAGAACAGCGTCTAGGCTGCCCCATGACATCCCAATTTAAAGTCTAGCGTGTTAGAAGTTGCCTAGTGCGTCTAGTTTGAGGTCTCACATAATGGGTTCCTTGATGTTGATCAATTAAGTTAACCTCTGGTGCACATGTAAATCTGGGGAAGATAAATAATCATGGTGGTGCTGCAACAACAAACCAGAGATCACATATATCCCAATAACAACCACTCGGAATATTTAGCAGCTCTACAAACACACTACTAAAATGCTAACAGCTAAACGTTAGTCACAGCAAAATAACAGCTCAGCTAGCAGTTTAAACCCATCTGTGGCAGTGAAACTGCTCTGTTACCTCAAGTTCTCTTTGAAGGATAGACAGCCCATTTCTTCCTGACCTCACAGGTACGCTGTTTATTCTTTCTTTTTCTTTTTCATTTCTGAACACAAACCTGCAAGCATCACGCACAGCCATGACTCACAGTTTGTTAACATGCCTCGTCAACAAGCGTGTAGTGTTGCCTGTCTACTGAGCAAAACACGGCATGAATTCACAGCACTATGTCTAATCTGACATTATGAAAGACCATAATGTCATATGGTCTGTTTCTGGCATAGAGCACTCGAGATCACAACAAAATGCGTCTGGACCGATGATGGAATCAACAACATGCTTGATAAACTTCAATTGGTTCTAATCCTACACCTACAACGTCAACTAACCTGTTGTAGCAGGTCACTGACCATCTTCTGTCCATCCTACCAGTGGCAGCAAAATCATGACTTCAAAGTCTGGATTAGAAGACCTCAAACCGTTTGATGTTTGCAGGTTCCGGTTAGCCTTATTCACTGTTCTCTGTCTTTGTGCACTGCGGTGGACCTAACGCCTCCCACTTCCACCCAGCAAGTCCCTCTGTCCACTGTGCTGGCTGGGCTACAGACGCGCTGAGCTACACGCTGAAGGGTGAGTGGGAGAACTCCAGATTTCTGTGTGGTAATCTCTCAGTATCTTGTCTGTTTTCTTGTCCTCGCCGCAGGCAACTGAAAGGAGGCAGAAAGACCTGCAGGTCTCGACCGTGATCCACTCAGCATTCCCATTGACATGCCTGATCTTCTCCCAGTGTGGGAGTCTGCACAAATAAACCTGCACTGCACAAACCTTCACCTCGCTCTCCCGGCACTGTGCACAATCAGACCCTTTGTACCCATCCTGTGGTTATCTGTGTTGTGTTGAGCCCCTTCCAGGTTCTATACAGCGCTGTCCAATAGCCATCCCCAATTCATCCATCACATCTCCATTTAGAACAGCCGGTGTTTACTGCGTCCACTCTTTACCTTCATTACAGCTTCTAAACTCCTCAGGAGACTCACTTCCAGCTCCTCAAAGAGACGCACCACCAAAGCACAAGCTGGTTTAGCATCTTCTGCTTCTTCTCACCATCCACATAACCCCAAACACAATCAGTGGTGTTGAGGTTCTGGACTCTCGGGTGGTCAGTCCGTTGTTCTGAGAACACCAGCAGCTTCTTTGTTGGATGTGTGTGTCTCCTTTTCTCAGTGAGGAGCTTCTTGAACAGCTACACCTCCTTTCAGACCTCCATTGTAAGGGTTCGAGCGGTGCCGCCTGCTGCCAGCAGAGGGCGGCAGCGGCAGCGCCTCCCCAAGGCAACTACAGCCTGGAACTCCAACCCCCAGAATACCCCGGGCTGATTACCCAATGAGCTGCACCTGATGCACTGGCTATAAAAGCTTCCACCAAGCAGCCGTCAACTGCTACACCTTGTAGAGAGGTAGCTGGTGACGGTATGAGAGAGAGAGAGAGAGAGAGA
>CM067485.1:30876853-30904255 GCA_034552555.1 Semaprochilodus insignis
ACAGCAGTTTAGCTCCACCCATTCAGCCTACAGCAGTTTAGCTCCACCCATTCAGCCTGCAGCAGTTTAGCTCCACCCATTCAGCCTGCAGCAGTTTAGCTCCACTTCTTCAGTCTACATCAGTTTAGCCCCACCCATTCAACCTATAGCACTTTAGCTCCACCCATTTAGCCTACAACAGATTAACTCCACTCATTCAGCCTACAGCAGTTTAGCTCCACCCATTCAGCCTACAGCAGTTTAGCTCCACCCATTCAGCCTGCAGCAGTTTAGCTCCACCTATTCAGTCTACATCAGTTTAGTCCCACCCATTCAGCCTCCAGCACTTTAGCTCTACCCATTCAGCCTACAGCAGTTTAGCTCCACTTCTTCAGTCTACATCAGTTTAGCCCCACCCATTCAGCCTATAGCACTTTAGCTCCACCCATTTAGCCTACAACAGATTAACTCCACTCATTAAGCCTACAGCAGTTTAGCTCCACCCATTCAGCCTACAGCAGTTTAGCTGCACTTCTTCAGTCTACATCAGTTTAGCCCCACCCATTCAGCCTATAGCACTTTAGCTCTACCCATTCAGCCTACAGCAGTTTAGCTCCACCCATTCAGCCTACAGCACTTTAGCTCCACTCATTCAGCCTACAGCAGTTTTACTCCACTCATTCAGTCTTCATCAGTTTAGTCCCACCCATTTAGCCTACAGCACTTCAGACCCACTCATTTAGTCTACATCAGTTTAGCCCCACCCATTCAGCCCCACCAAAATATCCCACAATTCCCACTGGTGTTTAAGATCCACTGTGGAATGACACAAGATCTGGAAGACCAAACCCATCAGATCAAACTGCTCTAATGCTGCTTCATAAAGCATCCACCCCCACCCCCGTATCAAGTACCTGAGGGTTCTGTAGGTTCTACACACACATGATCTACATAGAACAGTCAGTGAAAGAAACCTTACCTGCGAGCCCATCACAAAAACCACGTCTGCAAAACAACATCTAGATCAGAGGTAGGTTTGGAGAAGAACAGCAGCAGGGTCTGATGAAGGGAACGCCGTGCCGACTAGTAAACGAGAGGGGTGGATCTCTTATGGTTTGTGGGGCAGCCAGTAGGTTCTGGACACTAAAGTGTCAGTTGGTCGAGAAGCTGATGCTGAACAGAGGCTCAGATCTCTTCACCCTTTTAGAGAACAGTTTACGACATGCAGAATTAACCACCAACATGATGAGCAACCGAGTGTCCACAGTTTTGGAGCCACACATGATTTTATTGATTGAAATTAAATGTTTTTCTGAATAAATAACAGAATAAATAACAGACCCCCGCTTCACCCCCACCCTCCACCCCCACCCCCGACTCTGAGTGTGTGTGCAGTGAGAGATAATTAGTCTCTGAAGCTCGGCCGCTGTGACTGGCTACACATGTTGCGGTTGTCACAGGTGCATTGTGGGATATGAGATGCTGACAGGCACGACGGCACCATCTGGGCCGCAGCGTCCACACTGACAACCACTCCACAGAGAGAGAGGGGAGAGAGAGAGAGAGAGAGAGAGAGAGAGAGAGAATGAAAGAATGAGAGACAGAATGAGAGAGATGAGAGACAGAGAAAGAGACAGAGACAGAAAGAGAGAGAGAGAAAGAGGGAGAGATGAGAGACAGAGAGGTTAAGTAAAAAGAGAAACAGAATGAGAGAAAAATGAGAGTGACAGAGAGAGAGAAAGATAGACAGTGTGTATCAGATGTATGTGTGTGTGTGTGTGTGTGTGTGTGTGTGTGTGTGAGAGAGTGTGTGAGTTCCTGCACTCCACACTAAACACACTCATCTCACTGTGCCTGGAGCTGAAAACTTAATACTACCACTATCACTACTACTATTAATAATAATAATAATAATAATAATAATAATAATATCAACTAATTAGTTTGTTTGCCCTCTCAGCAGATTGTAATTAATTGAATAATTAAGTTTTAGTGTAATTGTAACAGTGTTCAGTTTGAATTTCAGTAACAGTAGATGTTAAGATATATCTATTTTCTATGTTTATAAAAAAGTAGTTTTGTTTTGGGGTATGTATTTCCTCTCGGGGGCGGGGCTACCGCTTTGTGTGTTGAGTCAGACGAAGCTTGGTTGAGAGGCGGGTTGATAGTGTTCTATAGAGTGTACGAGGTTGTAAATACGGTGTAATATGAAGCGGGGTGTGTTTATTATTATGAACTGGACGTTTTGTGAATGAAAGGTGTATATTTTTACAGGACTACCGAGTGAAGCTGTGAGGAGTTAGCGTGCTATGACATGCTATGCTAACCCCCCTTCCCCACCTTCTCTGGTTTTCTCGGTGCACAGAGGCTAACACGTTCAGACACCAGGCTGGGTGCTAGTTCTCACTGCTTGTCCTTTGTGTACGTCCAGATTCCCACATATAAATCTCCACTATGGTACCATATCGAGGCCCCCGTGGTGGTTCTTCCTTTTCCAGTCCCTTCCACAACACAACACAGAGCCGGAGTGACCGGGTTCCAAATGGCACCTGTGCAAAGTACATACAAATCACAATACTGTGTTCAGACCATTTTAATTCAGTTTAATTCAATTCAGTTCATTCTCATTTTCTCTCTAGTAGAATATTTTATGTATTATCAGTTTAGTTTAATTTAGAACAGTTAAAATTCAAATCCAGTTGAATTCAGTTCAGATCAGTTTAAATCAGTTCAATGAGCCTGAGTTTAGTTCAATTCAGTTCAGTTTAATTCAATTCAGATCAGTTTAAATCAGTTCAAATAAACTCAGTTTAGTTCAGTTTAATTTAGTTCAGTTTAATTCAGTTCAGTTTAATTCAGTTCAGTTCAAATCAGCTCAGTTTGGTTTTAGTAAACCAGTTTTAGTAAATCTGTTAAATCTCTAATTCTATTTTACTAGCTCTTAATATATAAACCAGTATATTACACTCCAGAGTTCAGCAGCTTTAGTTCTTTATTTCACACACAGTCCTGCCTGAGCCGCGGTCAGTCCTGTAAACCTCTGGTCAGGCTTTTCCATGTGAATCTCCAGCCCGACCCAGAGAGATGCAGCAGAACCATCGTGTCCACTAGATGTTCTCATTAAATATGGAGGCTTCGGCTGTGTGCGGAGACCCTGCTGTGCTTTGCTTGGAGCGGCCGCGAGAGTGTAAAGAGCTTAAACCAAAGTAGAACCGACCAGCTCGAGATCAGAGATGAACTTATCTCATTTGAGAAGTGGATGATGATTGGCCTGTGGCCTCCAGACTGCCGCGCTGGGTTTCTAAAGCTGTGTTCCGTTTATTCCGTTCTGCATTCTTGTTGTGGTTCAGAGCGGCTCAGAAAGAACAGGTAGACCTTGAACACGGTGCTGGAAGAACAGAGAGCGTATCGCTCTCAGCCTTTATCAGTAAGCCGCACACATCCCACGTATTGACTGTGGAGATCCTCACTGATGGAGAGGGTGTATCTGTGGATCTGAACTCTGGAGGGTCATCGCTTTGTTGTGGTGGAGAAGTGCTCGTGCCCACGATCCCAAGAGCGAGGCTGTCTGGAGTTTACCTCCTGGCAGGGTCACCGATGTGGAACGGGAGCAGAGAAAAAAGCTCCTGGTGATGCTGTAGACATACCTACCGCGGTGGGCAGAGGGTGGTGGACTACGGCTGTAAAAGCAGATAATGACCTCTGATGAGTCTTACTGGCCCTCTGGACCCGGACCTGATCTCTCTGGACGTGTGTGTGTGGAGGCTGACCATCCACCAGAACCCCCACGTTGGGTGATGACTACTTGAGTGGTGCAACCGTCTAAACATTGGCCCTACCGCCCTATCAATATGCTAGCGATGCCAAAGTGATGCAACCACTCCACGCAGTTGGACCTCCCTCTCCTCACTCAGCATGATTCTAGCCAATGGGAGTATCTGTTGAGCTCCGTTGATGTCGGGCTAGAGGAGACGTGGTGGAGCTTCACGTGTCCTGCGAGGAAGCCTGTGCTAGCTTTCACTGTCCCTCAGAGAGAGACCTGTTTAATAGTGAGTTCTGGTCCGTTTATTTGAGTTCAATTCAGTTTAGTTTAATTTAGAACAGTTAAAATTCAAATCCAGTTGAATTCAGTTTAGTTCAGTTTAAATCAATTCAGTTTAATTCAGTTCAGATCAGTTTAATTCAGTTCAGATCAGTTTAATTCAGTTCAGTTTAATTCAGTTCAGTTTAATTCAGTTCAGTTAAGTTCAGATCAGTTTAGAGGAGAGTGAAGGCTGTGCTAGCCTTCACGGTCCCTCAGAGGGAGACCTGGCTAACAGGTGGAACTGGAAATGACTAAACTGGGGAGGAAAAACTGGATGAAACTCAAAAGACGTGATGCATGCATGATGGAAAAACCAAACAGCAGTATTCCCATTACTCCCGTTTCCAGAGCATGTTGTAACCAGCAAATGGATAGAGAACATGTGGGAGCTCCTGTCCATGAGCTGGCACGCAGGCAGTCGGTGACTCAGTCACTGAACTCTTGGCCAGAGGCCGAAAGAGCTTCAGCAGCTGCACCATGTGTGAACAGCCCTATGTAGATCCACTCCGCTCATCCCGGTTGGGAAAAGGTCTGGAAAAGAGGCCCTGATAATAGCCAGCTTCCCCGGGGCGGAATGCTGTCTCCTGCAAGAAACAACAGAACATGAAGTTCAGGTGAGCAGACTCACCTGGCTGCAGTGATCAACCTGAGAGACAGTCTCATTTAAGGACCACCATTTAAGGTGGAACAGGACAATTCCAGGGACAGGAAAAGAAGCTGGCGAATAAGAAGACTTAACGTCAGCCTCAGAATATGACTGCTGCACAGTTTAAGGTGGAACTGGAAAATCTAAAACAGAACCTGGTCAGCACGAAGCTTGAATGTTAGTATCATCATTTAACGGCTGCACCATTTAAGGTGGAACAGGAAAATCTGAACAAGAAGCTTGTGAACAGGAAGCTCAGTGTTAGTGCCACAATGCAAAGGCTGCACCATTTAAGGTGGAATGGCAAAGTTTAAAGCAGAAACTGGCAAATAAGAAGCTGGCAGATAAGAAGCTGAATGTCAGCACCACAATTTAACAACTGCACCCTTTAAGGCGGAATGGGAAAATTCAAACATGAAGCTGGTGAACAAGAAGATGGATATTGATGCCAGAACATAAATGTTGCACCATTTAAGGTGGAACAGGAAACTCTGAGGTAGCCGCTGAATGGCAGCACCACAATTTAAAGGCTGCATAATTTAAGGTGGAACGGGAAAATCTGAACCAGAAGCTGGTGAACAAGGAGATAAATATCGATGCCAGAATATAAATGTTGCACCATTTAAGGTGGAACAGGAAACTCTGAGGTAGCCGCTGAATGGCAGCACCACAATTTAATGGCTGCATAATTTAAGGTGGAACAGGAAAATCTGAACAAGAAGCTTGTGAACAGGAAGCTCAGTGTCAGTGCCACAATGCAAAGGCTGCACCATTTAAGGTGGAATGGCAAAGTTTAAAGCAGAAACTGCCAAATAAGCTGAATGTCAGCAGTAAAATGTAAAGGTTGCATCACTTAAGGTGGAACAGAAAAATCTGAACAAGAAGTATGTGAATAGGAAGCTTAATGTCAGTGCCACAATGCTAATGCTGCACCATTTAAGGTGGAAAGGGAAAATCTGAGGTAGCCGCTGAATGTCAGCACCACAATTTAATGGCTGCATAATTTAAGGTGGAACGGGAAAATCTGAACCAGAAACTGGTGAACAAGAAGATGAATATCAATGCCAGAACATAAATGTTGCACCATGTAAGGTGGAACAGGAAAATCTGAGGTAGCTGCTGAATGGCAGCACCACAATTTAATGGCTGCATAATTTAAGGTGGAACGGGAAAATCTGAACCAGAAGCTGCTAAGCAAGAAGCTAAAAGTCAGAACCATAATTTAATGGCTGCACCATTTAAGGTGGAAATTTTAACAAGTAGCTGGCGATAGCAATCTTACATACCACAGCTTTACTGGAGGAGAAGACAGACTGAAGCTTCCTCTGGAAGAGGAAAACCTGTTGACAAGCCCAGGATACATGAAAAAGGTTTCGCCATTAAAAACAACCTGATTAACCAGCTTCCTGAACTTCCCCTGGGCATCAACAAACACCTCATGTTCATTCATTTAAAGCCGGGCAGCAACCAGATGGCCACTGTTGCGCGTGCATATGCTCCCACATCAGACTCATAAGAAGAAGAAAAGGAGCCTCTCTAGATCAGACCGGACCATGTTCTGACACATATCACTGAGGAACATGAAATCATACTTCCTGGGGACTTCATCACCACAGCTGGCTGAGACTGTGAGGTGTGGAGGAGCACTGCTGGGAAGGATGGTGTTAGGAACAGAGTATACCTCCTGACTAAACGCGTCAAACACAACCACATGTCATCATCCGAGCCAGGAATAGACATGAGATAAGCCTCACTAGAGGATCGGTGCTGCTGGGTGTTGAGTAGACTACCTTCTTATTCTCTTAACACAATCCGACTGATCCCAAACCGGAGGAAAAAGAAACAGCTCTGCAGCTAGAGTTTTAATTGGACAATGAAATCCCGGGCCTGACTGACTGACCCAAACTGCAGCGCCAAGCTTGGGGTCTGAACTTGAGCTAAGCCTGGAATTTTTACTTTAAGGGTCCAGAAGTGACTTGAACCATCTTATCCTCACCTCTATTTGTGGGGTCTCAAACTTCACACAACTAGTGTGAGCTTCATGGAGCTCGGGACTAAAACCCGAGAACTCAAATAGGGAAAAATCAGCCACCCTTGGCTCAAGTTTCAGAATCCTGGGAGAGTCCAAGACTATTCCAAACAGGGTGAAGCCTCCAATGGAGTATCCTGAGAATGTTGGAGGCATGCTGGAAGATGATCAAGGCAGCAGTCCTGGTCTACGAGAACAGAAAATGCCATAACACCAAAAACGCCAAAAAACGAAAGACTTGGAATGCCTGGAATGGTGATATTAACTGGTGAGCCAAAAGAGAGGCACATTCCCAAGCCAAAGCCAACGGTAGGAGAAGATGCCAAGCCAAAACCAAAGCCCTTGACGTCTAACATTTTGCTCTCTTGAAGGGTTCCTCATCAGCGTAACAGCTATCCACAAGACCAGTACCATGGATCCAAGTTAAGAAGGAGGATGAGAAGTTCTAGTCAGTGAAGATCTAGTCAGATCAGAACAAACTGATCAAACTGTTCCTGATCTTTCAGCACTGTAGAGAGGAAGACATGGTAGATCCACCTGAGCTCATGAAAGATGCAACAAACAATACACCTGCTGATCTCCTGCCCCACATTCACGCCTTCATCATGAAGATCTGGCAGAAGGAAGGCAACCTCAGGAACAGTGCATATTCTGGGAACCTGACATGAATTCCATCTTCATTCATCAGGAACATAACCGCAACTCTGACCATCCAGACTGACATGATCATGAGTGCATGAAAAATGGATGGAGCATAGACAACCACTGTACGCAGCCTTCATGGATCTCTCGAAGGCATCTTTACTGTGTCAGGAACAGGATAGAGTTGGTCAGAATGCAGAGACTTCCAGGATTACATCAGGACGCTGGACTACCTACAGGAGACACTGTGGAGAGATGCCTTCAGAAAAGCCTTCTGGGAGAACAGCTGCACGAATGTCAGCGACTGGATTCCCTCCACCATCATTAAACACCCGCTCAGACGGTCCAGGCCTCAAACTCTCACCCCCCCAAAACAGACCCTCCGCTCGTGACTGCCTGCTTGCCGGCGAGTGACTCAACGGATTCTGCTTGGTTTTAATCACATGGGTCTCCAGAGCTTTTACTGCAGCGGCAGAACCCATTTACAACAACACAAACACACTTCAGAGCAGCGGAGCTCATTTACACACTGCTTCCTCTGGAAGTGAATTCATCTTAAATCTATTCTAATGTTGCTCATTATGACAATAGTAATGTACAATTATTATAATTATTCAGATTTAGTCAGTTTAAGTCATTTTATCTAAGTGAAATTATCTTATTTCGTTAGCAGATATTGATCTTGATCATTTAGCTCATTTTTAAACCACAGATTTGAACTCGTACCGCATCCTCCTTCAGTAATGTAGCGTGTTCAGGCAGTAGAACACTGGAGGTTGTGTGTTTTGGTGAGTAACATCCTGGTTGGAGGTGAGGACATTTTTATGCAAATTTGTACTACAGAAGCAAATCTGATCCAAATTTAGGAAATCTTAACTTGCTCAATCAAAGTCGACAGTGGGCTGTTATGCCTGTTACCAAACGGCCACAACTTGTAAGATGAATAAATGACACTCGTTTACTCAAAACTACAAAGAAACAAACACACACATCCGGAGCATCCTGTGCTGGTAATTAGCATGTAGCGGCGAGTGCTAATGGGGGTATGCATACAGTGCGTGTGTTTGAGGCAGGAGGAGAATGTGGAGACTGATTATTTGATTATTTGGTGTTGAGGTGCTTATTAAAGCAGGCCATCACTCAGCCTGGCGCCGCTGCAGCCCTGATGGAGTCATTCATTATTTACTCACACAGTCCTCCGGACAAACAATCAATTATTTCAATGGGAATTATCCGCACGCTGCCCGGAATGCAAAACATCCGCATGTGTGTGTGATATCCTGTGATGTGAGAGCCCTCGGCTTCTTTCTCCTTCGCTCGTATACTGTATAAAGTCACACTGCCGTGGTGGTGGTGGTGGTGGTGGCGGTGGCGGCGGCGGAGGCTCAGTATGTATGCTAATATGTGTCGCGCTGAGTCGTGCCTTCTTTACCTTCTTCATTATTCATATTTTAGGGTGAATAAACAGATCCTGAGTGGCTGATTTGAATAAATCATGAGCCCTTGATTGGTTGGAATGGGATTACGGGTGGGCAAAGTGATGGAGGGCAAAGGTCACCTGCCTGTCACACCTGCCCACGTCATGGCGGGCGTTTATTTGTTTTTAAACGTTTCAGGCAATAAAATATCCAGACTGAGAGGGAGCGGGTTAACATGTGGTATATATGAACAGCGGTGGACGAAGTACACAAACCATGTACTTGAGTTAAAGTAGAGATACCCAAGGTACAATATTACTCCAGTAAAAGTAAAATCCCTCCCTTTAGACCTCCACTGGAGTAACAGTACTAAAGTATGTACCTTCAAATGTACTTAAGTATGGCGAGTAACAGGAGCATGATTTATTATGGCTCTAATGTCCTATTATCATTTCTGGAACAAGACTCTTAATCAGCTCAGTGTAGGTGAAGAGACTCGAGTGTCTCTCAGTCCACCAGTCTTTAATAGAAGATCAGTAATTAGTCTGACACTGACGTCTATTACAATCACCATCAGCACAGAACACTGAAGGAGAACAGGTTCCATTAGCTAGAACCATAAAGGAACTTTTTTCAAACTAGTAAAGGTTCAGTTTAAGATTTATTTGTAAGTTACAAGTTAAAGTTTAATAAGAACTTCCTATAAACTGATTCACTGATGAGTTCCTCCTTTACTGTACTGCATCTGTAGGTCTCAGTTCATAAACACAAACCAGCCCAAACACATGTACTATAAAAGGAAACAGTGTTTATATATGACACTCACCAGTCACGAGTTCATGTGTACATATTTCTATATTGTGGTATAGACAGATTAACCCATCCTGCTTTACCTGCCTTCCTCCAGGTGCTCCTTGATGTAGTCCAGGCCTGAAACGGACATTTCCATGGATGCTAAGAATCCATGAATAAGCAGTGGCATCCTGAATATGGAATACTGTACCTGGAATACCATATATAGAATACAGACTCTGCAATGCAACTAACACAGCACTAACATTAAAACCATACTTAACACATCACTAACACAACACTAACATACCACTAACAGCACTAACGCAGCACTAAATCAGCACTAACACAGCACTAAATCAGCACTAACACAACACTAACACAGTACTAACACAACACTAACACAGCACTAAATCAGCACTAACACAACACTAACACGGGGCTAACACAGCACTAAATCAGCACTAACGCAACACTAACACAGCACTAACGCAACACTAACACAGCACTAACAGCACTAACACAGCACTAAATCAGCACTAACACAGCACTAAATCAGCACTAACACAACACTAGCACAGTACTAACACAACACTAAATCAGCACTAACACAGCACTAACACAGCACTAGCACAGCACTAAATCAGCACTAACGCAACACTAACACAGCACTAACACAACACTAACACAGCACTAGCACAACACTAACACAGCACTACATCAGCACTAACACAGCACTAACACAACACTAACATGGCACTAAATCAGCACTAACACAACACTAAAACACTAACAAAACAAATAAATCAGCACTAAAAGCACTAACCCAGCACTAAATCAGCACTAACACAACACTAGCACAGTACTAACACAACACTAACACAGCACTAAATCAGCACTAACACAACACTAAATCAGCACTAACAGCACTAACACAGCACTAAATCAGCACTAACGCAGCACTAAATCAGCACTAACACAACACTAGCACAGTACTAACACAACACTAACACAGCACTAAATCAGCACTAACACAACACTAGCACAGTACTAACACAACACTAACACAGCACTAAATCAGCACTAACACAGCACTAACACAGCACTAGCACAGCACTAAATCAGCACTAATGCAACACTAACACAGCACTAACACAACACTACCACAGCACTAGCACAACACTAACACAGCACTACATCAGCACTAACACAGCACTAACACAACACTAACATGGCACTAAATCAGCACTAACACAACACTAAAACACTAACAAAGCAGTAGCATGACAATAACACAGCACTAACAAAACTAACAGCACTAACACGAAACTAACACAACACTAACACAGCACTAAATCAGCATTAACACAACACTAAATCAGCACTAACACAGCACTAAATCGGCACTAACAGAACACTACCACAGCACTAACACAACACTAACAAAGCAGTAGCTCGACAATAACAAAGCAGTAGCTCGACAATAACACAGCACTAACAACACTAACAGCACTAACATGAAACTAACACAACACTAACACAGCACTAAATCAGCATTACCACAACACTAACACGGCACTAAATCAGCACTAAATCAGCACTAACACAGCACTAAATCGGCACTAACACAACACTAACACAACACTAACACAGCACTAACATCACTAACACAACACTAACACAGCACTAACATCACTAACACAACACACACAGCACTAACAGCACTAACACAAGTGCTTTGCATTTTAGGACTTTCATTACTACAGCAGAATTCCGGGAGAGACATTCTCTCCTTCCGCTGATTCGACCTGAGCGTGTGTAATATCTGCTGCTCTGCGTTTATAATACACACACATAATAGACTGTAATGACGAACGACTGAACTTCATCACATTCTTCACAGCACACAGGGGTCGCTCTGATTCTCTCCCACCGTTTAATCAGCTCCTGTGCCTGAGCTGAAAGGCCTCTCTGTAGAACCGACACTAATCTCTCTCCTTTTTACTGTCCTGTAATGTGTTTTTCCGGAGAAGCCTCGGAATGTGCCGTTCTAAGGATCGCGCCCCATTAAGGGCCGTTTAAATGCATTTTACAGCTTCATTCCTCCTGTTTTATTATCAGAGCATCTCTAAAGAGAAACAGAGTTAAGTTGTTTATCTCCGACTGGACTGAAATGGGTCATCTCTGACGTCCAGCGAGACGTCCGTCCATAAAATACGATTTGCACTCTGAGGATTGCTGGCTTCACTCTCTCGTCTGAATGCCAGCAACTATTAAAGTAACTCACATCGACTTTTACAAACCACATCTCCTGCTGAAATCCTTAAACTGAGGATTGTTCCAGGAATGGAATGCCAACCATTCAGAAACAAGCTAAAGTATGGATTTAATGGTCACTGAGGGTTTTAAAAAACACCAATATTATTATTACAGAAAGTACATACTAAAACTGACATACTGAAAGTCATGTGATATCACTATGTAGATTGATTATGAAGGGGTGTGACCTCAGGGGACGGCTCGGGAATGCCCACACCTGGATAAGCTGTGAGTGAGGTTGATCACTGAGGTTTTGCCAAACCCCTGTTTGCTACTCTGAGCGGTTCTCTTTTGCTGTGTTCTCTGGTTCTGACCCCTTTCGCCTCTGATTCTCTCTCTCTTGCTCATCCCCTTGTTTTGGTTGCCTGGTTGTTTTTGCCTCTCCGGTTCTCGACTCTCCTTTTGTTTATTCTGACCACTCTCTTGGTATTGCCCCTTTGAATTCATTCGCTGGTCTGTCTGACTTCCTGGTTTTTCGACCTCTGCCTGTCTCTCTTACTTCGACCCTGCATTACCCTTTTCTTATGATTGCCTGGATATTGCTGTTACACGTCGAGCCCAGTTCTTTGTTCCTGACGGTTAACAAGTCACATCTGCCAATGAAATGAGACTCTTTCAGCATTCTTACAATGATCATATAATAAATATTAGATAAGTTAATCATGTTTGAGATGTTTGTTTGCTTGCTAAGATATTATTTTCTGCAGTGTATTAATTATAGGAAAGGATATGTAATTCAGATGTACCAGAGAGTATTCAGATTGTTACTTTAATGCATTTTAAACTAGCCCGTGTCCTGTAATGTGTTCTTCTAAAGGAATATCATAATGTGCTACTTTATTTAAATGGGTGGCATCCTTATTTATTATTATTATTGTTGTTGTTGTTCTTGTTGTTGTCGTATCATCAGAGTGTCTTTAAAGAAAAGACCAAGTTGTTTTTCTCAGACTGAACTGAACTGGGTCATCCCCAATGTCCAGCGAGACGTCTGTCTCAAAAAACCCAGCCATGCTCTGAGGATTCATGGTTTCACTCTCATGCCTTAAGGCCAGAAACTCTGACCCCCCACCCCACATGCACAGCCGATACCGCACACGCCCCGTGGCTGGGTTTAAAGGAAGACGGCTTATTAGGCCGAGCATGTTCAGACGTACACACAAAACATGAACCCAGCGCTCCGGTATTCCGTGCTCATCCAGCCTCGCTTCTTTACCTTACCTTCTGTCCTTTCTTCAACTCGTCCAATTAATCGATGCATGATGGCATACGGTAATCACTTTAATAATAACCACGCCAATAATATGAGGAAGAAGGAGAAGAAAAATAAAGACAAAGAAGAAACAACAGTGAACCGCTCCCACCGCCTTTCCCCGCGCAACGGAACCGCGGTTTTGTTCTTGATTAAATGAGACGCAGAGAAATGTGATATTTCAGACCTCATCAAAGCCCAAGGCAGGTTACACATACATGCAGGGGGGTGGAGTTGGCGTGGTGGGGGTGGGGAGGGGGGTGAAATTGAATTTATGAATTTTGTTCACTTTAATACATTCTGCTTCCTTGAGGGTAAAATAAATTGAAATAATCTCTGACAAAAAAAACAGAGTGATTAGCCCGGGGGCCCTGGAGAAATGATAATCAAATTAGGGCTCACCCCTGCCACCACCCGACAGCTCCAACATCACCGAACATCGGCAGCAGCAGGAAACCCAGCATCGCTCACGCGGGGCCGAACAGATCACGCTGGGTAGTAAATGACCACTGTCCATCAGAGACGTTATTAACCCATATCAGCGTCCATTCCGACTGAGCCTTGAGGGACGGTGGCTGGAAAAGCAGACAAGTGGAGGAAGGAGCCCAGCGTCCAGACCCGTCTAGGGTCATACCGACTCACTGCTGCTTCCACGGTTGGGCAGGAGTTTCCTTTGAGAGGGTTTTAAATAGGCAGCCCCTCACTCCTTCAGTAACTGCCCCCTGTTCGTTCGGCTCTTTCTTCACCGCACAAGGAAGCAAAACCTTCAGCACCTGACCAACCGGATCTGCTCCTCCACTGGTTAGTAACACTCTCAGCTGAAGCTAATGACAATTTTTGAGGGTCTTTATAAACACCAGGGTCTGATAATCTTCTGTTTGAGGGTCTTTATAAACACCAGGGTCTGTTAATCAGTTATGGTGGGGTCTTTATAAACACCAGGGTCTGTTAATCAGTTATGATGGGGTCTTTATAAACACCGGGGTCTGTTAATCAGTTATGGTGGGGTCTTTATAAACACCAGGGTCTGTTAATCAGTTATGGTGGGGTCTTTATAAACACCAGGGTCTGTTAATCAGTTATGGTGGGGTCTTTATAAACACCAGGGTCTGATAATCAGTTATGGTGGGGTCTTTATAAACACCAGGGTCTGATAATCAGTTATGGTGGGGTCTTTATAAACACCAGGGTCTGTTAATCAGTTATGGTGGGGTCTTTATAAACACCAGGGTCTGATAATCTTCTGTTTGAGGGTCTTTATAAACACCGGGGTCTGATAATCAGTTATGGTGGGGTCTTTATAAACACCAGGGTCTGATAATCTTCTGTTTGAGGGTCTTTATAAACACCGGGGTCTGATAATCAGAGGTTTGAGTGTGAGGTTTTGTCTGCTGCGTATGTGCTGAAGCAGTGGACCTGACTGAATATGATAAACGGTCCATTAGGAGCGGAGCAGGAAATTTTGACGTTTTAATGAGGGGTCATGCAGGGGTCAGCCATCCGTTAGGAAAGCTGTCGGTCACTCGGAATTTATTCACCCTGGTAACCCCGGCTATAATGAAATATCTGACATAATTGTATTGATTGGTCAGCAGATGAAACACTTTGTGCTTTTATATGGAGACATTTATCATTCAAAACCGTGTAAACATGCCTAGACAGGCTGTGGTCAGTAAAACACACAGTCCACTGTGTCCTCCGCTGTCCTCAGAGTGCGTCCCAGCGACAGCTCTATTTCTGTTCAGGTATAAACAGTGACTCTTATTGGCTCTCAGACAGAACGGGACATTTCTAAATCCAATTAAAAGGCTTATTTATTCCCGCAGGTGTTCAGGTCTCCTGGTTTGTCCTTGCTTGTCTTGTGTGATTTTTATTGTTTCATTCGTTTCACATTTATTTGTATTTTATTTCATGTCTTGATTTGTGCAGATCTTTGGCCTTGCCTGCACAAATGAGCCACGAAATAAGCCACAATCTTGGAGTCAAAATTCGTCTCCTGACTGAGTACATGAGCACAGGGTAAATTGGTGTAAACAATTAATACAGATTAGTACAAAGAGGGTAATAATACACTATATGGCCAAAAATATGTGGACACTTCCACACTTATATAAACTTGTTGGACATTGTATTTCAAAAATCATGGATGTTGATATTGAGTTTCATGAACACCCACCCGCAGGACCCAAAGGCCCATGGACACACCAATCACCCACACCCCCACCCCCAGAACATTTCCTGGAGTGTGTCTGAGAGAATATGTGTCTGTTCAATCACAAGAGCATTTGTGAGGTCAGACACAGATGATGGATGAGTAGGTCTGGCTCACAGTGAATGTTCCGGTTCATTCCATAGGTGTCCAGTGGGGTTGAGGTGGTCAGGGCTCTGTGCAGGCCACTGAAGCTCCTCCACCCCAAACTCCTCAGTCCGTGTCTTTATGGATCTGGCTTTGTGCACAGGGAGTCCTGCTGGAACAGGAAAGGGTTCTTCCCCAAACTGCTGCACACAGCTGGAAGTGTAGAACTGTGTAGAATGTCTTTGTGTCCTGTAGCATTAACACCACCCTTCACTGGAACTAAGGGTCCGAGCCCAAACCCTGAACCCCCCAGACCATTATCCCCCCTCCACCAAACTGTACTGTGGACACTCTGCATTCCGGTAGGGAGTGTCCTCCTGGATTCATCCACCAAACCCAGATTCCTCCTTCAGACTGCCAGATAGTGAAGCATGATCCATCATCACTCCAGAGAACCCGGTTCCACTGCTCCAGAGTCCAGTGGTGGAGCTTTACACCACTCCAGTCGACGCTCAGCATTGGGCAGAGTGATCTTAGGCTTGTGTGCAGCTGCTCAGCCGTGTAGACCCAGTTCAGGAAGCTTCTGATGTTCAGTTATTGTGCTGATGTTGCTTCCAGGAGAAGGTGAGAAGAAGATGGATGGAGCTGGAGCTGTTGATGCTCCTAAATGCTTCCATGTCACAGTAACAGCCCTTACGGTTGTCTGGGGTGGCTCTAGCAGGGCAGATGATTCATAAACTGACTGGCATCTTATGATAGTACCATGTCTAGGGTCACTGAGCTCTTCAGTACGAACCATTCCACTGCCAGTGTTTGTGTATGGAGACTGCATGGTCATGTGCCTGATTTCATCCACCTGGGTGAGGAATAGGTGAAACACCTGAACTCATACTGTATGTAAGTATGTCCACATGCTAAATGGCTGTATAGTGTATATATGTATGGTCTAGTTCACATACATCAGGCGGATTGTGACCATAACAGCTCTGAATGTGCGAGATTGTTGACTAAACAGATCTTGAAGTTGTGGGCTTTGTATTTTTCTGGTCAGCGTGAGTGTGACGGGGTCAAGGACTAACATTTAAGCCTTCCTGCAGGGTCTGTAATTTGTTCTACAATATACCAGCTTACACAGCACAACGAACCGGGAAAAACAAGGGCAACAAAGGTGGGAACTTAATTATTTAACCTGTCTGCAAAATATAAAATGCATTCAGCGAGACTGAAGTACTAAAGGTGAGGGTTCCGGCTCAGAGGGAGCGAAACGCAGCCAACATAAAGGCTGCAGTCTGGCCAGTCGATCTGCAATCCAGATCAATTATAGAGAAATCACCCAGAGTGACTGTGGCGGAGACACACCTGCACTTAAAACTGACATTTAGCTGAAGTGTGGAGTTTAAAGGCCCAGTGAACCCAAACCTGTGCTTTCTTTCTAGGTTAATTATGCTGTTAATTACAGGCCACATCTATAAGTACGTCTGGTAATTAGCTGGTGTATTTTACCTATATGCTCCTCTTTTAATACAAACTGGCCCGATCTAATTGTCAGGGTTTCTCAGGGGAGTTTGCCCCAGGACACTTCATGCACTGGCCACCAGAGGTCAGCATCACCAGAATGTTAGTCAAAGCTCCAGTACTTTTCCACTCCTGCCCCTCTTACCTACATCCAATTTCCCCTGCCATTACCTTCCCTTTAAAAAGCCCTGTTGTGGAGCGTTAGCTGATGTCGCCTCATGTTTTTGGTGTGCCACGCTGAGGTACTTGTGTCCTTTAAAGACCTTTTTGACTTTTTCATGTTTGCTTAACTTTTTCAGGGTTTTTCAACATCTCCTGACTCCTTTTTGGCCTTCTTGCTTTGTGTTTTTGATTCTGCTGTGGACTTTGTCATTTTTGAGTATTTCTGTGCTTTGTGGACTTTTGTATTTGTGTTTTTGACATTTTTGTGTTTTGCATTTTCTCTTGTTTTTTTGGTATTCTTTTGCCCTATTAAAACCTACCTAATGGATCCTATTTCTACGTCTGAGCTCTCCCTATCCAGACAGCTTTAGTTAATCTGTGTTCCAGTCAGAGAGAAAGCTAACCACCAAGCGAAAGCTCACCTAGCAGGCAGAACTGAGCACTCCAGCATTCATTAGCTGCAGATCCAGCAGGACAGTAGAAAAGAAGCTTCTTTAAAGTGTATCCATATAACACCTGGAGTGTTGGACAGAGAGCTGTCAATCATGTGCACTCATTAGAATATTAGGACACACCCACATTGTTCTCAGAAGATCTGAAGAAGCCGTTTTACTAAACTGAGCTTTTTATTATTGTAATTTTTGTTGGTTGTTTAGTATAACACTCAGTTTTAGTATCATACAGACATTCCTGGGATAAAACGATAATGATCTGCAGGATATTCCGGATATGATTAAAGGCTGCTTTCATTATTGCTTTTACAATTCTGTTTGTTGACCTTTAGACCTTTGAATTGTCAAGATGGCCACTGACCTCAAGGCTTTTTCTCCTTACTACCAAAAACAATAACCTTGTCTATATTTAGTCAGAGAAAACTTTATTATCCGGTTATTTATTCATTATATTCAATGACAAAGTGTCAATAGGATTCTGGCCGCCAGGCAAGGAGATCTCGGTGTTGTCTGCACAGCTATGGTGAGATATTTTACAGTGTTTAAGAGTTTAGTGGTGGTGTATTGAAGAATTAAGAGTAAGGGCCCAAGAATGGATCCTTGAGGAACACCACAAGTCTTTCTGGTAGATTTATGGTAGTCGATGTTCCTATCTTGTGCCCTGTGATTTACTGGAGACCTGTCCAGGGTGTTTCCTGCCTTCTGCCCCATGAGCACTGGGATAGGCTCCAGTTCCTGCAGAAGGTGGAGTGACACTAGGCCTTCTGGATGTGTGACACATGACAACAAACAACACACACGGATTCGTTGGTCGTCTCCACCAAGACAAAAGCGGGACTGGTCACTGAAGATGACCCGCTGCCATTCTGAGTCACTCCATGACAGTCTGGTACAACACCATTGCAGTCTTTGGTGACGGTGACGTGGTGTTAAGGACAGTCGTGGTAACGGTCTGCGTGCATGTAGTCCTGCGTGGTGCAGCCGTCTGCCAATGGTGCTGCACTAACAGGATGACTCATGGAGGACATCACTGCTCGCTGGATGTCTGTAATCGTGGCTGTTGGGTCAGTCAGGTACAGAGATGAGACCCGTCCTTGCTTACGTCACATGTGCGGCCGAGTGTGAAACTTGAATCATTGCATGTCTCACCATGTCAAACCTACATACCAAGTTTCAGTCCTGTTGGTTGATGCCTTCTTGGTACAGCTTATTGTGTATGACTGGACCTGCTCTGGAAACCAGGTTCCAGAAAGGCCTACCTAAACAGAAGCTGAAGTTTTTAAGAGTGATGTCTATGCTGGGGTGAACATGACTCATCACAATCCTGCACTTTTATATGCAAGACATTAAAAAGAGTTTATAGTTTTATCATTTGGATTCAAACTTACAAACCACTGCAAAACAATGCCCAGGCCCGTTCCTCCATTCTTCCAATCAGTTATTATTTATTGAAGAAAGAAACCATTAAACCGCAGCAACTCGCAAACAGCAAAGCAAATTGCATAACTGAGAATCACCAAAGGCTGTTAGCAACAAACATAAAACAACAGCAATGCACAACTTTTATACTGGCCTAATGAATGAAGGATCAGACGGGTGTAATTTACAGAGAAACAACATCAAACAACAGTTAAAGAACAAAAGAGAGCAGAGCCGAGTTCTGAGCGAGCGGAGTGGCCTGTGGGAGAGAACACATTCACATTCAGTCTGCACAATGATCCGTAAACTTTATCATGTATTCCTTCCGCAGTGAACGCTATGGAGAAGGTGACAACACATTATGTGAGACTTTGATGTAAGGCTTTATCTTTTTAATATCGAGTTTATGTTAGTAAACATCACAAGACGTGGTCAGACACCAACACTTCCTGTCCATCTCAGAGCAATGGGTCAGAACTCTGTCTCTCCAAAACAGCCACCCGGAGTCTGTCTCTTCGCCCATCTGCTATAAAGGGCGAGTCCGCCCCGAGATGGCGCTGGACATCAGTAGATTTGGGCGGCTTGACAGGAGGATTTAATATATGGTATTAATTAATATAATTCAGTATCTATATATAATCTAATCAATTTTCTAGTTGACCTGATGAAAGTCCACTCTGGTCCTATCTTCAATGTGCTGAAGTGATGTTTGGGTGTTTGCTTCGACCTTTTCATGAATGGATCCTTGAGGAACACCCCAAGTCGTTCTGTTTAGATTTATGGCTGTCTATGTTCCTATCTTCTGCCCTGTGATGGACTGGCAGCCTGTCCCATGAGCGTTGGGATGCAGGTCTGTTGGGAAGGAAGATAAAGGTCACCAGGATCAATAACTGATGATCAATTTAGACTGATATGATCAATATTTATTGAGCTACACATACAGAAGTCTGTCTCTCAGTATGGCGTCGGGCCGCCGTGTTTGCTAACCCAACATGCCAGACGTCTCGGTATGGAGCTGTAGAGGTTCCTAATGGTGTCCTGTGATAATCCATCCCATGCAGCTTGAATATCCTCACACAGTTCCTGCAGATGGTGCGGTAGGGGTGGAGCTGGAGTGACACCAGGCCTTCTGGACGTGTGATGCGTGACAACAAACCGTTCATCTCCACACACAGATTCGTTGGTCATCTAAGGCCGTTGTAGTAACCAAATTCACAGAAACACTGATAATAAATAAATCTGTAAAATTAGAGGCCCTGATTGGCCATTTGCACAACTGCTGTGTGACTGATTGAGAACTGTGTGTGATTGTTGTTTGATTGGGTCAAAACAAACTAGTCTCAGGTCTCAGTTGATCATTTATTTTGTGTTGCTCCTTTTTAACTGTCACCAAATCAAAATCAAGCAACAAGCGTTGTTTAAATTCACGGTCACCTTCCGAAACCTTCTTTTCCATCTGACTACATTTAGGAACACACTGTTGTCTATGTTACTACGTTTGTACAGAGACAGTGAGATATTGTGTTCTTCTCTTGGTTCTTCAGGGAAGAATAAACATCCTTTCATTTATCATGCTCTCGTTTAATGCCTTTGATTAAGCAACAGTAACTAAACCGACTGTTTAAGTAATTTGCATTCTGCAGAACTGTTCTACGTTTCGCTTCTAAAATGAACTAAATCTCCATTTTATCTCTCATTGTCACGCGCCCATCGAGCTCATCACGGGCGATATTGCCTGCAAACTCCATTTCCCCGAACTCCCCTGGTGAACGTGTGACCTCTCGCTCACACCCGGCAGCCAATCCCAAAATCACCCTCACCCGAGTGCTGATTATTCTCACCTGTTGTACGTCCTTTATAAGCTGTTCAGTTTGTCTTCGTCTTCGCGAAGTGACGTCTCTGTTTCACAGTTCTTACTGAGCCGATCTTTATTCTGATTGCTGTTTTGGTTTCCTGACTCTCTGTCTGTTCTTTGCCTTCTATTCTGGATTTTCCCTTGTTGTTGTTGTTGTTTGCAGTTTATCCTGGATCGTTTCCTTTAATAAATCCTTTAAAAGCCTCTCCTGCGAGCGTCCTGCTTTGCCCGAACCTGACACTCATTTAACTTTCAATTCCCTCTTTTCTTTACTGCGTTTATAGCTTTTCATGGATGTAGATGTTCTCCAAAGTTCTAAAGCCCAAAGTACACACTAGAGGCAGAAACTCTCTCCCACAGAAACCACTTTACCCAGCTTCCTGAAACACCTTGTTGGAATTCCAGCCCTTTTCTCTGTTACAAATGACATCATCTCGTAACACAGTCCTTACTACCGGCAGGCTCACCCAACACACAGAGAGCTACACCAGTAAAACTGACCCCCCTGAAACCAGTCCGGTCCAGTCTGTTCTACCGGACTTTCAGGATCAAACTGATACAGCAGAACCTACACCATTGTAAGAACACCCACAGCAGTGTGGGGGCTGAGCTTGTTGCAGGATGCCTCTCTGGCAGTTAATAAGCAATAAGAACAGAGTGGCGGGGAGGCGGGGCTTAAAGACACAGGAGCTCTAACAGAGCGTTTCAGACAGAGGGTGAATACAGATGTACAGTATGAGGAAACTACAGTGTTTTTGGGGAAACTGAAGCCTGTACATCTATTACAGTGGAACCCAAACACACAACTATCTACACTGAAAACAAGTGTAACAGAAGTCCGATGTCAGATGAGCTTGGAGAGACGGGGGCCACAGGATGGACAAATGCAACCAAATCAATCAGCCAAAAACGTCAAAATCAGAAGAATTGCTGAACTGCACTTGGAAACACGACAATGTAGGGAAAAGCTGGAAGCAGAGCAAGGTGATCCCGGAGTCCTGCAGCTGCTGCCCCACATGATCTACTCATTGTTTTTTATAATTTACAAAAAATACTAAAAAAAGAAAGAAGGAGAAACGTCTTCAATGAGTGCCGGCTCCCAGCATTCACCTGAAAGAACCGGCTTCAAGAGCCCACTCGTTTCCAATCGACACATCACTAATCCGCATAGGAACCGCATGGCTGCAACATGCCAAGAGATCATCGGATTCCAGTCGTTTACTCAGTTGGTCTCAGTCTTCAAACAGCTGACCAGGTACTTCTGCTTTGAAGACCTGCAGCCACGCTGGCTCTCTGCAGGGCAGATCGGACACCCGTGCTGTCGGAGCTCAGCTCGCTATTAACTGGCTCCACCAAACGATCTGCAAAGAGCACACCTGGACTGGAAGCAGTTAAAGATCTCAGCCTGGATTCGGTCTCGCTCTCATTCAGACTCATTAGTATCATCACAGTCTCCCACTTGATGAATGTCGAATGTGGAGGGGAGGGGTTTCTGATAAAGTGGCCAGGGTATGCAGTAAATCTATGAAGAGTGACACGTCATCGCCATCAGTAAAACACTTCTATCAGAAGATGGTCTCCACACTCAGGAGGTGACTCTGGGTTTGTCCCCACACTTCCTGTTCAAACACCTCCTGTTCTCCTCGCCAGGTTCTGCTCCTCAGCAGAGCGCTGAGCGGTAAATTAGAGCCGAACGCTCTCCTGCTTTACGCTGCGAGGCATTAAGCTAATTGGTCCAGTGGTTGTGACAGATGTGTGTGTGTTTTAATTAAAGCTCCTGACTCACCGATCTGCGCGCACACACACTTCTACTCAACTTGTGTGTTTGTTCTGGTTCTCATTCAGAGAACCTTCATTACCCAGTAAAACACTGATACTAAACGAATAGAGCAGATCCTGATCTTCTCCCTCTTTAATAGAGTGGAGTAGCGTTTACGGGCAGACTGGCTCCTTCAGCTCTCACTCAGCGGGATCGGATTTAACAGGAACTGATTTGACTGGATCTAATTTAACCTGATCTGACCGAGCAGGATCTCATCTAGGAGGATCCGATGTAGCAGGATCCCATTTAACAGGATCTGATTTGGGAGGATCTGATTTAGGAGGATCTGATTCAACATGGTCTGATTTAAAATGATCTGATTTAGGATTAAACAATATCTGATTCAACAGGATCTGATTTAACAGGATCAGATTTAACACAGTCTGATTCAACAGGATCTGATTTAGCAGGATCTGATTTAAGAGGGCCCTGTGATTTATTTTGATATAGTTAATTGGTCTGTTCTTTAGGCTCCTTTCAGACATGCCCAGTCTGGACTGTCTGACTCCAGCTCAGCTCTGCCCGCTCATTATCACACTCACCTGCAGACGGTTCTGGACTCATTAACTCTCTCATACGAGCCTCGGTTTGCTTTTCCAGTTTATTTCTTGCCATTTTTCTGAAACTTCACCCGAAACCCTGTTTTTATTTGTAGATGGATTTTTTGGTGCTCAGCCCACAACTAACACTGCAGTCTGGTCCCCCGTGGCAGGACGCTGGCACCCTGTTTTTCTGGTGGTTGTTCAGTAATTGTAGGGATCTTCTACCGCTCTGCTCATCATTCCGGACAACAGTGGGGTTGCCAGAATTTCATTTTAGGGCTGCCTGGTTACAGACTGGGGAGTCCGCTAACAAGCATTAAGGCCCAGAGACATCGCTGTAGCGAAGATGACTACCACCAACCTGGAGTGTAGCCACAGGTAAGCCTGGGTCTACTGAGGTAAGCCTGGGTCTACTGAGGTAAGCCTGGGTCTACTGAGACTGATATCAGGGTTACCTACTAATGAGCTGAACAGTTAGAGATGATGAAATTGGATTTGTTTTCTGTGTGTATTATTACAATTATGCCAAGCTCCGCCTTCTTTCCTGAGCCCTCCAATCACTGCTTAGTAGCCATTGCTATCCACCATTGCTGTGAGCCTTCAGTTGGTTATCAGTGCTGCACTGTTTGAATTTAAAGCCCCCTTTTGGTTAAAGGATGTAACAGGGGGCTGTAGAAGTGGGAATCTTTTAGAGCACGTCATTTTGTACACGTCCAACTCCAAAACCTTCTCAGTCTTCTGGGAATTTGGTACTAACTGTGCTCTTCCACTTCAAAGCTGACTTGGGCTTTTTGAAAGTGTCTTAGCGAACATATACTTCAATGCACTAAAAATAAAACATGAATAGACTGGCGGTGTGCTTTAGCCCAGGATCAACAGGTTTGGGTTTAGCTGGCTGTTAGCTGGTTGCTAAAGTGATGCTAAGAATGAATGGGAGTCTATGGGAGGAACGAGGGATGAATTAACAACACATAGAGGAGTGAGGGTCAGTATAGAGGCTGTGGTTTAGAGTTTGGGGATCTGCCCTGAGTGAGAACATGCAGTTGGGTTAAAGGAAACAACAGAGTTTGAATGGGGGTGAAAATGGACGGGAAAAAGAGACAAAAAGAGACAAACAGACGAGAGCAGGTCAGACGAACACTGAATTTGTGCTCGGGGGTCTGCCCTGAGATTTTGCTCAAGCAGACGTGCCTAATTCCTAATGGGAAAAAAAAACAGAATTTAATGAAGTTTTTGTGAAAACTGTATGTCGGATCAAAAAGTTGTATACAAGCACACTATTCCCAACCAGACCGAACATTCCGGAGTTGGAACAGTGTCAATATCTCGAAAACTGTAGGATGAGGTAGCAGACCAAAATGTGTACCAAGGAAAAAGAAGAAGAAGAAAAGAAGAAGAGATAAGATGAACACTGAGAATGTAGAGGGGAATACACACACTTGTTTGCGTTTGTGTGCACTCCAACTCTCAATATATTTAATCTGCATGGAGAAATCAATCATCCATCACCAAAAAGTCCAACACTGAGAGACACTTTCTCACTAAGAGGCCATTCTCCTTTCACGGAAACCGATCCTGCAGGATCCTGCCGGAGACGCAAGACAAGCCGATATAGCTGAGCTAAAGCTTAAAGCAGGGCAGAGTAAGTCTGTGTTCATCATTTAGATCTTGTTTTTAGCCTGTATGAGGACTTCAGCACAGACTGACACACTGACACTGTTACACCATTACACCACATAAACGGGACGTGAAATGTTGTGGTTCCCAATGTGGTTTGATTTTTGATGAAATGGGATAAAAAGGCCCCTTTGGAACGTTTGGGTTGCTGACCCCTGAGCAGGGATGAGTAGGTATGATTGGTACAGTTACAGCCTCTGGTTGACTGGTATAGTGATGTTAGGGTGACGACTGCACTGCTGTCAGGAATGGGCCTCACTTTTTACAAGCCCACCCAACTAGCCAACCTTATCACAGCTAAAGTACCGTAATCACAGCATTCTGAGCATCCTCATATTTAACCAGCTACTATAACCACTGACGGAATAGCGCAGCACGTGAAGGCTAACTGTCCTAACTGAACCACACCAGAGCAGATAGTTGTGTTTTCACTGTATTAAATTCTGTTTTCTTTAAGTAAGATCATTTATACAGTGCCTTTCATACACCGTGGTCACTTTAAAGAGCTTTACAAATTAGAACAAATTAGAAAAGAAAAAAATATAGAATAGAAATAAAACATGAGTTTTATAAACATAAAAGTTAAATAAGGACAGTGAAGAGCCTTTACAGGATAGAAGTGTGGTAGAACTAATAGTGTTTTAACTGAGCTGCTCAAATTGGAATAGTTAAAGCCTAGATTTAAAAGTGTCTAGTACCGGGGTTCTTCTCAGAGGCGCTGCTTACTACCAGACACGGCAGAATTAGAACCAGAAATTTAAGAAAATAAGAACATGCACTAGTGGACACACACACACACACACACACACACACACACACACACACACACTAGTGGACACACTAACACACACACACACACACATGCACACAAGTGGACACACATACACTACTGGACACACACACTAAGGGGCGGTGAGCAAACCAGCCCAGGGCGGTGGGCAGCCCTACCCACGGCTCCCGGGAAGCAGTTGGGGGTTAGGTGCCTTGCTCAAGGGCACTGCTCTATTAGACTGAACTGCTGACCTTCCGGTCACAAGGCTGGTTCCCTAAGCTCCAGCCCATGACTTGGGGCCCTGGGCCAGTGGGGGGCCTCTGAGGGTATATTTATATTTTTAATTATATATTTTTTAATGTTGTTTATATATTTGTAAATAACAGTAATGTGAGCTTCTGAAATAATTAAATAATTCTAGTTGTTTTTCTTGGTTATTATTTATTATAGATTATTTATAACCTACTGGTGACGAACGCTGGTTAGAGAGGCCTCCTGTGAATTTTTGCCTGGGGCCCGAACAGACTCTAGAATCACCACTGGCTCTTCTAACGCTCCTCCACGTGAGCTGGTTCCATTTAAGACCTGCATAGTAGCTAAGAATCGACTACTGCCACTCTCCAGCCGGGTCCGTAGCTAAGGAGTAAGTTCTGGAATATTCTGGCATGTGAACTTTGAACTTCTGTGTGCTGTTCTTTCCTAATGGTCAGAAACCCCCACCCCCCTTCCCACCTCCCTCCCCCACCACTTTATTTATGTTCCCAGCTTCCTAGTAACTCCTACTACTGATCTGAGACCTGTGAAGGTACCCAAGTCAGGCGTATTGGATCATTCCGCGTGTGCGTGTATCTGAACAGATGGTTCTAGATTATTAGGTCGGACGTTTTCAGTACATGTGTTTTGCTGCTGTAACTCTTCAGTATTAATGAACTCTGTGTGTATTGATGGGAGTGTGAGCGGAGGCTGGTGTGGGTGCTGCCTAGCTGATCGGTGGGGGGTGTGTGTTGAAGGGGGGGCCGGTGTTGGAGTGTGTGTGTCACCTGTGTGAGTCACATGTTCCAAGCTGTTTGGTGCTGATGATGAATCGGTGGAGTAAACTGCAGGTGTTCGACCTTTCCCCACATTCTCCATCTGTCTTCATTTCCACACAAATGTTTCCCAGGCTGCCACTCAAACTCACACTGCTCACTCTTCCCAACAAACCAGCCCACCTGTACTCTCCTTCACTACCCAGCATGCACTGCTGCTCCATCAGAGCCAGCTATGAAAAGGGCTCGTCATCCTCACAACAACACACGGCTAATAATTCCTGCCAAGGTTTAGAATCTGAAAGCCTGGAAACGGGAGATTAACGCTCGGGTTTTAAAAGTAATTTTAGTTTCTAAAATTAAAATTATTGTTAAAATACTGTAGCTTCTTTTATTGGTAAACCAATATTGGTTAGCATTACTGCTACTGAGAGCTGACTGGTTAGCATTACTGCTACTGAGAGCTGATTGGTTAGCATTACGGCTACTATGTGCTGATTGGTTGGCATTACTGCTACTGAGAGCTGATTGGTTGGCATTACTGTTGTCGAGTGCTGATTGGCATTACTGCTACTGAGAGCTGATTAGTTAGCATTACGGCTACTATGTGCTGATTGGTTGGCATTACTGCTACTGAGAGCTGATTGGTTAGCATTACGGCTACTATGTGCTGATTGGTTGGCATTACTGCTACTGAGAGCTGA
>CM067485.1:30908928-30920683 GCA_034552555.1 Semaprochilodus insignis
TTATGACAAAGACATTCAGAGACTATCATTAGTTTAATATGAGTAAAAAGGCCGCGCCTGCCGCGCCTGCCGCGCTTCACACACCGCCGCAACCCCGGGTAAATAAAGCAAAGCCGCGCTGTCACTTCAGCGCAGATAGCATCATTCAATATGCTGGAGGGGAGCGCGCCGCTCCTCCGGCTCTCATGGAGAGCGTGCAGATACTCAGAGATGGAAACACTTCTGCAGACGAGCCGGGATACGAGGCCTCTGCGTCGGCTGGAACTTCTGCCTTTATTGCTGTCGTGTTGGTTTTGTGGTGAATTATCTGCCGTAGACGCGCTGCTGTTTACTCCGGCGCTGGGGTTCAGCGGCTTCATCCCTAAACATCTGTTCCATCTCCATAAACATCTGCCAGCGGCCGTGTCGCAAACTGACACTGAAATATTACAGCAGAGATCCCGAGTATTGAAAGAAAGAAATTTATTCTGCATAAAACAGAAATAAACTCAACTGGGTTTCTGGGTTGAGGGGTTTCCTGGAGGCGCTCAGATCACCAAACACGCATTCACATTACATTACAGCACTTAGCTAAGAACTGATTACTGCGATGTCAGTGTAAACGCTTTAGCGGCTCGTCTTCAAATTAGCATATAGCACTGATGTCCATATTCAGCACGTGTCGCTCAATGAACATCCTGTCTGCTGTACACACTGTGCTTCTACTCTGTTCATCTGTAGAGTGACACTGTATATCGCATATCCGAACACCAGTAAAGATTCAGATTCCGGTCCTCATTTTGATCCAGATCCTGAACCAGTTTATGATCCCAAGCCTGATTCTGATTCTGATCCTCGTTCTAAACTTGATTCTAATCCTGATGCAGATCTCGATCCAAATCCTGGTTCTAACTTGGATCCTAATGCTGAATCTGGATTTAGATCCAAATTCCAATTCTGATCTGCATCCCTATTCTGGAATTAATTTTAATCCTGCTGGCGATCCTGATGAGAATCCTGGTTCTGATTTGAGCACATCCTAATTCAAATTCTGATCATGATCCTAATTCTGGTTCTTATTTTAAGTTTTGATTCTATTCCTTAGGCTGATCCAAATTCCAATTCCTTATTCTGAAATTGATTCTAATTTTGTAGGTGGTCCTGATCTGAATCCTAAATCTGATTCTAGCTCAAATCCTGATCCTAATCCCAATTCTCATCCCGATCATGACTCTGGTCCTTATTTTAAGCTTGATTCTATTCCTTAGGCTGATCCAAATTCCAATTCTGATCTGCATCCTATTCCTGGTGCTAACCCTAATTCTGATTCAGATTCTAGCTCAGATCCTGGTCCTGATTTAAATTTAAATTCTGATCCTGATCCCTATTCTGAATTTGTTTCTGTTCCTGGTGCTGATCCTGATCTGAACACTGATTTTGATTCTAGCTCAGCTCCTGACCCTGATCCAAATTCCAGTTGTTATTCTGAATTTGATTCTGTTCCTAATGCTGATCCTGATTCAAATCACGCTTCTGTTTCTGACTCCAATTCTTATTCGAATCCAGATTCTGATCCTAATTCTGATCATGTTTGAAATTCTAATTCTGATACCATTCCTGATCCTAAAGCTGATCCTAAAGCTTGTCCTGATCTTAATCTTGATTCTAGTTCTAGCCCTTAATGAGATCCTGATCCTGTTTGAGATTCCGGATGAGTCTGTTTCGGACTGTTTCTGCCTGTCTTATTGTTTTTGTTTCCAGTCAGACCTCAGACCTGGAACGTTGTGCTGTGAGCTGTGGTCCTAAAGCTGCAGAACAACCCTCTTTTTTATTTATCGGAGTTCCTCAGACTTCACCGCGCTCGTCTGTTCTCATCACAGTCCAGCAAACACGGCACCACCGAGGGTCAGCAGGTCAGCGCTGGAGAAACTCCGAAACAAAGCAAATTTAGTGTCACCGTCTCCAAACGCATCATTAGACTCCACATGATGGGCCAGAACACAGACACTCCCAGCATGAGGTTCTCCTCTGTTCTCGTCTTCATCTCAGACTCGTTAAAATCACCACAGGTGAAAAATTAAAGAAGAAACTGAGAATAAGAATCATACATATTTCAGCAGAACCAGCGGAGCAGATCAATACGCCTCACTGTGGATTCAGTCTCGGATTCCACATGCAAATCGCTCCTTCTGCTGGCTGAGGAACCTCGAAGCTCAGCTAATCAGTCAGACTGATCAGTGGATTGGTGTATCAGCACAGTGATCGACTCAGATAGAGATGTTCTACACAAAATAGAGCCTAGTAGAAATAGAACAACCTTCTGAAGATCTGAACACAAACACTGAGGAGATCAGAAGAACATTCATCAATACGGTTCTTCACAAAACTCTCAAGTCTTAAGAACGTTAGGCCTGTAAAGTGTTATTGGGGTTATTGATTATGGACCTCATACCTCCTGTATAGTGTATCTACACCACCCGGCCCAGAAAGTCTCTGATATTAGTTTGGAGCGCCTTTATTTTTGATCATTCCCAACATTCGTTTCCATCCAGATTTACGTTCCTATTAATCCGAGATCTTGGACTGACGACAGGAAAGCCAAACCACTCCGTAAAAAGTCTTCTCCAGCACACCCCAGTGACTTCCACTGGGGTTAAGGTCAGGACTCTGCGGTGGCCAGTTCATGTGTGAAGATGGTTCCTCATGTTCCCTTATCCACTCTTCCGCAATCTGGGCCCTGTGAATCTCAGCATCCTGGAATATGGTCATGCCGTCACGGAAGAACAAATCCATTGATGGGATAACCTGGTCATTCAGGTCATTCACGGATGCTGCTGAGCCTCGACCTGACCAAGTGAAGCCCCTCCAGATCATAACTCTGCCTCCAGAGGCTTGTACAGTGGACACTATGCACGATGGGAGCATCACTGCATACGCTTCCCTTCTTATCCTGACACTCCCGTCACTCTGGAATAGGGTCAGTCTGGACTCATCAGACCACATGACCTTTCTCCATCACTCCAGAGTCCGGTCTTTATGCTTCCCAGCAGACTGAAGCTGGTTAGTCTCACTAACAAGTGGTCTTCTAATGTCCACACAGCTGTTTAGTCCCGATCCTGGGAGTTCTGGTCGTGTGGGAATGATCTTACTGTCACTGTTAAACACATTTACATATAAAGAGTTTTGTTGTCATGTGGGAACGTGAGGTTGAACAGCTTGAGAACCCCTGGTGTAGATCTGCTGCGGTGGAGGACATGATGGACATGTTAAAGTACCCCCCCCCCCCCTCTCTCTCTCTCTCTCCTGCAGATTTTTAAAAGGAGGAGGATGAAGATGAATCCCTTCATTAAGAGTGTTTTTAATGCATGAAGAAATAATTTATTCATGAAAATTAACAAATGATTCATTCCAGCTGAAAGTTCTCATTGAGAGCCGTGATAGGCTGTTATTTCTCCCCCCACTAAACCAAATGACATTATTCACACCCCACTGATTACAGGAAGTTTGATCACCTCTGGAAAAAGCCTCGTGCAGCAGGTAGGTCTAATGACTCCTGCACTGTTGCTGTTATTTTTAGAGCAGCGTCAAACAAACCCCGGCTGATTTCTGCCATTCTGTCACCTGAGACGTCGGATCAGCCCTGAGCTCCACTCTGAGACCTTCGAGGAGAACCCTGAATTAACACTGCGTGACTGAACGCGTGTGTGAGGACGATGCGGGTACAGTTCTACATTTTAAACGCTCAGATCTGTTTACAGTCAGACACACTGAAGCCGAGCGGATTAATACGCCATAAAATGTCACTTGTTTTGAATATGCAGCTTATTTATTATTTATTAAGTGTGAGATTCCAAATGAATTTCATTGGAATTGAACTGATCCATAAACCATCATTACTCATCATCAGAGTCACTTTTATACTAGTCTTAACCAGTTTGACGGAATAAAAATCATATCCCATCTCCAAACTTTAACTCTAACTATAATCCCAGTCCTCACCATGATTACAACCTTAATCATAATTTAAAAAATCAGAATTCTAATATAACCCTAATTCTAAATCTGATCCTAATCCTAAATCTAATGATAACCCAAACTATATCCGGAATATCAACACTAATCATAATTCTAAACTAACCCAAATTCTAAATATGATCCTAATCCTAAATCTAATGATAATCCTAATTTAATGAAAACCCAGACAATGGTCAGAATCTGAACACTAATAATAATTCTAAACTAACCCAAATTCTAAATCTAATCCTAATCCTAAATCTAATGATAAACCAAACTATATTCAGAATGTCAATACTAATGATAATTCTAAACTAACCCAAATCCTAATCCTAAATTTAACGATAGTCCCATATCTGGTAATAATCCAAACTAAAATCATAATCTCAACACTAATCACATTTCTAATATAGCCCTAATTCTAAATCTAATCCTAAATCTAATGATAACTCAAACTATATCTAGAATATCCATACCAATCATAATTCTAAACTAACCATAATTCTAAATCTAATCCTAATCCTACACCTCACTAATACTGAATCTAACGATAATCCAAACTAAAATCATAATCCCAACACTAATCATGTTTCTGACCTTAACCTAATTCTAAATCTAATCCTAATCTTAAATCTAATGATAGTCCCAAATGTAGTAATAATCCAAACTAAAATCATAATCTCAACACTAATCACATTTCTAATAAAGCCATAATTCTAAATTTAATCCAAGTCCTATCTATTGATAATCCAATTTTTAGTGATAATCCAAACTATGACCATAATTCCAACATGAATCATAAATCTAATCCTAATCAAATCCTAAATATAATCCTACATATAATGATAATCAAAACTACAGTCATAATAACTCTAGTCATAATCCCAACCTAAAACCCAATTTTAATATATACTAATTAATATGCAAACTTATATGGGGTTTAAACAAAATAAGAAATATGATTAAACAATAAGAGTCTTATACAACATGGAATATATGAATTACATGTCAGCAATAGTGATACTGGATTATCGACTGATTGATCAAATCTAAAACTCTGTACGCAGATTATCCGAGCCTGTACGGCTGAAGTGAAACTTGCTCTGAGCTCTGAGTTTGTGAATAGCACGACTGCAGGTACAGAGAGATGAAGAGAGAGACTGATGGAGGGATGGAGGGATAGACGGATGGACGGAGGGAGAGATGGACTTTTGGTTGTGTTGGGACGCCCATGTGTGTTAATTAGCGCTCAGCAGATGGAGGAGAGGCCACATCTCCACCGATCACTCAGGGAAGGGTCTATAGAGTAGAGCACATACAGAGAGAGAGAGAGAGTAAGAGAGAAAGGGGAAGAGAGAGGGAGGGAGAGATGGAGCGAGAGAGAGAGAGAGAGAGGATTTAATATTTAATTCATTATTTATCCTCCCCACTCTACTTCACCGTATCACCGACTCCCAACGGACACGCAGCCACAGGGGAGAGGAATGGAAGCGGAATACAACCTGCAGGCTCTCTCTCCGGCTCTCCATCTCTCTCTCTCTCCATCTCTCTCTCTCTCTCTCCCTGATTTCCCTGCAGGATTTTCTCTGCTGTCGGTGTAGAGTCCTCTCTCTCTCTCTCTCTCTCTCTCTCTCTCTCTCTCTTTTCCCCAAAGTGAACACTTTATGATCGCTGCTTTGCTGAGAGCCATCTGTCTGAGTCCCTCCCTCCGTTCTCTCTCTTTCTCTCTCCGTGTGTGTATGGAAGCAGAAGGCTGTGGCCTGTTTACCGACCAGCAGCTGCTTCCTGCAGCATCAACCAGCACAACACGCCACGTCTCCACAGAATAGCCATCGCTTCCTATAATCACCCTCGGAACATCTCCCGCTCAGCTCCGGAGACTTCCTCCTTCTTCTGTCCTGCTTGGTGTGGCACTGCTGAGACAGCGCGACGCTGTAATGGTGTTTGTTTCAAACAGTGCCACCTCCTGCCTGCGGCTGCGCGCTGGTCATCACTTCCTGTAGATCAGGACAGAAAACAGGAATGTTCTGGACATCAGTGTTCACTGGAAGCTCATATTTGACGGAGAATGAGGAGAATGATACCTCTGTCATCCCTCCTCCGAGCCCGGAATGTGCAATATAGATCATATGCATTGATATTACTTTTAACCCTAACCTTAACTTCAGTACCCAAACCTAAACCTAACCCTAATCTCAATATCCAAACCTAACCCTAACCCTAACCAGTACCCAAACCTAACCCTAACCCTAATCTCAGTACCCAAACCTAAACCTAACCTTAACTTCAGTATCCAAACCTAACCCTAATCTCAGCATCCAAACCTAACCCTAACCCTAATCTCAGTATCCAAACCTAACCTTAATCTCAGTAACCAAACCTAACCCTTATCCTTAACTTCAGTATCCAAACCTAACCCTAATCTCAGCATCCAAACCTAACCCTAACCCTAATCTCAGCATCCAAACCTAACCCTAATCTCAGTAACCAAACCTAACCCTAACCTTAACTTCAGTATCCAAACCTAACCCTAATCTCAGCATCCAAACCTAACCCTAACCTTAACCTCAGTTAATGTGGACTGTTTGGGGGTCTAAGCCTGAAAGACCTCAAAGACTCTGGAATGCTCAGTCTGATTGGGAATGTTTCGCTTGTGCACAGTTTTCAGATCTGACATACGGTTGTTGGATGAATGGGGTGGAAATGTGCATGTCCATCTACTGTACTTCTCCTCGCCCAATCTCAGGGCAGACACCCGAGCACAAATTCAATGTTGGTCTGAACTGCACTCGTCTGTTTGTCTTTTGTTCCCCATCCCTCATTTCTCCCATAGACTCCCATTCATTGTTAGCATCACATTAGCATCCAGCCAGCAACAAGCATCAGCTGCACAATCACTCTGCACCTGCTTCAGGAAGTACACTTCTCTGGTTATTTACTGTAACCCAACTCATAAAGAAAAAGAGTGGCGGTGCAGGACGTATAGAAAGTGCTTCAGTGAGTGAAGTAGGCGCCCAAAGCAGCTTTGGTGTTGTTTAAAGCTGGTAATTGAACAAACTCGGGCAACTAAACCTCCGAGTACTTCCTGCTTTTCACANCCTAACCCTAATCTCAGCATCCAAACCTAACCCTAATCTCAGTAACCAAACCTAACCCTAACCTTAACTTCAGTATCCAAACCTAACCCTAATCTCAGCATCCAAACCTAACCCTAACCCTAATCTCAGCATCCAAACCTAACCCTAACCTTAACCTCAGTTAATGTGGACTGTTTGGGGGTCTAAGGCTGAAAGACCTCAAAGACTCTGGAATGTTCAGTCTGATTGGGAATGTTTCGCTTGTGCACAGTTTTCCGATCTGACATACGGTTGTTGGATGAATGGGGTGGAAAAGTGCATGTCCATCTACTGTACTTCTCCTCTTCTACACTTCTCTGGTTATTTACTGTAACCCAACTCATAAAGGAAAAGAGTGGCGGTGCAGGACGTATAGAAAGTGCTTCAGTGAGTGAAGTAGGCGCCCAAAGCAGCTTTGGTGTTGTTTAAAGCTGGTAATTGAACAAACTCGGGCAACTAAACCTCCGAGTACTTCCTGCTTTTCACACTCCCCTCCATCAAAATGCCAATTACGATGAGGAAACGCGTCAAACAGTCGACTCTAAGCATTTCCACTCTTTCAGTCATTAGCTGAGGGTCGTCCTGACTCCCAGAGTCGAAGAATTGATTCTTCTGGAATCGACTCCCATCACTGTCTTACCGAAAGGAATTATTTGATCTGGCAGGGCCAGCAAACACATCCTGGAGAATGAGCCTGGGAAGGTTTGGTAACAGTGGCACTTGCGTTTAGCTCTCTAGATGAGTGTTTTGTTGCAGATGAGGCATGCAGTTCTAGTTTAAACCAGCTCTCACCCTCAGTAACAACCATATCCCCGAGTCCCCTGTAACTGATCCGTACTGTATCCGAACAGTGTGTAACACCTCCACCAGCACCAATAACAGCTGTCATTGGATTGGGCATGTACTGGACCAGTTTCTGGATGTAGCCACATCAATGTTCAGACACTCTTACATCAAAGAATTGGTCAGTTGGGCCAGATTTGGTGGATGCCTTCCCTGGCACAATTCCGAGAAGAATTCCCTGTAGACTGGGATTTTATCCACTGCTGGTAGACCCGTATGACCGTACGCTTCCACACACCTGCAGATTCAGCTGCTTCCTTCACACTATGGTCTTTGGCACGCCCAAATGCAGTCACTCCTTTTAGCCAATCATTAACATCTGCTCTGGAGCCATTTTCCACACATGGAACGAGACATTCCCTGCACTGTAGCACCTCTTCCCAATCTATGGATCCCGTCACTCACACCCCGCAGGGATTTATAGCCCCATCATCCTCGTGCAGCGCCATCTGCCCGAGCCTGAAGGTACTACCACCCTAAACACACCAGGTGAGCTTATTTCCACTTGAATAAAAGAAATGTACATCTTAATTCCAGGAATTTTTACTGGGCTACTAGTTCGTTTACTTATGGAAGGGACTCCCTAAGTCGATTAATGGAATATTAGCAGACATAAATTCCATCAAGGCTGCATTTTGTCTGTGCTGCTGTTTGCGGTGTCCATGCACACAATATCAAGGCTCAGCTGAGGTCAGACGTATGTCCAATATGGAGAGCTAGAGGCAGTGCTATTTCCAGATGATGATGTCCTCTTGGCACCCTCTGAAGGAGACCTCCGACATGCACTTGAAGCAGCTAGGGTGGAAATCAATCATCACCTCCAAGTTCCAGGCCATCGTTCTCTCCCTGCTCTTTGCAGGATGGTGTCTTGAGGTGAGGGGAGCAAGTTTGGCCCTTGTGAAGTACCTCAAGACCTTATTCTCGAGATGGATAAAGAGCGCAGGAGATTGGTGGTCATTTTGTGAACCATTCTGTGGAGGCGAAGTGGGAATTTGGTCCTCGAAACTCTCCGATGGCTGAGCGACGCTGTACCGCAGCAGAGGAATCAGCTGAGGAGGTTTAGGGGTGTCTCATTAGGATGCGACCTGGCTGACTGGGAGCTGTTCAGATCCCTGGATAGATCCAAGACCCTCTAGTGGGATTACATCTGACAGTCGGCTTGGAGATGTAAAGGTATCCTGCAGGTAGAGGCCATGGATAGAGTCTGGACTGACCTTCTGAGCTCGTTATTTCAATGACCCTTACCAGGGGAAGTGAGGAGACGATGAGATTAGCTGAGAACTAGGAATAGTGGGTATGTAGCGTTAATCAAGGGCTGGATATGTTGTCCAGTTAGTGGATATTTGCGGCTCTTTGTCGGTATTTTAGCTGATATTGGTCGATAAGTGAACATGGTAGATGATTAGTCCATGCAGGCCCTGCTTGCACCGGTCGGTTTTGGTAAGGAAGTGGGAGGAGTAGCTGGAACAAAGCAGCAGTTACTCGGATCTTCTTCCACGCCATCGTCTCTGTCATCGAAGAAGCCGTGCCCTGTAGGAGGCAGGAAGAGGTTTGTAAAGAGCAGAGCTTTATTATAGTGCTGGAGAAGGCCGGGGGCAGCGGGCGGTTGTTCTTATATAACAGCTGAGTCCCTCACCGCAGTGGGTTGATTAGAGCTGATTAAGAGTCATGCTCTGATTACACAGTTACAACCTGAACAACAGGACTGGAAGAACAGCTCGAGCACCATGTTCTGCTAATGCTGCAAGACCATGTCAAGACTTCCACTGGAGGAAAGTGGCTTCAATCCAAATCACAGAAAATACAGATTACATCACTGACCATTTTCCAGAGGCCTAGTGATGAAATGCCTTTCTATATCTATTACACTGGTAACACAGTCAGAGTACTGATCTATTAATGGCACTTGTGAGAGTAATAAGCATTACTAAATGGTTTTAGGTACTATTAAGTGCTGTATTAATGTATTAAGGTAAAGTACTAATGGAAATTAAGCCAGGTCCTGGACTGTCCAGCATTCTGAATGGAGATCTAGGCTTAATCCCTGTCTGGAAAAAACGACCCTGAGGGCCTAAATCCAGCATTTCATCTCAAGAACTATGATCTTACCTCTGGGTGGATAACGCTGGTAGTGCTGCACTGATATAACAGGACTGCAGCTCTACAAACTGGTTATTAAATGGTTATTACATACCTGTTATGTACACTACCAGTCAACAGTTTAGACATGCCCTTCTAAGTGGATGTAGTTGGTGATCTTGAACACTCTACAGTCTTACACTTAACAGCTCCAACTGATGAGAGTCTGAACCAGTACATACCCTGATGTATACTCTTATATATGATTATATATATTACATACACTCTTGATGTACCACAGTTTTGCTGTTGTAAACCTGGGTGTTGCTGATGCTGCTCTGGTGCTGTTAAACTAGCCTTTATTTTATCTCCTATGATAATGCTAGCTGTTATGTTAGCTCCAAGCTAACAGTGCATTCATGCTGACGATACCAGCTTTTAAAATCTGGAAACGGGAAACCTAAATCAGACCGTGATCTATACATGAGCTGGTCCTCTGATCCTGTTTCCTGAACATAGACAGGATGAGGGAACATTTCCCTCTAAGTCAGGACTGTCTCTTTACCTTTTCTCACTTTTCACTGCAGCAGAATCCCACCAAAGCACTGTGGGGCTTCAAAACAAGGTGGAGTTTATCTGCGGAAATTAATCTTAACGTATAATAACCAAAACTGTGGGAGCCGTGAGGATAAAGCAGAAAGGAAAAGCCAGTTTTCCCAGCAGAATCTGCTGTTCTCTCTCTCTCAGCAAAAAAAATGGAACACTTTACACTTATTATAGTATGTGGACCCTATTTCCCCCCAAAACACGTAACACTACACCCTCAAACTCAACCGTATCTGGTCATTAGTAACCATATTTGGTCCTGTATTTACCGTTCTGCTCTGTGCTGATTGGATGCGTTATCCACCCGGAAGTACATGTTATTTAAGATTCATAGTACTTATGAAACAGAAGTGGGTGAATGATGAGCCTCGATATTAATAACCGAACAATAAGTCTGGATTAACAGCCTTAATTGACAGGAGGTCTCTAGAGATGCTGTAACGTCTGGTACTCTGAAAACACACACTTGGCAGTTATGAACCACATTTACAATCAGACACACACACACACGCACTTATCTTAATTACCCAGCAGTCAGCTGTGACGCAGTGGGTGGGGGGGTGTATCTTCACTAGTCGAGCTGTTAGCTCCCCCGGCTCCTCCAGCACCATATGCTTTCACTTAGACAGTCGTGTACACACTTCACCCAATCTGCTGCAGAGGACCTGAACATGGTACAGCCTGACACACAACTACACCTGGTAGACGCACACACAGTGACGGTCACAAGCCGCTTCATATGCCGAGCCTCTGAGTGACGTTTCAGGTCCGAGTTGGAGATGGAGATTCCGAGTTGAGTCTCTGAGGTGAGATTCTGAGTTGAGTGTCTGAGGTGAGAGTCTGAGTCGAGTCTCTGAGCTGAGAGTCTGAGTTAAGTCTCTGAGGTGAGAGTCAGAGTTGAGTCTCTGAGGTGAGATTTCGAGTTGAGTCTCTGAGGTGAGAGTCTGAGTTGAGTCTCTGAGCTGAGATTCCGAGTTGAGTCTCTGAGGTGAGATTCTGAGTTGAGTCTCTGAGGTGAGAGTCTGAGTTCAGTCCCCGAGCTGAGATTCTGAGTTGAGTCTCTGAGGTGAGAGTTTGAGTTGAGTCTCTGAGGTGAGAGTCTGAGTCGAGTCTCTGAG
>CM067485.1:30920739-30970739 GCA_034552555.1 Semaprochilodus insignis
CTGTTATTCCTCCTCCAAGTTGGGCTGCACCAACAAGTCTGTGGCTGTGTGTGAGTTAAAACTCAGAGCCTGTCTAACAGTCTAATTATGACATTTTGTGAATCAGTACAGCACCAGTCAAGCGGGAATCGTGATAAGTCCTGGAATCGGATATTTTTCCAGACGGCCACACGCTGTGCAGGATTGCGCGTAGGACGTGCGTGTATTAAAATACTGTTTAATATGTTTCCATTCATTGCTGTAACAGTTACTTGCGAGAACATCCCATCGCTCCGGGCGAGACATATAAAGAGGAGCAGACGAAAGGGAATGTGTGTGTGTGAGTGACATCACAGAAATATGATAAAAAGAGAATTTCACCGGCATGACACGCACTGAATGAACGCTTCCCCGACGCGCACCTTCTCTGCCGATAGATTCTCTGCACTGAGAGCAGAACGTCTGCGACTTTAACTGAGGAAGCCGCCGCAGGAGATCGTCAGTAGAGCTGTGTGATTGTGCTAAACAAGCTGATCTAACTAAGCCACTATTTTGGTGGTGACGGGCGGAAGCAGCCTGCAGAGCTTGGCATGGTCAGTGCGGTCCGGTGCGCTGCAGGATGGCCACAGTAATTGCAATGATTAGCACTTAATTATTAATATGTGTGGTTACCTCTCCTGGAGCTGTGGTGTCTCTTAGCTGCTGTTATCTTCTTTCTCTCCTGTCCTTTAGGGCTCCCTCGCTTTTATTGGATATTGTTCTTTTTCGGAATCGGATAAAGCGGCTCAATCCACAGTAATCAGAGGAAGAATCGGCCAGATTGCAGCTCTGCAGCTACAGATAGTTAGCCTGATAGTTCTGTTGACGGGTCACTTCAGTTTAGTTCAGTGCTGTTTTATTTCTACAGCACTTTCTCCAACAGAACAGTGGAACAAATCAGCTCTCACCCACCACAGAGCCTCAGGGGGAACCACTGAGAGGAACCCTGACTCCAAGGAAACTTACTAAGACTCAAAATGAAGAACCTCCATAACAACATAAAAAAGAATCACTAAAACGAAAAAGGAGAAGTCCTTTAAAAGTACAAGGAAGAACCATTTTGAGGAACCAAAATCAGATCCTACCTAAAGAGAAGAACCACTGAAGAAGCACTGAGAAGGAGAAAGGAAAACCTCTTCAAGAGCAGGAAGAGGAACCAACACCCCTCTGGTTCTGTCATTTTCAGGGCGTTTGCTGGCGACTGCAGCTGAGAGCCAACCAAGTGCAAAGCTGAGGTGAAGTGAGATCTTCTCATAAAGAGCCTAAATCATCTTCCTCTCTCAAACACTCACACACACTTACACATGCACACACACACACACAGACACACACACTCACACACACACNACACACACACACACACATACAAGATTCATGACTCTGCCCACAGAACATTATGACCCTCCACAATCTCCCCGGCTCTAGAGGAGCTATTGCCTCAATTGATTCTGCTTGTTTTCTTCTCAGCAGGTTTGTCCACTCTACCGTGGAACCTAAATGTCACCACTCTAGAAAAAAAGGCACTGGAGGAAAGGAGGAGAAAAGTGCTGGGAGCCATTTACATAGAAGATAACGAGCATCACGACAGCCCAAGGCGAGATAATGGAGGATCTCAGTCAATGGCTGGAGAATTGGTTCTATTAAAGGGTAGTTGGAAGCTAATAGGTGTCAAAGACTTTGTCACTCAAAGGTCAACTCGGCGATAAGAGAGAGAAGCTGTTTCAGTCAGCCCATGGCGTCCTGAGAGGGGTAATTTGGGCTTTTGAGGGGTGGGGGCGGGGTGTGGTGTGGGGTGGTCATCGTGCTATAGCCCCAACATCCATACAGATCCAGTGTCCGTCGTGCTAAAACAGAACACCAACACGTGCCCCGCTGACCGCCAGCGTGAAACAGCAGACGATACAAGCAGAGGCTCTAATGTGGGTCTGTACTGGGAGTGCAGCTGAGCTACAGCGCCGACATATTTACATTACTGATTTGCTGCCTATGTGTAATTATGCTGAATGCTGGGTATATTTGCATAACATATATTTCCTGAGCTGAACATGAAGGGCATCTCCGCCTGCGCAATTAAGCTAACAGAAATCATCTCTCTCTGACTTTTATGGTGAGTAAAATCACTGGTACTTTGCTTTCAGAGGGGATCAGGGACTGTGCTGCCTGGAAAGATACAGATTTCAGTGTTCCCACAAATTAATATACTGAAATAAACATGCTGACCAGAACCGAGAGCATGATATCTGGACTTCAACTGGACTTTTCTCAGGTTTTAGTCCACCAAATCCGCTATGAGTTTGTAAAATGTGCCACAGACTGAAACTTAGATTTTCAGATGATTAGATTGTTTTCTTTTGCCCTATGAATCCTGTATTTACTATGCTTTATGCATACATTTATAAGGCATCATACGGCACACAGTATCTCACAAAAAAGAGTGCACCCCTCACATTCCTGTAAATATTTTATTATATCTTTTTATGGTACAACACTGCAGATATGACACTTTGATACAATGTACAGTAGTCAGTGTACAGCTAACAGTGTAAATTTGCTGTGCCCTCAAAATAACTCAACACACGGCCATTAAAGTCCAAAGCGCTGGCAACGAAAGTGAGTACAGCCCTGTGAAAATGGCCAAATTGTGCCCAAAGTGTCAATATTTTGTGGCCACCATTATTTTCCAGAACTGCCTGAACTCTTCACTAGAGCTTCACAGGCTGCCACTGGAATCCTCTTCCACTCCTCCATGACCACATCACGGAGCTGGTGGATGTTAGAGACCTTGCGCTCCTCCACCTTCTGTTTGAGGATGCCCCACAGATGCTCAATAGGGTTTAGGTCTGGAGACATGGCAGTGGTGGTCTTGGAGGTGTGTTTGGTGGTCTTGGAGGTGTGTTTGGTGGTCTTGGAGGTGTGTTTGCGGTGGTCATCATGTTGGAATGTTGCCCTGCGGCCCAGTTTCAGAAGGGAGCGGATCATGCTCTGCTTCAGTGTGTCACAGTACATGTTGACCTTCATGGTTCCCTCAATGAACTGTAGCTCCCCACAGCCGGCAGCACTCATGCAACCCCAAACCATGACACTCCCACCACCATGCTCGACTGTAGGCAAGACACATTTGTCTTTGTACTCCTCACCTGGTTGCTGCCACACACGCTTGACACCATCTGAACCAAATAAGTTTATGTTGGTCTCATCAGACCACAGGACACGGTTCCAGTACTCCATGTCCTTAGTCTGCTTGTCTTCAGTAAACTGTGTGCGGGCTTTCTTGTGCATCATCTTTAGAAGATGCTTCCTTCTGGGACGACAGCCATGCAGACCAGTCTGATACGGTGTGCGGCGTATGGTCTGAGCACTGACAGGCGGACCCCCCACCCCTTTAACCTCTGCAGCAATGCTGGCAGCACTCCTACGTCTACTTTCAAAACACAACCTCTGGATATGACGTCGAGCACGTGCACTCAGCTTCTTTGGCGGACCATGGCGAGGCCTGTTCTGAGTAGAACCTGTCCTGTTAAACCGCTGTATGGTCTTGGCCACCGTACGCTTCCATACACCTGCAGATTCAGCTACTTCCTTCACACTATGGTCTTTGGCACGCCCAAATGCAGTCACTCCTTTTAGGTATTTATAGCCCCATCATCCTCATGCAGCGCCATCTGCTGGAGCCTGAAGTTACTACCACCTTAAACACACAAGGTGACTCTTGTCTGGTGAGCTTATGTATGCCACATAATGCCTTATAAACGCATCTACAAAGCATTATGAATACAGGCTTCATAGGACGTGTCACTGAATCTCCTATGTGAATGGTAAAGCACAGTTATGTCATCTGTAAGGACACTCTGCATCTTTAACCTCCTGCCTGCATGGGAACGCCGGTCTGCTCAGGAGCGCACCGAGCGCTGCATTAAAGAACAATTTTAACCTCATTGCGTTTGCCCCGCTGATCTGAAGTCCCCTTGGCTGTGCCCCCCGTGCCCTCTCCGGTGGATAGAGGACACAGCCCACCTGCCACAGTCCATTAGCTCTCTCCTTCATAACAATTTGGACGCGACAGGCTTGGCGGCCGGGGCACTGTACGTGGTGCAGAGAGCACCACGCTGTTTAACACCTCAATCTAGCCTGCTGATTACACGCTCAAACACCATCATCACCCCTGCATCCTGCCACTCATTCACATGCACGGTGGAACCGCAGAGCATCCAGAACAGTCTGATGAAGTGGAACACACTCTGGCCTGGGTCGTAGCCAGAAGGAAAATACGAGACCCACGAGCTGATGGATTCTGTGCCACTTTTCCTGATAGCCTTATTGTGGAATAAATAGCGGCGGAGCTGCGGAAGTTCCAGCCGGAGCACACAGTGAAATAATAAAGCGTAATGCATTCCAGAAAAACGTTTCCTCAGAACAGAGCTTTCATCTTCTCCGGCTTTCTGATTTAAGCCGTCGTATCAGCGCTTTGGTTAGGGCGACAGCTCCCCCCCGCCCCCGCCCCCACCCCCCTAGGCCCCGCGGACAGAGTGGACTGAGCTTAGCCCCCCTGTGCACAGCATGATGGGAACTTATCACAGCGCAGCAGCAAGAAAGGACCCGCGGCGCTCTCAGCAAAGCGGCCCGGCGCCACATTTTAATACGGGATCATTCCTCCTGCTCCAAACCTCTGGCCCTGCAGGCACCGTCGCATGCTTCAAATAACAATTAATACCCCTCTCAGCTGAAGCCCAGCAGAAAGCTCTCCAAAGACCCTCTTCACCTGGACCCCCGCGCTGACACCGAATAGAGTGGACTGCCTCTGCGGAGGCTCAGGAAATATAGATTGAAAGTGTCGGAACGTGAGAGCGGCTTGATCCGCAGCCACAGCTCCCTTCCCTGGGGTTGGGTGCTGAGTGGTGGGGAGAATGTGTGGGATGGAGCTGAAACCTCAGGGGGCGGATTTGGTTGGCCACCATCCTCACTGTTTTTCCCCCCAGATGGGTCTCTGGGACAGCGTGCTGACTGGGCTATCCCGCGGTGACATGGCGCTATGGAGACGCAGATGAGAGCCTGCGGTCCCTCTGGCCCTCGGCTAGCTAATTACCACTACACTGCCACTCAGGAACGAGCACACAACACCCACTCAGTCAGCCACTGGAGGGAACAGGAAGCCTCTTTTTAAATTAATCAGCGCGATGGAGAGTTCTGAAACAGAGCTTCGGTTTCGGATTTGCAGAATCTGTGGATCGGATCTGTGATCCATCTTTCAATAACAGGGAATGTCATCCTGAAACCCTGTACCTCATCCTGTAATCCTGCATGTCATCTTGTAGGGCGTCCTGTAACTCCGTACATCAACTCCTAATCCTGTACCTCATCTCGTAATCCTGTATGACATCCCGTTATCTATATATCATCATGTACCTGCTGTGCTTCGTTCTGTTTCCCTGCTTGTCTTTACAGTCTGCACATCATTCTGTTATCCTGTACGTAGTCGTGTAACCCTGCTGTACTTCATTCCGTAACCCGGCATATCATTATATAACCCTGTACATCATCCCATAATCCCGTGTGTCATCTCAAACGGCATACTTTACTTCCGTACAACATCCTATAAGTCTGCATGTCATCTCTTAACCCTGTACGTCCTCCTGTAATCCTATGTGTCATCTAGTACGGCATCCTGTAACTCTGTACCTCAACCCATAACTCTGTGCACCATTCTGTTATCCTGTATGTAGTCGTGTAACCCTGCTGTACTTCATTCCGTAACCCGGCATATCGTTATGTAACCCTGTACATCATCCCATAATCCTGTATGTCATCCTGCAACCCTGCACAATGTCCCATATCTCTACACACTGTAACTCTGTAATCATCCTGTAACCCTGTAACGCCGTATACGGTCCTGTGACTTTTTGGAATGCTCTCTATCCTGCGGAAGTGAAGCCTCGTATAGGGAGCGTTCTCATATGGCCGCTGTGGAGTGTTTAGCTGAGAGTCAGTAATAAAAATGGAAATGCAGTGATGGAGCTGCGGCTTCTGGAGCTCCTCCAAAACCTTCTGATATTCAATCTGATCATCAAAGACCAAAACCCCAGCTACACACTCTCTCACTGCACTCACCCCAACTGAGCTTCACTGATTCATTCGGTACATAAATACACCAGCACATGGTCACACACACACACACACACTCACGAGCAGTACCAGCGTCCTGATCCAGGGTTTTGCCCCCTGATCCATTCCAAGTGCTTTACCATCAAGTATTGTCTGACACCGATCCGATCTTTACGTTTGAACAGATAATAAGCCTCACCGGGTGAACAATTCGTCATCTTGCGTGTTTAAGGTGGTAGTAACTTCAGGCTGAGGCTTCAGGCTGCAAGAGGATGATGGGGCTATAAATCCCTAAAAGGAGTGACTGCATTTGGGCGTCCCAAAGACCATAGTGTGAAGGAAGTAGCTGAATCTGCAGGTGTATGGAAGCGTACGGTCATACGGGTCTACTAGCAGTGGCTAAAATCCCAGTCTACAGGGAATTCTCCTCGGAATTGTGCCAGGGAAGGCATCCACCAAATCTGGACCAACTGACCAATTCTTTGATGTAAGAGTGTCTGAACATTGATGTGGCTACATCCAGAAACTTGTCCAGTACATGCCCAATCCAGTCACAGCTGTTATTGGTGCTGGTGGAGGTGTTACACACTGTTAGGTACGGGTCAGTCACGGGGACACAGGCTTCGTCTGGTGAGCTTACATCCTCAGAACTTAGGTCACATACACTAGTCTACTAATTCACATTCATATTAATAATCTATTTTGATTGGCTTTCCTGATTCCTGAGGATTTGGCAACCAGTTACTGTAGTATCCCACACTGCCATCTCTACTGCATAGACTCTGAACGTACTCTGTTTGTTTTTCCTGGACTATGTAACCACAAACACATCCACTACTTACTTTTCACCATTTTACCCGGAGATCACTGATAAACATTACAGGATAAACATTATTATTATTATTATTATTATTATTGTTATTATTGTTATTATTGTTATTATTATTATTATTGTTATTATTGTTATTATTGTTATTATTATTATTATTATTATTATTATTGAATACTGGTACTTTTTACTTATTGACACTTCTAAGAGCAAAAAACCTACTTTATATTCCTTATATTTTCATTGGGACAGTCTGAGTACAAAGTACACTGTAATAATAAATAAATAAACAAATAAATAAATAATGTAACGTCTGTGTGACACTATATATTATGCATTACACTGCATGTACAACATGTTATTTTTGTTATTCAATAAAACATGTTTATTATTTAGAGTCTTAATCCTTAAAGAGAAATCAGTCAGCCGTTTCAGGATTCTGTGAAATCTATTATTTGTAGCCCGGGCAGACAGTGAACTGTGGTGCTGATTAATTCTGTTAGCGCTGTTCGGTGGTGATACGGTGAGTACTCGTGGCTGCACATCCTTCTTTGGGTGGTTTTGCTCCCTGTACTTCCAGTGTTTATTACTATTGGGTTCTGTTCCATGAAGATATCTGAGAAACTGGAAATGTGAATGTGAATGTGAATTTGAGGGAGACTCGAATTAGCAGCGGCAGCTTGGGAGAAGAGCCGGTACACAAGAAAATGATTTTGACTTTTCTGCATCATTTGAACACAGCAGCTGCTGTTTACACTGGGTGAACATTTTGTGATGAATGGACCAACACAAATGGCCCAGAACTGCTTGGATAAAACTCTGGTTCCATTGACTTCCGTTAGAACTGAATGAGGTTTTTGTCCTCTCCTGTAAAGTTGCCTTTTTGGAGATACTTGTTTGTCTGCAACTGTAAGGGTTCGGGCGGTGCCGCCTGCTGCCAGCAGAGGGCGGTAGCGGCAGCGACTCCCCGAGGCTACTACAGCCCGGAACTCCAACCTCCAGAATGCCCCGGGCTGATCACCCAACGAGCTGCACCTGATACACCGGCTACATAAGCTCCCACCAAGCAGCCGTCAACTGCTGCACCTTTGTAGAGGGGTAGCCGGTAACGGTACTAGTGAAAATAAAAATATTAAAATAAAAAGAAAGAAGATCTAAAAGAAGAGTGAAAAGAGACAAGACACGTGGTGTAAAAGAGAAAAGACGTCTGCTCAAAAAAACTAAAAACTAAAATTAAAACAAAAAATAATAATACACATGGGCCAAACTAAACGAGACAAAGTAAAGAGAAGTGTGGAGACCCAGAAAAGAAAAGATCTCCCTGTCTGTCTGTTTGACCCTTTCCTGGTTGTTTCTGTTCCTTTATAAATACTCCCTTCTGCTGGCGTCTCCTTTGTTTGAGCTTCCCGCCTTTTTCTCCCTCCCATTCATTAAACCCCCTCTGACGTACCTCACGTGTATCGGCGCGTAACGCAGCGCTAGCACGTGGGGCCGTCACTACTGAGGTCGGGGGTTCGATCCACGCCTCAGACAACTTCCCAAAAACACACTTCCTCTCCAAACAGTTCACCCGTCGCACACGTCACTTGACGTGTATCCATAAACGGAAACCCGTTTGCAAGCGGATCCTGCCCTGCGCTTGGGTCCACACCCTTATCCGTGCCCTGACAGCAGGTCTTATCTTGTCCTCAAGTCACTTCCATGTGCTTGTTTGTTTTGGTTTCTAGCTCCTCCCTCTCTCCACCGTCTCGTTGTGCTCCTCACCTGTCCTTAGTTTGTGGCTCCTCCCCTTCCCAGGTGTTCCTCGTCAGTCCTTGGGCCCATAAACGCCTCTGTTAGCTGCTAGTTTTTGTCTGGCAGCGTGGTTTTGTGTCCTGCTTGTGCTTGTGGCCTCGTCTTTAGCTCTCTCTGTATCAAGTCTTGGAGTTTTGCTGTTTACCTTAGTTTTGGTGTCTCTAGCCCAGAGTAAGATTATGATCCAGTGCCCCAAACTTTCTCCCAAGTCCAGTAAAAGTTCAGTTCCAGTTCCAGGCACACACTTTCTCCTCTAACGGATGAAAGAAGAACGGTCTTCAGCCTGAAATCAGCCAGAGCTTCCTCTCCTGCTGCGCTTCCTGTCCTGAATCCCTAAATCTGCACTTTTACTGCTCTCTTAATTATTTATAGCTCTGCGATATCGAATGGTCAAGCAGAAAAAGACAACCTGGCTGTAATTTAATATCACATCATCTCTAGCTGCTGAGAGGATAGTGAGTAATCGTGTTTGAGGATGGAGTCTGACACCTGAACCTCCTCCAGTCTAAAACACACTGTTATAAAGCTTCTGTTACGGACACTGAAACGCTTCACTGACCTGCAAATGGAGAACAGATCCGTGGCTTTCAGCACTGTTCCTCTCCTTTCTTCATCTGTTTATCTCTGTTTCTAATCCTGCATTCAGGTCCGGATTTGATTTTGGTGAAGAGTGTGTCGTCTTTGTCCCTCAGATCAAATCCAATCTGGATTACCCTCTTAAAATCATGGTTCTTCAAGGGTTCTTTAGAGATGCAAAGAAGCCAAGAACCATTTGCATGCATAATTAGCTCATTGCATGGTTAAATGGTTTATCTCCAGTATCTGAAACCTGAAGACTCATTTATCAGCCATGTGGTTCAGGTTTTTACACATATGCACCCCTAGTGGTAGCAAAATGAAATACAGGTTAACTGATTATCAGACCCATCCAGGGTGTTTCCTGGATGCCACTTCCCTCACAACTGAGTAGGATAACCGGCTTAGAAGATGAAGTAATGAAGGAATTATGGGATGCATTGACTCCCGTTAGCAATCAGCTATGTCAGTAGAACTGCCTGTGATGCTCATATGCTGTAAACACGTTCATCATTCAAATTGTACCTAATGTGGCTGCAAGCAGTAAACTAAATACCTGAAACAAAGCTTGTAGAAATTAATATGGATTATTAAAAACACTCTAGGTATTCTTGTCTGAAATGTTTTTGAATTATTTCTACATCCAGTGTGAATTTTTAAATATTAAAAGTTCATTTTTAAAACAGCAATTTGTAAGATTTGTAGTTAAAGTTCTGGAATGAGCTAAAAAAAACACCAACAGTATATGAAGTAGTAGTTATGATGGTGTTAGTTGTCTATGTACAGTGCTGCAGAGATATCTACTGATGTTAGCATGCTAACCAGCTAGCCCCTGGCCCATCCTGTCTGTAATACCACTGTGTACTTGAGGAGGTGATGGTGAGTCGCTGTAGGAGGGGAATCAGTCCAACATGAGAGGATGGAGAAGTAGCTCTGCTGCCCCGACGGCGTGTTCTAACCTCCTATCAGTCATGTTGAAGGAGCTGCTCCCGGTTAGATCATTTAAGGGGAGGTAAACAATGAGCAAGAAACATAACCATGGCTGAAGCTCTTGGCGAGCAAATTCTGTGGGTTCTTTTCAAAAAGACCCTGATTCTGGAACTGGTTCTGTTCAGGCTTTTAAGAAGCCTGCAGTTTGCACCAGTTTTTATTGGAACCAAGGAACGTCAAAGGATGTGACATCATTGTTAACAGGGGGCGCTGCACAGCGGTAGTAAACAGTAGTACCAAGATGGCGGAGCGTGTAGATGACCTGCGAGTGTTTGGGCTGTTATTCCAGATGTTTGTTTATATCCAGAAAGGTGCACGGATCAACTACTGGAGATAAGACGTAGAAGAGGTTCTCCAGTCGACCACCAAGTGTCACCATTGTTGCCTTGTCCTTCCTCAACAGCTGACACGCCCACAGATGTCGTCACAGTTCGTGCTGAAGAACCTACTATTCTTTAGTTCCATCTGGGAATTAACTTTTTCGGTTCCGAACGGATTTATTTTTGGTTGAAATGCACCAAACGGTTCAAAAGCATGTGCACAAACCAGAACTGAACCGGTTCCACATTGGTGGAAAGGGGCTATGTGGTTGGATTGAGTTTGGACTGGTCTGGATTGAGTGTGGAATGGACTGGGTTGAGCTGAGTTTGGGCTGGACTGGGTTGGGTGAGTTTGAAATGAACTGGGTTGTGTTGATGTCCAGCTGTGGTTCTTACACATATACTGAACATGTTCTACGCCTCTGGGGTTTATGGTTCTTTAACTCTTTAAGGCTGCAGTAGTAGCTGAGCTGTTTAATCTGCTCTACTCTGGTAATAATGATTTCTGAATGCTGGAAATGAATTCACTTGAAATATACAGAACATGATCTAAAAGCTGAAATGAAGGGATTTCTGGGTTCTCGACTCAAAAGGGTCGTGGGATGTTTCACACCAGGTTTTCAGTGTTTCAGGTTATAAATTGTTTTTGGTGCTGTGGAGCTCATTCTGCTGAGAGTGCAGGGCTGAATTAGGCAGGGAATATGAAACACAGAAGGGTGATTTGAGAAAACGAATAAACTGCGTATGATATTTCCACATTTCTGGGTCATTTAGCAGACGCCGCGGAGCCTCTCTGGGTTTAACATGCAGAATGCGCGTGTACTGATGGAAAATCTAAACCCGTATGACCAGTCGCCTTCGCTTTCGCTCTTGGGCGTGTTTTATTTTGGATGCACACGCGTGTCTAATAAATAAAACACTCGAGCTGAAGCCGTGTAGGAAAAGCAGGCCGTAACTGAAGCTCTCAGCACAAATAATACAGTGATTTATTTATTACAGTGTGAGCTGCTGGGTGATGTGACTAAACCACACAGCTCAACCTTTCAGAGCTCCTGATCATGACTGAGTTCCTGAGGCCCACTGCTGCATTAGTTCATAAAGATAAACCAAATCAGTTCAATAATAACCTAACACAAACCAAACGAAGCATGAGGTCAGCTCACACACACTTTAATCCGTGTGTGTGTGTGTGTGTGTGTGTGTGTGTGTGTGTGTGTGTGTGTGTGTGTGTGTGTGTGTGTGTGTTGCTGTGGCGATGGTCCAGCAGTATTAAGACTGTTCATGTTCATCACTGATCTGCCTGCAGCCAAAGTGCTGTTTTTAATACCAGCCAAGCAGAACAGCAGCTCAATGAGAGGAAATGGAACTAAAGCAGATGTTTACTGCAGCTATAACACACACAGACAGGCTCCTCCAAAATCAGCTCAGCCCATCCCGCACCTGCACCAGGCCAACCCAGTTCATTCCAGACTCATTCAAATCCAGTTCAAACTCAACACAGTCCAGTCCAAACACGGCCCTGCCCAGTCCAAGCTCAACCAAGTCCAGTCCAAATTCAGCTTAACCCTGTCTAGTCCAAATTCGGCCCATTCCATTCTAAACTCATCCCAGTCCAGTCCAAAGTCAGCCCTGTCCATTCCAAGCTCAACGCAGTCTGTTCAATCCCATGTTAACCCTGTCCAGTCCAAACTTGGCCAAGTCCAATCCAAATTCAACCTAATGTAGTCCAGTCCAAACTCAACCCAGGATGGTCCAAACCCAACCCAGTCCAATCTCAATCAAGTCCAGTCCAAATTCAACTGACCCAGTCAATTCCAAACTCAATCCAGTCCAGTCCAAAGTCAGCTCAACCCAGTTAAGCCCAAACTAAGCCCACCCAATCCAGTCCAAGGCTTAACCCAGTCCATTCCAAACCCAACCCAGTCCAGCCAATTAACTGAATATATTCGTGTGTGTGTGTGTATGTATGTGTGTGTGTATATATATATATATATATATATATACATACACACACACACACACACACACACACACACACACACACACACACACACACGAATAACTGCTAACCCTTTTCAGAGAGAGAGAGAGATACGGAATTTCTCAGTTCTTCTGAATTCTTCGAGTCTGATTCTCCCAATGAAGACACAGATTGATCTGTTTTCACAGGAGTGAGTTAAACGGGAATCGGGTGAATTAGCCGCCATCTAAAACCCTGGAGCGGCTCATCATGAGACTTGTGTTTTGTGTTTCGGTAACGAGTCCTTCTCCCGTATCACAGAAGAAAGTAAAAACCCGACAGCCTTTCACTTCCCAATCTGTTTTAAGTCTCTCTTTAACGGCGGAACAAAAAGCCAGCGTCTGATTGGCTGGTGCGGATGAAAGAGCTCTAAGTCTTTTATCAGGGAAGTGATAATACACGTAAATGCCTTTTGTTCTACTTAAAGGCATCTGAGATTTGTTTCTTCTGCGGCTCCTCTGTAAGGATTTGACTGGTGCACCACCTACATGCTGCCTGTCAGAGGAAATGACAGCGAGAGGGAAGAATCCCACTTTTTCCAGAGACGCCGTTTCTCCATCAAAGCCGCGGCACAGAGAAACAGGGCCTTTAGCTCCAGCCTGACGTTCCTTTGTCCTTGCTTTGGATGGAGGAGAGAGCGTTTCCCTCAAAGCTTCGCCCCCCTAATGAGGAGAACCCCCGGGAACGAGCCTCTATTTGTGGAGATCTTTCAGGCCGGACTGATCCAGAGCAGCCGTCAGCAGGAGGACTTTCAGGACTGAATCTAACGCTGCTGACAGATTAGCATTCGTAAAACGACTTGTAAACATGAGAACCTGCACACCAACATTTCGTCTGTCACCTCGATTCCATTCTTCAGGAAATAATTAAACGCACCATGAATTCAAATTTAGATTATTTTGATCTGATTTTATTGTTTTGTTAAACATAAGTGGGATAAACAATGATCCACCAAGCTGGAGAGGAGGGTATTTATGAGATGTGCCAAAAATGAGTGCACACTGTAAACACTATTATAAGCCATAGAAGTCTTTCTGCATGGCTGACCACTACAATGCACAGGCCACTGGAAAGTGCAAGGAAGTTCTCCCTTTAGACCTCCACTGGAGTAACAGTACTAAAGTATGTACCTTCAAATGTACTTAAGTATGGAGAGTAACAGGAGCATGATTTATTATGGCTCTAATGTCCTATTATCATTTCTGGAACAAGACTCTTAATCAGCTCAGTGTAGGGGAAGAGACTGTACCCTGATTGCTGGACTACTTACATTTGGACATGTTACGTTTATACGCTCACACAAGACAAAAGCAAGGACAGATTTGGCCATATCACCGTACCTGACTGACCCGACAGCCACGATTACAGACATTCAGCGTCCTCCATGAGTCATCATGAACGGCAGCGGGTCATCTTCAGTGACGAGTCCCGCTTTTGTCTTGGTGGAGACGACCAACGAATCCGTGTGTGGAGGCACCGTGGTCAGCACCAAGATGAACGGTCTGTTGTCACACGTCCAGAAGGCCTGGTGTCACTCCACCTCCACCCTACCGCACCATCTGCAGGAACTGTGTGAGGATATTCAAGCTGCATGGGATGGATTATCACAGGACACCATTAGGAACCTCTACAGCTCCGTGCCGAGACATCTGGCATGTTGGGTTAGCAAACACGGCGGCCCGACGCCATACTGAGAGACAGACTTCTGTATGTGTAGCTCAATAAATATTGATCATATCAGTCTAAATTTATCATCAGTTATTGATCCTGGTGACCTTTATCTTCCTTCCCAACACACCTGCAATCCCACACCTCCTTCTGGGTGCAGCTGTTCTGCTGTTGAGGAGTGAACTTCAGTAACGACAGTGAGGAAAGCCGGTTCTCTAAAGACACTAAGTTGTATGGAGTGTAAGGACCTTTTTAACGGCAAATTCAAGCACATATGCAGAACTCCAGAAATGCCCTCAGCCTACCGAGGGTTAAAACACCTTCCTGAGGAGCATCCCTCCTGGTAGTGCTTAAAGATTACAGTTTCCTTAGCAACCGGACTAAGCTTAATTAGTTCAATATCTTCCAGGTTCTGTCTGTGTCATACTGTACAATTGGTTCTAGTCATCAGAACCTATTCTCCTTTCCCTCGTCCTCCTGCCAAAAGTGAGAGACGTTCACACACTCCCAAACTGACACCGGGCATGGTGTAACCGCTCAAGGTTGACGACTGATTTCCCCCTGCACTGTTAGCGCTGGGTTTAGCATCGCGGCTATTTTCCTCCTTCCCTCCTCTCTGCCGTGCCGTACAGATGAACCACGGGACGCTTAATTCCTCTGACATAAAGAGAGGGGCTTTCATGTGCCCGTGCCTCCCTGTGCTCCTCGGGAGCCTGATTATTCTGAGCGGGAGAAAATGAGGACTCAAGTTGTCATCTGCATGAACGAACAGATCCCACCTTTAATTCCATGCCACGCCGATATTTGCATGAAACTTTGTCCAATTATTCTGGCGGCGGCGGCGAGCGCCCCGAGCGTCACACATGGCTGGAGAGTGTGTGTCAGATGGGCGGGCGCCTGTGAGGTTCCTTGTTTACAGAAGTGTCTCTCAGGGTGAAGGTGCTCGCGCTGTCAGAGAGACTGTAAAGTTCACGGGCTTCGCCTTTGCCGAAAAGCGGAGGAGCCGGAGCGGAGGCACTCTGGCTTTAGTCTGCAGCATCGGGGCGTCAAAACCAACAACAAATACAACTTTAACTTTAACTGTTAAACTTTTAATTGGCTTTACGTGTGGTGAGGTCTCTGTGGATGGAAGAGAAGCCAGGGTTGAGCTCTGAATGGGTGAAAGCAGGTCAGGCTCTGTTCTTTGGCGCTAATTGCAAGGTGTGTGCAACATTAGCACAACCACGTTACATCACCACAAGCCCACTAATTAGTTTCCATAAAGAAAGAACACCAGGGACTCGTGCACGTGATGTGATGTGGCTGACCACAGACGCTTCTATCAAGGGTTACTAATGTGGTACAGCGAGGCTGTTTGTTCCTCAACAGGACTTTTTTTTTTTTTGTTTGTTTTTTTGATTTTTTTTGCCTCATTTAGGGCGGCAGGAGGTCCACCGCCGAAACATAGTGGTCCGAGTGTTCCATACTGAGGCTGTGACCACCTATCAGCTAATCAATAATTATGAATAACAGCCGTGATACATACAATACATAGAATTTAGTGGGGTCTGATCCATAATGTGAAACCCCCTGAGAATGTCCACACCCAGCCATGACCATCAGAAACAGTAGTTTTATCACTAACCCTTTATCACTCACACAATGCTTCCTCGATTGTGATCTGAGCCAGGGCCCCTAGGAAACCAATAGCAGTGCTTTAATTTGTCACATGACTCTCTGGAAGTAATATTAAATCACATTTTTAAATAATCATTTCTATACATTTATATACCATTGAAAAGCATAGCAGTCAACATAATCTGGATGAGCTCACCAGACAAAACAATGAGTCCCCTTGTGTGTTTAAGGTGGTAGTAACTTCAGGCTCCTGCAGATGGCGCTGCAGGAGGATGATGGGTCTATAAATCCCTGCAGGGTGTGAGTGACGGGATCCATAGATTGGGAAGAGGTGCTACAGTGCAGGGAATGTCTCGTTCCATGTGTGGAAAATGGCTCCAAAGCAGATGTTAATGATTGGCTAAAAGGAGTGACTGCATTTGGGCATGTCAAAGACCATAGTGTGAAGGAAGTAGCTGAATCTGCAGGTGTATGGAAGCGTACGGTCATACGGGTCTACCAGCAGTGGCACAAATGAACTTTGAGCCATTATGCCATATTGTTGACTATAACAACGCACTCCACCTTAAAACAAGCAATTAATTATAACTCAACATTATATACATTAATTATATGGTGATATAGAGTTGCTGACATATGTTTGCACTCCAACACATTCAGTTCTCTAGGCTGTCTCAAGATGATACAATCATATCTCAGGGTGGCACTCAATCAAACAACAAAGTCCAAAGAAACTGATTATTACTTGTTGGAAACTTCTGTATATATGTTTACTTGGTCTATTTTATAACAGAAAGCATCACAAACAGTTTTGGTATTATGTTGCAGGAGCTGCACTACAGTAACAACACACTGCGCAGCTCACCTGCATAGAGACTAGCATTAGGCTAGTAAAGCAGATACATTCAACTTACCAAACGCTGCCTAACAAGACAGAAATCACACTGACCTGCAGGAGGAGCTTTCCAGATACTCTACCTTCTCCTTGTCATTCAGCGATCACCAAAAATGCTGTGGGTTACTGGCCAGGAACTTAAGGGTCAAATGGAGCTCAGTTTTAGCTGACAGCATCATCACAAACAGATAATAAAGGGAGATGCCGTTTTCATTTGTGAACTTCTTGTTTGAATTCCACCTTAAATAATGCAGCAGTTATTATAACACCTCAGGCCCCAGAATGTAACTGTTGCACCGTTTAAGGTGGAACAGGAAAATCTCAACAGGAAGCTGGCAAACAGGAAGCTGGCGAATCTGAAGCGACTTCAGCCTCGTCCATTCCCTGTGACCCAGTACTGAGTACTGAGATGTGACTTCGAGCAGGACTACTGTTACAGCAGGAGCTCCATGCTCAGTGAATTATTGGACAGCTAAGTTCATCACTGACTCACTAACACCAGAGCTGTAGCTGCAGTAGGTGGAGTTTGAGGCTCTGCTCAGTAGTAAACACGTCCTGGTGTATCAGTTGTGTTTACGTGTTGCGCTTGTCCTACTTCCTACAACTCCCAGGATTCCCTTGTTTCTGAGGTCACATTCATGACCAGCCAAACAGGGACTCACTCCTGGGAATACTAACCCTTCACACCTGTTTGTGATCCACCTCTGTGTATACACACCTGTTTGTGCTGCCAGCTCTGTTAGCTGCACACTGAGCAGTTCGGCCGTTTGTTGCTTATCGTGATTGACCCTTTTTCGTCCCTTGTTTACCCTCTTGGTTTTGGTTTTGCTTTGTACTTTGGCTCCTGGACTGATTGTTTACCTGGCTTTTGACCCTCGCGTTTTTCCACATTTGCTCTTTGTCTTCCATGTACCCGGGAATAGCTCTCACGGTGTTGAGCTGGCCTGGCCTTTAGCCATTTTTGTGGATGGCAGTTTTGTAAATCTACCTTTTACATTTGCAAGTGTCTGATCTGTTCACCAAACGCTACAGTGTCTATGATGTGTTTACATGCGGACGGTAGACAGACAGCAGCAGCAAACTGGAACATACAGGTGCACCCAGTACTATCAGATATCAGATCAATCAATACTGCCAAAGCTCCCCTCTGATGATCATCACTGTCACTGTTGCAAGCTTCCCATGATTGCATGTCACTGTTGGTCACACATCACTATGAACATGTTTTAACAGTGTATGAATATAACTTGTGGACTTTGTCGCCCCCTTTGGCCAAAGAGGAAACTGTCCTATAAACTCGGAACCAAACGCTGGAAAAAGCACTGGACTATCAAAACCTGTCGGTCTTGATTAGTGTATTTGTCCAAGGTTGCTTATCCTGCTATACAGTTTGGGTACAAGCTGAAGGACAATGCAGATTTAATATGCGAATTAAATATATTCCGCCAAATATTAAACTGCTGGCTCTAATTACAGGTCCTCGCACTCGTAAGGTGCTCGGACAATTGGCATTTTGGATTTAATTGAGCCATTTACTAACATGCAGAGATGTCTTCCGCCATTAATCATGTTTTGCCCAGTTTCCTAGAGGACACGATTCCCCGTTATTACAATATGAAAGATTTCTAATTGTGCTTCAGCAATTACCTCGAGCACTTTCTCCGGAGGCCCCGCGCTGGAACGACTGGCCTCTAATATTGACCTAAATGCATTTAATCAACTGGCTGAGGTTGCTTAGAAGGGTAATCACACTTGCAATTAAAAATGTATTACCGTCCCTTGTACGAGTTCCTCAACTGCCGAAAACAAGGAGCGGTTCCTGATTAGCGTCCTCGCGCGGCTCCCACTCCATTACACTTCTGCAGAACATGCAAATGTGCAAATCAGCAAATCAAACAATACATTACATTACGCTTCACTCCTCCGACGGGGTCTTTCACCCGGGGGTCTCGCCACACTGCTAATAGTGCAGAGCATTACAATGAGCGGGGTTTGAATGGAAGAGCCCTGCATAAGTGCAGATAAGTGAAACATCCTGTCTTTGTGTAAGGGGGAATTTCGTTGAACTAATATCATTGTTCCTTTCGGGAATTTGACTTAATAAAAATGCTGACGCTTCACTGGCCAGGCGGAGTTGAGCGGGGGGTGAGATGGACAGTTATCACACATGGCAAAGTTATTACTTATGAAATAACCTTCTGTTGTTTTGACTGCTAACTGAAACACAATATTTGAAGCTGGATGGAAGCAAAGGTTTATACACATGCCACCCGAACCCCCCCCCCCTCCCCCACACACACACTGCTTCAGAGAGGCTCTCGGAGGAGAGGCTGAGATACGTTGTATATGAGTACCTGCTTTTTTTTTGCCTTTGGTTTTCATCTTTAATCAAGTGTTGGAATCTTTATTCATTGGTGCAGATAAGGGGGGATTTTCTACCCAGAGATTCCCAATCCTGTACCTGGAATCCTCCTCTAACCCACCAAGGTCAGGTGATTTTGTAGGATCAGGTGAGCTACAGCAGGAAAACACTAAAATATGCATTACAGATGTTCTCAGGACCAGGGTCAGAAATTAATAATCTAGAGACACCATATACTAAACTAAACCAGAGACACAATAGACTGACCTGAACTAATGCAGACACTGTTGATAAACCTAGACTAATCCAGAGACACTGTAGACTAGCCTAGACTAAGCCAGAGACACTGTAGACTAGCTTAGACTAAACCAGAGACACTGTAGACCATCTTAAACTTAAGATAATCCTTTATAAATTTACAATGTTACAGCAGCACAGAGGAAAGAACAGAAGTGTCTGGAAATATACAAATAATAAATAAGATCTATATATACAATAAATACAGAAAATCTAAACAAAATACTAAAAATTTAAATCCAGAGGAATAAGATCAGAGGAAAAGATCGGAGGACTGAGATCAGNCTCTCTCTCTCTCTCTCTCTCTCTCTCTCTCTCTCTCTCTCTCTCTCCTCTTCTTTGTTAGCACAGGAATGACACTTCTCTGGAATGATCACGTGGGAACCTCCAGAGCACCTAGAGTCACCTGAGCATCAGCTCCACCGTGGGTCTCCTGCCCAGCTTCTCCAGTTCATCACCCAGCGTCTGGCTCTGATCATGAACTCTATCAATGGGTCGGCTCCATCTTCGCAGCTACTACCGTCCTGGACTAATCAGACTAATAGACGTTCTAAGCTCCTTTTCCTGTTAGTTCTGTCCTCTTCTCTCCATCCAGGATCGACCTGAGGAGGTTGGGTTCCGCCCTTGAGCCTGGTTCCTCCCGAGGTTTCTTCCTTACTCAAGGGAGTTTTTCCTCGCCACTGTTGCCTCTGGCTCGCTCAAGGGGGGCTCGGACCCGGTTTTCCCTTTCCCACGTCTGTACATTAACACCGTGTTTTTCTCTTTTCTTGTTCCTTTTAACTATCTGATCTTCTGTGAAGCTGCTTTGAGACAACGTTGGTTGTAAAACGCGCTATACAAATAAATTTTGATTGATTGATAAACAGATTATGCTTAAGATTAAGTATTGCACATAGTAGCGCACTAGAGCAGTAATAAATAAAATAAGCAGTTTTATTGCACATAGTAGAAATAGAAATAGACTACTGAGTTTTATTTAAACCAGAGGCACTGTAGACTATCTTAAACTAAACCAGAGGCACTGTAGACTAGCTTAAACTAAACCAGAGGCACTGTAGACTAGCTTAAACTAAACCAGAGGCACTGTAGACTAGCTTAAACTAAACCAGAGACACTGTAGACTAGCTTAAACTAAACCAGAGACACTGTAGACTATCTTAAACTAAACCAGAGACACTGTAGACTATCTTAAACTAAACCAGAGGCACTGTAGACTATCTTAAACTAAACCAGAGGCACTGTAGACTATCTTAAACTAAACCAGAGGCACTGTAGACTAGCTTAAACTAGACTAAGTCAGAGACAGTGAAGACTAACCTAAACAGAGATACTGCTGTGTGTGTGTGTGTGTGTGTGTGTGTGTGTGTGTGTGTGTCTCCGCCCTTCTGCACCCTGTAACTCTGATTGGCAGTTGCTCTCGATGTGCCTCCATGAAGCAGAAAATATGGGCCGCATTGTGCCAGGAGCAGACGGCCATCGTCTAATCAGTTGTGATAGTGTCATAATTAATGGGATTTGTTAATTGGGTCTCTTGTCCCTGAGGGCGTTCTCCGTGAATATTCATGCAGGCTCCCGTTAACCTCGCGCTGCTCCGCCACTTCAAACATCACTTTTTTATTACTATTATTATTTTCACTTTATTGACTCTGTTGTCATCGCCATCACCATGACAACAGACCTCAGAGCCGTCTCTGATATGAACCTGGCAATCAGCATCTTCTACATGCTTAATACGGCACATTCCCACAATGCCTTTCGCTGACAGCCAGCCCTCTGTCATCGGTATCCATTTGCGGCCGGATGTTGCGGCACAGTAATTGTGTGGTGGAGTTTAAATGCGCCCGCGAGGGTCCGCTCAGGTTACATCGGGTCCTGCATTAGCGCCGTGCACTCGGCCAATCACACGCGGCCTTCACATCTGGAGTGTACGGCATGCAGTCCATTAAGCGAGGGCCAGAACAAAGTGTCTTACAGTACGGCTCGAAAAGCTTCACTCAGATGAACAATCTGTACAATTTTTGTTCTCAGTTCATCCAATTTACCTCTAAACAGTATTTCTCATCCAGAACAGAGACCCGAGGTCTGCGGGGGTCTCTTTATTGAGCACGAGCTTTGGTGTCCATTTTTAGTTTGTGCTGAAGGAAAATTTGAAGGCATTAACACGGTAGAGGAAGACCTGTTCTCCTCTTCAGCCTCACACGCTGTTAGCGCTGCTGCCTGTGTATCCAGTGCAATGGAAATAATCAAGAGTGGCAAAAGTTGCCCCAAGATCCTCGCAGGGTAAACGTCAAGCAGAGCTGGAAATGTTAAAAGCTGAAATTAGTTGATAGCGTACAAACATTTGTTCCACGGTGCTACGGTTACGGCCGTGCATTTGTCCCAGCAAACTGCGGGCTATTGAAAACCGTATTGGGCAGGTTTAATAGCTCACTGCCTCATCGCTCAGTGTAGAGTAAGACCACCAACCCTGAAAGCCGGAGACACGGCTAGAAACAAGATCAGAAGGATCTCAGAACACACTAAATCCACTGACTTAGGTGGGAACGAGGTGCACCTGCAGAATAAAGACCCGTACCTGCAGAATAAAGACCCGTACCTGCAGAATAAAGACCGGTAACTACAGAATAAAGACCCAGGACTACAGAATAAAAACCCAGGACTACAGAATAAAGACCCGTACCTGCAGAATAAAGACCCGTAACTACAGAATAAAGACCGGTAACTACAGAACAAAGACCTGCGACCACGGAATAAAGACCCGTAACTACGGAACAAAGACCCAGCAACTACGGAACAAAGACCCAGCAACTACGGAACAAAGACCCAGCAACTACGGAACAAAGACCCGTAACTACGGAACAAAGACCCGTAACTACAGAACAAAGGCCCGCGACCACGGGATAAAGACCGGTAACTACAGAATAAAGACCCGCGACCGCAGAATAAAGACCCGCGACCGCAGAACAAAGACCCACAACCACGGAACAAAGACCCGTAACTACGGAACAAAGACCCGTAACTACAGAACAAAGACCGGTAACTACAGATTAAAGACCGGTAACTACGGAATAAAGACCCGTAACTACAGAACAAAGACCCGTAACTACAGAACAAAGACCCGTAACTACGGAACAAAGACCCGTAACTACAGAACAAAGACCCGTAACTACAGAACAAAGACCCGTAACTACGGAATAAAGACCGGTAACTACGGAATAAAGACCGGTAACTACGGAATAAAGACCCGTAACTACGGAATAAAGACCGGTAACTACGGAATAAAGACCGGTAACTACGGAATAAAGACCTGTTACATATTCTGACTCAATGTAAGATGTTTTCATTTGCTAAGACACAGTAAAAGCCTGTGCACATCAATCAGGGATGGACTGGACATCAGGAGGACTGGGACTGATCCTGGTGGGCTGCCGTCTGCAGGGTCTGCTGAGAGAGTGCGAAAGAGAAACTGCATTCGCCCGCCATATGTGCCGTACTGTTGTTTCTAATGTAGTGCCACATAAAGCGAGACCACCTGGGACAAACAGCATGAGCAAATGGCACATACTGGAGGGCACATAGCCAGACACGTTAGGGGCCCAGTGTTTCCTCAGTACCTGCAAACTGCTGCCATAAATGCAAATCACTGCTGCCTAAAGAAACACAAGTACCTCCATTTTTCCCCGTATTCGTTTTTCTACATCATTTAAGCGCAGCAGCTGCCCTTTACACCACGTGAAGACTTCATGATGGATGGACCAACATAAATACTCCCAGAGTGCCTGCAATAAGATCTCTTTACATTATCTTACAGTGCAGGTAAAGAACAGTGGAGGTAAAGAACCCCTCCTGAAAAGCTGCCGTTATGGAGATACCCGTTTGGACAGTGGGACAATGCTATGACATTGATAACTACCATGAATGGATAGCTGGGGAGAGAGAGAGAGAGAGAGAGGGGGAGAGAGAGAGAGAGAGAGAGAGAGAGAGAGAGAGATGGAGGAATGGTTAAACAACTTGTGTGTTTTTGTTTACACAGCAAAAAATAATTTCTTGGCAAGTAAAATTACCTCATCTACCTGATAAATGTTAAAGTTTTATTTTGAATTCTCGTTTTGAGATTGTTGTAAAATCAGTTTATGATTATGTAAATATTTCCAGGCATTGTTTTATGTGTTTTAAGTGATTTCTGTCAAATTTCCTCACTATATGGGCAGATAATGTCCCACTTCCTGTTGATACACCTTGTAGTTCTCCCTACTCCATTTCAGTCCATGAACTACATTTCCCACACCTGACTCGTACACATGCTGTCTCAATCAATCCTAATACACTTCCTCTTTCCAAGTTACCTGAATACTAACTGTTTCACCTGTTCCTCATTTTGCCTCTGTATGTATACACACCTGTTTGTCTTGCCTTGAATTTAATTTCATATGTTATTGCATTTATTATTATATTTATTTATCATTCATATTATCCTTATTTTAATTTTAAGTCCTTTCATCATTTCACTACTTCTTATTTTTGTTATTTTTGTTTTTCCAAAGTGTTTTTACTTTTTCTATTTAATTTTAATTTTTTTTCCAATTTGTTTAATTTTAATTTGCTTAATTATCCCTGTTGCAGTCTTATGCCATAGTTTATTACCTTGATTTTAATATTTAATAAGTTACAGTATCTTAAAATGAGTTTACAATAATCTTATTATAATTTTAGAATATATCTACTTGATTCCATTTAATTTGCCAAGACAGACTTTTTGGAGTGTATCGTTAGAGACACTCCTAAAAAGATATTTTACGTTAAGACAGATATTTTACACGTCTCTAATGCACGTCTTCAATTCAAGCGTCCTCTCACCCTTTAGGTCTGGACTTTGTGGACCCTACCAAGCGTAGACCTTTAGGAGGGCTATTGGGTTGTGGGCTGGTCCATGGCTGGGTTTAGTTCCCAGTCCAGCTGTAATAACAGCATTCTGTATATTTAGCTGAGAATGCTAATCTGAAATAAAGGGGCTTGTGGTACGTCATGTGTCTGTGCTGCAGTGTTGTGGACTGTTTTGCAGACTTGGGTGTGAGACTTTCCTCCGTATGCAGATGCTCGGAGATACAGGTGCAGACAGACAGCTGATCCATCACTGTCCACGTACGCTGGTTGCTGCGTGTAGTGACGGCTAATCGCTCAGTGTCCATTCTGGCACAGCCTGGCTCGTTGCCATCGACTCTCAGCTGGCGCGTGGGAGGGCAAGTCAGCCCTGAGGAGAGCGGCTGGTTGTGGCGCAGGGACAGCAGGGTGAGCCGGGGTAGAAGGACACTACAGGACGAGCGGTAACCCAGCTAACAGAAGTGAAGGGGAAATAGGAGCCAATTTTAGCTTAGCTTCGTGAAGGACACTGTACACAGGCAGGATTAGAAGGGGCTTCCAAATAAAACGGGGAAGGTTAACCAGAACAGGACACCGTCACTGCCACCGCTAACACACCGCTAGCATCAGCACATCTGCACAGTAATGAGAACAAAGAGTTTCACTCTCCAGCTGCAAGGCTTTGAGTAAAAAGCATCCGATGGAATATAGAATAAACAAGCTGTTATTTAATATGTAGGGATAATTTACGCTACGGAGAACATGTTTCATCTTTGATTGATGTCTGATTGATTTACCTGCCTGGAATCAGAAGCCGTGGAACCTTATTTTAAAGTTCCACTGAAGCAGTAAAGAACCACTCCAGTACAATAAAACAGCCCTGCATTTAGGCTGCGCTGTATGAGTTTCATAACTCCATAATGATCTATAATATAGCTTAATATAAAAGGCTGACTAACTCTGGCACTAAGTTCTAGGTGAACGTCATCGTGGTGGTCAGTATAAATGAAGGAGGTGCCATAGAGAGAGTATTTTTACCTGCACTCAATCTAATAACTGCAGAAAATCAGATTTTGTGAGGAATCTATTTGATTTGATCCCTTATTGATCCCACAGTGGGGAAATTTGTCTTCCACATTTAACCCATCCGTGAAGTGAAACACCCACATACACACTCACTAGTGAACTAGTGAGCACACTTACCCGGAGCGGTGGGCAGCCCTATCCACGGTGCCCGGGGAGCAGTTGGGGGTTAGGTGCCTTGCTCAAGGGCACCTCAGTCGTTACTGTCAGTTCAGGGAATCGAACCAGCAACCCTCCGGTCACAAGGCTGGTTCCCTAACCTCCAGCCCACGACTGCCCCTAGAAATCAAATCATCTAGGTAAACAGGTAATGGGAAACTCTGTGTTGTCATGCCTGCTGGTTCTCATCTCCGATCTCCCGGACTCCATTTACTCCTCTCGTTTATTCCCTTTGGTGCCTCTGCCTGGTCTGATTGTCTGCTTGGTTTGACTCTTGCCTGTTTATTGACTCTGACTCGGTTTAGCCCTCTGATTGTATTTCCTTGTTCTTGGTGTTGCTGTGTTTTGGTACAAACCTGTTTAATAAACTGTGCCTTGCTTTTAGCTCAGCACGCGTCACAATCTGTTTGTCCATCGTCACACGTGTCTATAAGCCAGGCAGTAATCGGACTTCTGCTTAGTGACCAGCCAATAAACTCCCAGAATAAGACGTGACATAAATGTAATGTAAAACTCATAACGTGATTTGCTTTTTCTGACACCACAATCTATAGTCAAACATAAGCAGACTGAGAACAGTGAAAGAAATCAGAGTAAGGGTTTACACGCATTGATACACTCCGTTGCTGAGCTTGGCGGCACGGATGGGTGGGGCTGTACTCTCACAGTAAGAAGGGTCTGAGTTCGAGTCCCAGCTGGGCCACCCGGGCTCCTTTCTGTGTGGAGTTTGCATGTTCTCCCTGTGTCTGAGTGGGTTTCCTCCCACAGTCCAAAGATATGTCAAGTTGCTCCATTTCCTGCCTAGGTATGACTGAATGTGTGTGAGTCAGTCCTGCGATGGCACTGGGATAGGTTTCAGCACCCCCCCACGACCCAGAAGAATAAGTGGCTAAGAAGGGGAATAAATGAACGACAGAGCTGAAATCCAGCGCTCTGTATTTGATCTCCTAGTCAGATGTTTAGGCCTTACTCTGGTCTAAGAAACTAGAGCATGCTCACATGTTTACATGACCACTTGAATAACCAGGGGACTGCAGAACAGGATTATCAATGGCATGTAGACACTCGCAAGGTGATTAGTGGCACATCTATTGAGTTGTACTTCATTGATCCATCTAGAATGGGAATGGGTCATTTTGTACTCTACATATACCCAGCGTAGCATCATTAGCACCACTTGGGGTGAACACAGGGTTCAGTAGAACCTCAGAACAGAATTTAGAACCACTGTGTGCTTGCACACAGAGGAGTTTGACCTCCAGATTTGACCCATCCCTGCATACACACTCACACACACACACACACACACACACACAAGGGGGCAGTGAGCACACTAGCAGTACCTCACCCAGTAGCACAATCAAGAGACCCATTTTATCTTAGGGGTTTGAACCCATAACCTACAGGTCTTTGGAGCGCCTCTTACCGCTCTTCTACAAGCTAGCAGCCAAAAGCTTCACCTCAGTATTGTACGTACCACCAGCTGTTTCCAGGAACCATAATTTGAGCCGATACTTCTATTCCTAATGAACTGGTCACAGAACTTTGTACAGGAAAAATGTAAGCGCAGGATTAGCAAGTTTCTACTGGGCTGTGTTTTCAACCAACATGGACGTTTGCATCATTTGTGGTCATATGATTGCACCGCATTCTCAATTCTCAGATGGTTACAGAACATGCACTGGACCAGAGAAGCTGGTCAGATATGAATGAATGACGAAAACAGCTGAAAACTGTACAAAAGCTCAGCCAATATGAAACATTGCACAAGGAGACAAAATACGGAGTAGCAGCACTCAGAAACCAACACCAGGCAACTTCTGCCTGGAATATCACAGACATGTTTCTCAAATAAAATCGATCCAATCTCCTCCGAGTTTGGTAAAAAACAGATGGTAATACACTCTTCAGTTTTCTCACCGCATCGCCAACACGGCCACCAACACGGACAGCAATAAAACCTCAGAGTATCTCTGAAAATGAACCCAGAGCACTATACCAATCAAAAGTTTAGAGACGGCTCCTCATAGCAGGTTCTCCTCATAGCAGGTTCTCCTTCTGTGTATCTTAAAGCTTTACTGTAGAATAAAAGTGAACACACCAACTATAAACTAGCACTCATGGAATTATACAGTCCACCTTAAAACCCTCCAGAATGGACCTTTACAGGAGGATGAACCAGCTTTGTTAACCTGCAGTGGAGCTGATAGAACAAGGTTTATTACTAAGCAGGTTTGGAGCAATTCTATTGGTCGGTCCCTCATGAATATTCACTAGACTGAAAGGAGAACTAGAGCTTTTACACTGTGCAGAAAAAGAAATACCACTTTAGAATAAGGCTACCTGTACAAAGGTTTATAAATGATTTACAAAGAGCTTATTAATGGTGAGTAGTTGGGTCATAAACACTCTACAAAGTATTAATAAGCAGTTATAACACATTAATAAAAAGGGTTAAAGTGAGTTCTTCCATATGATGAATATGATTCTGTATGGAAGCTGATAGGTTTAAAGCTGACTGACGGAAAGAGCAAACCACAGTCAGTAAACATCAAAATCTGAGCTTTAACAGTGTAAAGGAATGTGGGTTCACTGTTGACCAAACCACAGGTCACTGTTGCCCCTTTTATTAACGTGCTGTAACTCTTTATTAATGATTTAACAGTGTTTATGACCTAATTAATAACTATTAGTAAACTCAATTTAAACCATTCATGAACCATTCATAAGGCGGTCTTATGGGAGATCAAAGTTTTTACACCACTAAATATATATTAGAGGTGGAGATATGGAGAAATATCATACTGTGGTACATCAAGAGGATATGTGGGGTATCAGGGTATGTACTGGTTCAGACTCTCATCAGTTGGAGCTGTTCAGTGTACGACTGTAGAGTCTATAAGATCACCAACTACATCCAGTTAGAGGGGGGGTACATAAACTTTTGACTGGTGCTGTATATGTACACAATGAAACAGCATCCAGACAGCAATAAAATTAAGGACTATAATTTCTGCTAAACTGGAAGTTTGGCTTACATGTGGTCATATGATCACACTGTACTGACATACACGTTTTTGTTGTCATTGTTCCTCAATATAATGTCTGTACACTGAAACAACATGTGGTTTTTCAGGCTTAATACACACATGACAGCAGCACAGTATATATACAAGACTGCAGGCAGTACAGAGAGAGAAACACAGAGGACAGAGAAACAGGTCCAGAGGACACAGTACTGTATATACACCAGTCAATACATATACTGAATATAGAAGCACAAGGCAATACACACTGTACACAATACACACTGTACACAATACACACTGTACACAATACACACTATACACAATACACACTGTACACAATACACACTGTACACAATACACACTATACACAATACACACTGTACACAATACACACTATACACAATACACACTGTACAGGACAGCAGAACAGTATATAGGAAGGGGAAAACTGGAGTTTACACTGAGGTTAAGTCTCACAGTAGATTCAAACCGGAAGGAGCTTAAAGTGCAGGTGTGAGGTGATGCTGTAAGGGTGTGGGCAGTCTATTAGGGTGACTGGTGGGAGGTGAAGATATTAGTCTGTATTAGTCCCGATGGTTGGAAAGAGTCTAGATTATTCTAAGTGTATACGGGGGGGCTGTCAGTGTGCTGAGTAATCTGGAGGTACCAAACAGAGGAGCTGTGCTGAACACTGACACTCTAAAGCTTCAGCCCTGAGCTACAAAGACTCATCTCCTCTCTGTCTCTCTCTCTGACCTCTACTTCACCTTCATCATCTTTTGAGAACACAGTGACAGTTCATCTAATCTCCACCAGCACTTATTATCAGGTGGGCGGGGTTTATACTGGTCACACAGTATAAAATATGCCCTGTTGGCAAACAGCATGTTTCTCTACAGACGTCCAATCAATATTATCTTCCTGCTCAGCAATTTATTTTATCTTGTCACCAGTACAGAGTGACTAGACCACTGAGCTGAGCATGGTGCTTTCAGGGTACTTCAGCCCCTTTCAGATGGGCTTAAATGTACACCACCAGTCCAAAGTTGAGACACGCCCCTCTAAATGGATGTAATTGGTGATCTTAAAGACTCTACAGTCGTACACTGAACAGCTCCAATTGATGAGAGTCTGAACCAGTACATACCCTGATACCCCACATGTCCTCTTGATGTTCCACAGTATGATATTTCTCCATATCTCCACCTCTAATATATATTTAGTGGTGTAAAACTTTGATCTCTTTTTCTACACAGTGTAAAAGCTCTAGTTCTCCTTTCAGCTTAGTGAATATTCATGAGGGACCGACCAATAGAATTGCTCCAAACCTGCTTAGTAATAAACCTTGTTCTATCAGCTCCACTGCAGGTTAAGAAAGCTGGTTCATCCTCCTGTAAAGGTCCATTCTGGAGGGTTTTAAGGTGGACTGTATAATTCCATGAGTGCTAGTTTATAGTTTGGTGTCTTCACTTTTATTCTACAGTAAAGCTTTAAGATACACAGAAGGAGAACCTGCTATGAGGAGAACCTGCCATGAGGAGAACCTGCCATGAGGAGAACCTGCCATGAGGAGTCGCCTAATAGGAATTGTATATATCTTTGGGTGGCTGCTCAACACCTGCAGAGAGTGGAAGTAATGTTTAGGTCACAACAGTTGCACCTATTACTGTTTGGTAAAGTAATCCAAAGAAATTATAGTTATTGGAGGGTAATAACCAGTTATTAATGAGTAATTACTAATTATTGATGGGTAATTACCCATTAATGCTAATAATTACTTATTTCTGATGGGTAATTACTAAAGTGAAGAAGGATGGACATACCAGTCACGGTGAACCCAGTTCCGATGGATGGTTGACCTCAATACCAACAGCTTCAGATCTAATCTTTTGAAGTCCTTTGATTCCCCCAGAGTTAGAACGATGTTCAGACCTGGCCATTAAGATGGCGACTGACTTTATCTTGGTGTTCCTGAGTGCATTCAGTGGTCTGTATGAGTGGTTATGGTCTTGCACTGTGGAAACACGCTGTGAATACATCCAGATACAGAGGCATAAAGGGCTGAAAGACGACTCATCAGACCGTATTACTGTTTCTGCTGGAGGAATTCAGCTTCTGCTGCTTTTATCTGTGTGGCCTTGAATGGGGAAGCTGTATGGATGAAAGCTCTTCCATACGTTCCGGCTTTGTGAAGCTCTCGGGGAGAGTGGGCACTCATTCAATTCATGTTTATGTTAGTTCTGTTTCATAATCATGCTGTGGAGTTTGTGGAGTTCTGTTTATTCCTAATGTTGTCATGATCGCTTTGTTCAGATAATGAAACACATTCCTGTAGACAAATCCCAGGGTCTAAAGCTCCGCTCAGTTTCTGTGTACTTTGGTTAGTTTATAGTGTCTCTCAGTATGGCGTGGGCCGCCGTGTTTGCTAACCCAACATCCCAGACGTCTCGGCATGGAGCTGTAGAGGTTCCTAATGGTGTCCTGTGATAATCCATCCCATGCAGCTTGAATATCCTCACACAGTTCCTGCCGATGGTGCGGTAGGGGTGGAGGTGGAGTAACACCAGGCCTTCTGGACATGTGACAACAAGCCGTTCATCTTGGTGCTGACCACGGTGCCTCCACACACGGATTCGTTGGTCGTCTCCACCAAGACAAAAGCGGGACTCGTCACTGAAGATGACCCGCTGCCGTTCTGAGTCACTCCATGACAGTCTGGTACGACACCATTGCAGTCTTTGGTGACGGTGACGTGGTGTTAAGGACAGTCGTGGTAACGGTCTGTGTGCATGTAGTCCTGCGTGGTGCAGCCGTCTGCCAATGGTGCTGCACTAACAGGATGACTCATGGAGGACATCACTGCTCGCTGGATGTCTGTAATCGTGGCTGTTGGGTCAGTCAGGTACAGAGATAAAACCCGTCCTTGCTTACGTCACATGTGTGGTCGAGTGTGAAACTTGAATCATTCTCATACCTCACGATGTCAAACCTACATACCAAGTCTCATTCCTGTGGGTTGACTCCTTCTGGGTGCAGCTGTTATTTGGACAATAAGTGTATTTAGCACAGACAACAATCATGTGCTGGTATTAAGGTACATTTCTAGTACATTAAAATATACTTTATTTTTACCTGGGTGACAGCAGCCGACCTCACGGGCGCCATGTTGGATTTGGATTGAGATAATCTGTATAATCTGAGAGAATGTTTCAGCAGGATTCCAGCAGCCCTGATCATTAAGAAGTCTCATAACAAAATCATAAACACATCAAAGTGAAGTTAATCGCTGCTGGCAACAGACAGGAAGATGTGTCTAGGATCGAGATGTCTCCTAAAGAGGGCAGGTGTATACGGTATGCCTGCAGGCTGGACCTAACAGGTTCTGTAGATGCCTCCAACCTTCCGCTTTTGGTATCAATCACAGTGATGGCGTTTTGTGATGTGTTCAGTGAACTAACAGTGTTTAAAGAGCAGGAAAGAGAACACATCTTTATTAGAGTGACTCTGATAAACAGAGCGGGGCAGGTAAATAAATAAGAGGTGTGTATCTCTCTCTCTCTCTCTCTCTCTCTCTCTCTCTCTCTCTCTCTCTGAGTGTTTGTATGCGGAGATGTGATTGTTTTTGTCAGTTATTTATTTATTTATACATTTGAAAAAGCAGAAATGCACCTTTTGTGTTGGAGCGGTTTTGGGAATACTTTACACTGGATAAAAGTAAATTATTCAGACTTCCAGGTATCCAGAAAATGAAAGTCTAGCTCTGGATTTATTTATTTATTTATTTATTTTCTTTCTTTCTTTCTTTTTCTTTTCTGATATTTTGATCCACTTTAAATCTTATGGAGCACCTGCCCCAGGTCATTAGTTACACAGTCAGGTGTGACACTTGTATCCAGAAACACTCAGCACTGATCATCGGTCTTCCAGACTGGGATTAAGTCTAGTCCTGGACTACACAGGATTCTAAGTATACTCTGTAAATCCCTGATTAGGATTAATCCCTGTCCTGAATGGGTGGAGTTAAACCGCTGTAGGCTGAATGGGTGGAGCTAAACCGCTGTAGGCTGAATGGGTGGAGCTAAACCGCTGTAGGCTGAATGAGTGGGAGCTAAACCGCTGTATGCTGAACAGTTGGAGCTAACCTATTGTAGGCTAAATGAGTGGAGCTAAACTGCTGTAGGCTAAATGGGTGGAGTTAAACCGCTGTAGGCTGAATGAGTGGGAGCTAAACCGCTGTAGGCTAAATGGGTGGAGTTAAACCGCTGTAGGCTGAATGAGTGGGAGCTAAACCGCTGTAGGCTGAATGAGTGGAGCTAACCTACTGTAGCTCCACCCATTTATCCTAAACTGCTGTAGGCTGCTGTAGTGAGGAACACAGTTCCAGTGTTGTGGGCCGTTTAACAGTGTTGCAGAAACATTTCCCACACAGAGAAAACATATGACATATATAATATAAGACATATACTGTGTATTCCTGAACATCTCGGAATCCTGCGACCTCCCTGCATCTTTCGCAGTCGTGTCCCCGTGACGTGCTGTTTGAGTTTCCACCCTGAAGATCAGTCTGAAGATGTTTGTTCAGTTTAGCTCCTGAATCATTTATTCCGCTGTCAATAAATTATAGAAGTAAATGATTCATTTTAGCGGTAAGCGTTAGCAAACAGCGTTGCGGCCTGTCCGTGCGCTTGTTAAAGAGCGGCCTTTTGTTTATTTTATTGCGCGGGAGATTTGGTACGTTTAGTGCAGAAGGAGTGAAATCCCGCTCGCCGTCCTTCAGCTGAATATTTCATGTCTGACTGCTTTCGAGAGAGCGAGGCAGAAACCAAGCTCTTAGAAAACCTAAACCCAGACTGATGCAGCCGTCGCCCAATTCCCTACACAGCTCGGAGTTCCGTTCACGCTGTGTGTGTGTGTGTGTGTGTGGGTGGGTGTGTGCGGGGGGAGGGGGGTGTGGATTAAAGGGTCAGTGTGTGTGTGATGAGAAATGCTCATTGGTGCATGGAGCGCGTCTTATTTGTTGAAAATTCAAATGGAATATTCCATTATTCCATTATTCATGCTCCATAGGTGTTGATATTCCATCCCATAATGAGTTTAACCCACGATTTCTGTCTCTGCATATATTAGCCTATTGTGTTTCATTCTTCTGCGCAAACAAGTCAACTAATCATTATTACTATTATTATTATTACTATTATTATTATTATTATTACCTGTTTATACTGTGTCCAGAATAAGACTTCAGTTTGGTTACCTGGGCATGTTTTTTTTTTTGCCTTCTCAGGTTCTCTCAAAACTCTTCGGCGACACTGGGAGCGCTGATCCGAGTCAGTTTGTATCCACGTTGTGTGAGAGATCAGTAGATATTCCTGCAGGCTCTAAACAGGACACCACAGGGGTGAATCCTCCTCCTGTCTAATCAGTCCTGCTCAGAGCACCCGGTTTGAGTGTCTGTTCCTTTAAATGATAATGAGCCACTGCTGACTCCGCCCCCTCTTCCACAGGGGTGTGTCCTGACACCAGTACACATTCTCTCATTTTACTCTCACCTGATTCACCTGCTGATCAGACGGAGTTCGTCTCACAGACATTCAGCTAACAGTGCTAACAGCCCTAACATTACTGTGGATTTTGCAGCATGAATAACAGCAAGAGCTATCTAGAACCTAACATCTCTGTTAATATATTACCTCATCTGTTACCTAGTGTGAAAACACCAAGAACTATCTAGAGCCTTACATCTTTGTTAACGTATTACCTCCGCTATTAGCATTAGCGAGTGCTTAATGACAAGAACTACCTAGAACTTTACGTATCCATTAATATATTACCTCAGCTGTTAGCATTAGCTAGTGCCAAACAACAAGGACTATCTAGAACATTATATTTCTGTCAATATATTACCATATTACCATAATACTGATCCCTCTTGTTGGAAAAGTTTCGGGTTCTTATTCTCCAGCTTTTTGAAGTTTCCCATTCCACCTTAAACAGGGCAGCAGATAACACCAGATGCGTAGGGTGCCAGAATGAAACTGTATACTGTGCAGTATTTATGGTGGAACAGGAAAATTCAAATGTGGTAAATGTGGAAACAGAACCTAAGCTGAACACCCGTGATCTCCGATCCCTCAGACGGCACTCAGACGGCTGTCCGATCCCTCAGACAGCAATAGCTAATAGAACCACATGGGAGAGGGATCACTTTGGAAAATCTCGATTAAGCACTACAATATGGAGTCACATTTACAAACACCACTTCAAATTTCACTGTGCAGAGCAGAACCCTCATGTTATCCATGTCCAGAAGCACCGTCCACTTCTCTGGGCTCGGAGGCATGTGGGATGGACCATCACGCAGTAGGAGCGTGTACTGTGATCAGACAAATCAGTGTTCCAGATCACGCCATGTGGTCCGGACCAAAGGTGAAAAGGACCATCCAGACTGTTATCAGCAACAGTCCAAAAGCCAGGGTTAGTCATGGTGTGGGGTCAGTGTGTCGGTGCCCTCAGCGAAGGTCGTTTACACTCTCTGATGCAGCGTTAATGCAGAACAGCACCCTGTGATCTTCACCTTCAAGAGACTATACTGAGAACAGACTGTCATGGAGTGACTCAGAACGGCAGCGGGTCACCTTCAGTGACGAGTCCCGCTTTTGTCTTGGTGGAGACGACCGACGAGTCTGTGTGTGGAGGCACCGTGGTCAGCACCAAGATGAACGGTTTGTTGTCACATATCACACGTCCAGAAGCCCTGTTTTCACTCCACCTCCACCCCTACCACACCATCTGCAGGAACTGTGTGAGGATATTCAAGCTGCATGGGATGGATTATCACAGGACACCATTAGGAACCTCTACAGCTCCATACCGAGACGTCTGGCGTGTTGGGTTAGCAAACACGGCGGCCCGACGCCATACTGAGAGACAGACTTCTGTATGTGTTGCATCTTTCTTGCCATACAAACTACCACATTATCACAACGCCACTGTTTCTACATGTAATCTCGTGTTTTTGAAATGAATGATTTTGATGATCTTTCTGAAACTACTCCTCGTGGCTAGTTACGCCCCCAGTCTTAAAGGCATCGTAACAAAAGCAGCCTGTTTAATTGTGAAGGATAAACAGAGGCTGGAAAACCATTATGTAGACATTAATTATGAGTGTTTTGGTACATAAATACACACAGACATCATTAGTGGAGCTCAGAGGAGGAAATACAAAACAGAAAGAATTAAAAAGTGGGCTTTTTAACTGTAATTAATTCTCATTGTAACTGGTTTGTAATGCAGCGTTCGAGATGCACTTAATTGAATTTAATTTAATTTAAATTCCAATCACAGCTCGACCTGCTGCTGCTGCTGCTGCTGCTGCTGCTGTGTACTCCACTGTTTACAACACAATACCGCGGGAACTCCGAGCAGCTCCAGCGAAGAAGAGCAAAACTGAATTATACGTATATTAAAGCTAATCAGTCTGTAAAGCAATAATGATCCAATAAAACGAACCATTTCCAAAGCTTCAGTGAGGACTCGGTCCAGACTGCACTGCTTTATTGTTCACTCCGAGGCTCATTTGAAGCTCCTTCAGCGTCATTAAGTGGAATTTTATCACTGTTTCTCTTCACGTCTTCAAACCTGGCTTTCCCAGAATGCACCTCAACACCTGAGCAGCAAAGCCACTGACGCAAAACCCAACAAAACCTGAAGAGAAAAAAAACGCTCGGTAATGAAGCGCGCGGCTTATCGAGCAGCCACATGTAGCACAGCTTAGATCAGAGAAAACACAGCTGCAGTTTGGGAGCCGTCCAACAGCCGGCATTCAGAGTCACCCAGCGGAAACACCGCCAAAAATCCGCCTCAACATTTCTGAGCGGGGCGGCAAAGTTGGCTCTACTTTTACGTCTGAGGACTAAAGAGCACTTGAAGGAAGTTCAGAGTTGCAAGATGCAGGATTTTACTGAAAAAAGCCTCCACTGGAGGGAAATCTGCTCCCAATGAAAAGGCCATTATTATCAGCTGGACACAACATTATCCTAACACGGCTACAAAATCCTTCAGAACTGGGCTGAAGTGAAGGTAATGAAAATGTGCGGTGAGATAAATCACTGATCTGAAACCACGGACGCCCCTCCTGCTGCATTAGGAGTTTGGGATTTTGTGCTTACAGGGAATTTGCTGATGGATAAAAGTCTGAAATGGTTTGATGACCTTGCAGGCAGCCATGCCTCAGAATGAGCTGGTGCTAATGCTCCTCTGATCCGAATAGGAGGAACTTCTGAAATTCCATTCTCCGAGCAGAGCACGCCGTCTCAGGAACGAAGATGATTGTGATGATGATGACTGTGAGGATGATGATTACGGTGAGGTAAGCGGTGATGATGGTGGTGATGATAGTGATGATAATGGTTAAAGTAGTGATGATGGCGGTGATGATATTGGTGATACTTTGAAAGTGATGATGTAATAATGAAGTGTTGATGATGAAGGTGATGGTGGAGATGATGATGATGATGATGATCATGGTGTCAGTGATGATTATGGTGATGATGATGGTAGTGATTATGGTGATTATAGTGACAGTGATGATGATGATGATGATGATGATGATGATGATGATTATGATTATGATGATGATTATGGTGATTATAGTGACAGTGATGACGATGATTTAGTGATTATGGTGATTATAGTGACAGTGATGATGATTTGGTGATGATGATGATGATGATGATTATGATGATGGTAGTGATTATGGTGATGGTAGTGATTATGGTGATCATAGTAACAGTGATGATGATGATGATGATGATTTGGTGATTATAGTGACAATGATGATGATGATGATGATGATGATGATTTGGTGCTTATAGTGACAGTGATTATGGTGACTATAGTGACGATGATGATGATGGTGATTATAGTGATGATGATGATGATGATTTGGTGATTATAGTGACAGTGATGATGGTGATTTAGTGATTATGATGACTATAGTGACGATGATGGTGATTATAGTGATGATGATGGTGGTGATGATGATGATGATGATGGTGATGTGGTGTTTACCTCCTAATAAACCTCAACCCATCTGAAACCCCACCCAGAAGTTCAACTTCTGTGTTTAATTGACTCAGTCCTAGAGAACGGTTACTCAGGGTTCTGTTCTCAGTCTGAGAGAACCGGTACTCAGGGCTCAGTTCTAAGTCTGAGAGAACTGTTACGCAGAGCTCTGTTCTCAGTCTGAGAGAACCGGTACTCAGGGCTCAGTTCTAAGTCTGAGAGAACTGTTACTCAGGGCTCTGTTCTCAGTCTAAGAGAACCGGTACTCAGCGCTCTGGTGTTCCACCTTTTGCTGGTTATTTGAATAGTTTTGCATCACAGACACGACGTCTCATCACAGCTGCTGATTAATAAACAGCTTGACGCCGACATCATCATCTGCATTCAGGTCACTCAGCTTCTATTAGCTCACACAGAACAAAGTCCTTTAGAACAGAATACTGCGAGAGATGATTGTTCTGCTCTACAAACCAGCTCGGTGCTTTCACAGACTCATCTCTAATCTGTTTAATAGAGTTGAAGACATTTCAAATGATCCAGACGCGTGGGTAGAAAGACTTCAGCGGGTAAAATCACATCATCTACTTCAGAGAAAACTGAGTGAACGACTCTCACCTACATCACTCAGTGAATCAGTTCAGGTCATAATTCACCGTGTATGTGCTGTTTTGAGGCTGCATGTTCATGTTTATGACATGAGCCACTGTGTCTTCAGTTCTCTGTAAACTCTGAGGGTGCTTTCATGCCTACCTTGTTGGTTCCGGACCTTCAGACCTTTTTAGTTTTGTCTGAACCAAAATAGCAGGTGTGAAAGGTGCCAAAGGACCAAAACTAGGAGGTTGTCATGTTTCAGTTCATTTGCGGTGTGAAAACACTTAATCTTGGATGGTTGACTAGGACCAATAACTGGAAGTTAAGGCAGGTTATCATCACCTATTAAACAACAGAAGAAGAACACCTGAAAGAGCAGTAAAAATGAGGAGGAGACTAATTAAAATAAATAAGTAATTGCTATAATTAATTCTAATTTGTTACAAACTATAATAATAGTTAACTAAAATTAATAACTAATGAATAATTGGATAATTACTTGTAATTAGGTCTGATGAAAAAAGTCTTAAAAATAAATAATGTTAGAACCTGTACCTAATTTTCTGACAGGACAGAGCAATGCAGTATATGAAGCTAAATTTATACTTAAATGCCAAAAGTGATGCAGACATGGCACTGACTCTGCATGATGTCACGACGTGTGGACGTGCACCTCTGAGTTATTTTCATTTGCTGCTCATTTAATCCAAAATGAATGAACTGGAAGTGTGGGGTTCACAGGTGCTTCACCCATTACATACAGGCAGCACACAAAGCCTGCTTACTGACCAACCTGTTCTTCTCAGGAAGGACCAGTGTGGACCATGCCTCAACTTTCAGAAGCCCTCCAAATGTTTTCAAAGATGCATGTTGTTGGATAATAAGGCACTGCTGAGGACCTGCGTGTACACACTGTCTACAGATGGAGAACACGCGGGCCTGTGTATAGAACTTCATCCCAACTGTGAAGCATGGTGGAGGGAGCATCTTGGTTCGGGGCTGCTTCTTAACGTCTTGCGAGAGAATGTGGGGGCAGCAGTCCTCGACTTCAAGCTAAGGAGACGCTGGGTGATGCAGGAAGACGATGACCCAAAACACACAAGCAAATCAACTAAAGAACGTCTGGAAAAGAAGATCCGTGCTTCGGAATGACCGGGTCAGAGTCCAGACCCGAACCCACTCACTAAATTGTAATGTGAAACTAATTGGATCAAATGTATACGTTATAAGAAAAGCTTGGGTCTTGGTCCGGTCAGGTCAGGTGTGAAAACGCCCCAAAGAAATTGGTACTAAACTGTTCCTGTGGAACCACACTGGACACTTTGGGCCTTCGCTGCAGTATGTTAATGTGTTTACCATGTAAGTCCAAATGAGACTGACTAAACCCAAGAGGCTGCAGGATAAAAAAGCTCTATAGCGATTACATTTCTCCACCAAGTCATTTTTATATTCAGGCCTTCATGATCAGGGCTGTATGTACTTACAGATCAGTACAAAGAAGATTCATCTCCAGTTTATTCAGACCTCCACAGTTATGCTCACCGCTAGACGCTGAAGAGAGGAGTGTGTATCAGTGTTAGGCTTACATGAACTGAATTACTAACGTGGTGGAGAATAACTCGCTGTGCTAAGGACAGGGGTGGAAGCCCAACTTCAGAAGAAGTACTGTTACTTCACTGATCATTTACTGGAGTATATATATCAGTATTCATAAAGGAAATTAGTCAAGTAAGAGCAAATAAGTAGCTTATTTTAAAACTACCACATAATCACAACCTGAACACATTTCTGTCCTGATATATCTACATAATTGGACATAATCTGCACAGACAACACTAAATAATACAGCCTTCAGCCTGATCACAGTACGACCCACTGGTGCACATTTACACAACTGAACTGTGTAAGAAACAAGCTGTACCTTAAACTCCACGTATGTTTATGGTTAGGTGATTATGTGAGGCCTCCTAGTTTACCTGTTTCCATTAAAGTGGTTTAGAGCCGTGCAGAGCGCACTACTGTTTAATTGAGTCTATATTTAAATAAAGTACCTAATTAAGGGGTAATTAATAAACGTTAGGTTAATAGTCATTTTAGCGACAGTCCTGCTGCTCATCGGCTCCCTGAACGTTTGTTTACGTTAACAGCCATCAAACTTCACGGTAAACGGTAAACATCACATTCACAGCCTTTAAACGATCAGTTAACTGATACCTGTGAACATTTCTACTATTAACCTCTTCAATTATCCAGATATTTCCTCTGATAATCAGAGTAATTACTTCATACAGTCATTTACTTTAATTTACTTACCAGTGAAACAGCTACAAGCCTCGCACACCTAAAGACACATACAAACAGAAAGGGGGGGGGGGTAGCTCCCGAGATCCGTTCAGCCTTACCTGTGAAAAGGTAGCTCCCGAGATCCGTTCAGCCTTACCTGTGAAAAGGTGGCTCCCGAGATCCGTTCAGCCTTACCTGTGAAAAGGTGACTCCCGAGATCCGTTCAGCCTTACCTGTGAAAAGGTGACTCCCGAGATCCGTGCAGTCTTGCCTGTGAAAAAGCTTCTGTACAGGTCTGAAGTTGAGCTGCCAGTCACTCTGTTTTAATCAGGGCTGATTTCGTGTGGGACTAGGATGTGAACTGATCTCAGACCTGCAGCACGTTATAAACATCATAAAGGTTATAAAGGTCCTGAACACCGAGAGGAGAGTTGTGTTGGGTCATTAGCGCACCCCCCCCCCGAGGGTGTAAACTCGAGGGCGCGCTGTGCTGTGAATGAGCTGCAGATTGAAAGCGTTAGAACCCCACAGTGCCAGTTACAGAGGCAGCAACACACACATATGCAGAACAGCATGAGCTACACAACCTTCATCATCACCCCCATCAGCGTGGGGGCAGGCCATCACATCTGGCCAGATCACAACAAACCCAGACACATTCAGCGATTCAGTCCTCATTCTGGCTGCTGATTGGACAAGATTTCAGTGACATCATTTATAAGATTCAATGAACCGTAAGGTCAAACCACACAGTACAAAATACAGTAGATCAGATCGTAACCAGGGTTACGAAAACCTAAGGCATGAATCTGTCTGTCTGTCTGTCTGTCTGTCTGGCTAGCTAGCTAGCTGTCTATTTAGCTGTCTGTCTGTCTGTCTGTCTATCTAGCTACCTAACATAAGTAATATAATTGTCTGTCTGTCTAGCTGTCTGGTCTGTCCGTTTATTTATCTAGCTATCTATCTAGCCCTCGTGCTGTCTGTCTGTCTGTCTGTCTGTCTAGCTCGCTAACTAGCTAGCTAGCTGTCTGTCTCCTATCTAGCTAACTAGTCACCTAACATAAGTAATATAATTGTCTGTCTGTCTGATTATGTAGCTAGCAAGCTATTGTTTGTCTATCTAGCTGTCTGGCCTGTCCATCTATCTATCTATCTAGCTATCTGTCTGTCTGTTTGTCAGTCTGACTATGTAGCTAGCAAGCTACTGTTTGTCTGTTATCAGTCTGTCTGTCTGTCTGTATTGACAGTGATCCTGTATTCCAGTATGATTTAGTTTGACTCAATTACACAAACAAAAACATTTACCATGTGTGATTGAATTTTATATATCAATTAAAACGGATTCCCACATTCCATAATTGACCTCAGCCTACAGACTGATGTTCCTTTGCCTCTTTGTTTCTCCTGTTATTTCTTTTCTCTCTCTCTCTCTCTCTGTGGAGGTGGGAGAGGTCTGCGGTGTGATTCTGCTCTCAGTAGGTTTTATTCAGTGAAACCTCATGAACGAGCTCCAAGTGTGGGATGATGTCGAGGCTGTGTTTGAATGGCGGAGACACCAGCCGAGCCTGCGGGCCTTCAGAGATCAGCTCGGCCTGCCAAGCGCTCTCTGGCTGCAGCAGAACACCGGCGTCTCTCTGAGGAAAGTGCTTAACTCTAATTCCTTCATTTGTTCCAGAGATGAAGGCAGGCTGCAGCTAGCAGTTAGCGCCGCTCTCACCTGCAGCTACAGAGCAGCCGCTGATAGAACATTAAGCATTCTGATCTATGAGCCGAGTTCAGCTGAACCTCATTAGCGCTCGAGTGGCCCGGGCTGAATAACAGAGCAGCCAAAATATAATTTCTCTAAACCTTCTCATCACACCTCACTCCTTCATCGTTCATAACACGACACCGCTTACTTTATTGTGTTTGTTTATAATCACACACTGCTGTAATATTGGCTTATATTATTGGGCAATATTAATAACAGACTTATTTTATTATTTCTTTAGCCGCCTGCCAAGACTGTTGGGGAACGGGGGCGCCCTCCGAAGGAGAGACGGTTCACTGTAGTTTAATGTCATTGTGTTGTTGTTTATTAGTTTAAGTTGTGTATATGTGTTGGTTGTGTGTTTGTGTGTCAGGATGCGGAGAGCTATGGACACCTACGGTTGGGGGTGAACTTCCCTCTGCATTTCTTCCTGGCGATAATAAAAGAGCACTGGTGGGAATCAGGACTTCTCCCGTGTCTCCTTCTACACTGAGGCCAAGGTTGTGTCAAATGTGGGATAGCACCCCCTAGTGGCCTGGAATGGGACCATCCTTAAAAGAACCTGCAGCCAAAAACGGGGAGAGAGGCAGACCCTGGCACAAGACCACGACGGCGGGGACAGTGCTCTGAGGGAAGACAGAGCCAGAGTCGTTACAGGAAGGCTCAACGACAAAGCCAGTGCAGTGAGGCTTGATGGTGGTGCCGGTAAGAGGGAGACGAGGGAAATAGCCGAAGACCTCAGCATCGTAGAGCCGCACTGAGCGAGACAGGGTGTTGCACGGGCAAGCAGGAACAGGGTGCTTAAAAGAACTACAAGGCAAACAGCAAGAGAGGAGGACTCGAGACAGATGACGGGGATAGTGCTTTGAGGGTAGACAGCACAGTGAGGCTCAGCAAGGCACAACAACAAAGCCGGCACAGGAAGGCTCGACGACAAAGCCGGTGCAGTGAGGCTTGAAAGTGGTGCCAGTGAAGACTAGTGAGATAGACTTGAGCAGAGGAGCAGTCGGTGAGCCAGCATTGTGGAGGGACAGGATGTTGTACCGTGCAAACGTAAAATGGGGGGTGGCTAGGAGCGGTGTAGCAAGTGTTTGTGCTAGCCAGGGCTGCACATGCCCAAGGTGCTTTGCTCAGCCTCATAGGCAGCTGGGAAGGTCAACCTTTGAAGGGGGAGTGGCCATGCATGGAGGCTCTTCGGAGGTGTACACCCTCTGAAGAAGGGACTGGTTATTGTTGTTGTTGTTTTGCCGTTGTATATATGTGTGTTGGGACGTGGGTGGTGTTAATGTGGAGAACTGAGGACACCTACAGCTGCGGTGGACCTTTCACCATGACTTTACGTATGTGCATTTCTGCCTGCCGTTAATGAAAGAGCACTTGTTGTAGTGGAAGTCAAGGCTTGTCCCGGGTCTCCTTCTACAGAGACACCAAGGTTGTGTCAGAAGTGGGATAGCTCCCCCCAGAGGTGTGGAATGGAACGATGCTTAAAAGACTTTCCAGCCACAAGTGGCAAGAGAGGCAGACTCTAGCGAAAGACCGCGATGGCAGGGACAGTGCTTTGAGGGAAGTCAAGGCGGCACAGTGAGGCTCAGCAACTGCAGCAAGGGGCAATAGGAGGCTCAACAACAAAGCTGGTGCAGTGAGGCTTGATGGGGGTGCTGGAGAGACGGAGACCAGTGAAATAGCCTTGAGCACGGAAGCAGTTGGTGAGCCAGCGTTGTGGAGAGACACTGGGCACATGGAAAACTGAGGCTGGCCAGGAGGTTTGGTGGCGGTGGAGCAAGTGAGTGCTCGTGCTAGCTGCACATGCCCAAGGGGCTTGGCTGAGCCTGATAGGCAGCTGGGAAGGTCAACCTTTGAAGGGGGAGTGGCCAGGCATGGAGGCTCTTGAGAGGTGTACGCCCCCTGAAGAAGGGACTGTTTGTTGTTGTCTAATGATGTAACTCCTTGGTTTATTAGCTGAAGCTGTGGTGGTGTGCTGGTGGGGTGTTATTATGTTGGGATGTAGTTGGGATATTGTGTTTCTGCCTGGTCTTAATACAAGAGCACTTCTGGTGGTGGGAATCATGGCCACTCCCATGTCTCCTTCTACACTGATGCCAGACTACTAATGTTAATGAACTAATGAGAGGGCTGCAATTCAAAGGACATAATCAATGATTCACTCTTTACTGAATAAACATTACTGAGTGATGTTGTTGACTTTACACTGCAAAAAATTAACGATACATCTTAGAATTCTTTCTTTGTGATTGGTTTAAGCTCAGTTTAATATTATTTCTTATTATTTCTTTCTCATTTTAATATTAATTTTTTATCCAGATATTTTTACTTGTTTTGATTTTTGTAAGCCCAATTTTCTCACTACATTGGCAGATAAGTTGACCTGTTTCCAGCAAATTTTGAATTTTAATTTTAAGCAAAATTATCTGCCAAAATTGTAAGAAAATTTTACTAAAATCACAAAATAAATACAAAAGATTTGTGTAGAAATAAATTAAGTTAAAATGAAAATATAACTATTTTAAAACAAGAATTTTTATATATTTCAACTAAATATAGGACTATTTTACAACTAATATAACACATATAGTACTTGTAATACTTTTCTGAAAGTTTGATAAACCCGACATGAAAATCAATTTTCTCTCTATCTAATACTTTTATAAGAAAACAAGCAATCCTGTTTTGGAGAGAAGGAGGAGCAGGAGGAGAAGAGAGGGAGAGAGAGAGAGAGAGAGCAGATTAGCAGCTTTATTAGAGTATCTGTGTATCCTCCGGGTGACGAGGATTACACTGATAATACGCACTAATATCCCTCTCTGAGTAAAAGATCAGCACTTCATCTCTTATTCACACACACACACACACACACACACACACACACTCTCACTCTCTCTCTCTCTCTCTCTCACTCACACACACACACACACACACACACACACACACACACACACACACACACACACACACTAGCAAACACAAGCATGTAACCCAAATGAGTGTGATGTAACTTCAGAAACCACTAACTCTGAATCGGATGCAGAGCTCCTGCTGAATTCCCAGTATGTGATCGTTACCAGACTATAAGATTACTTCACTTACAGTACCAGTCAAAAGAACCCAGAGCACATATACACTACCAGTCAATAGTTTAGATTCCTCATAGCAGGTTCTCCTCATAGCAGGTTCTCCTCATGGCAGGTTCTCCTCATGGCAGGTTCTCCTTCTGTGTATCTTAAAGCTTTACTGTAGAATAAAAGTGAAGACATCAAACTATAAACTAGCACTGCTGGAATTATACAGTCCACCTTAAAACCCTCCAGAATGGAGCTTTACAGGAGGAGGAACCAGCTTAACCTGCAGTGGAGCTGATAGAACAAGGTTTATTACTAAGCAGGTTTGGAGCAATTCTATTGGTCGGTCCCTCATGAATATTCACTAAACTGAAAGGAGAACTAGAGCTTTTACACTGTGCAGAAAAAGAGATCAAAGTTTTTACACCACTAAATATATATTAGAGGTGGAGATATGGAGAAATATCATACTGTGGTACATCAAGAGGATATGTGGGGTATCAGGGTATGTACTGGTTCAGACTCTCATCAGTTGGAGCTGTTCAGTGTACGACTTTAGCATCCATTTAGCTGGGTGTGTCTAAATTGGTTGTGGATTTCTGGGCGTGTTTTACATGATTGCAATAATTTCATGTAGTGAAAGTGTCTGTTTATAATGATCTACTGTTGGAATCAGACACTATATAAACTATATATATATACAGGGGTTGGACAATGAAACTGAAACACCTGGTTTTAGACCACATCATTTATTAGTATGGTGTAGGGCCTCCTCCTCCTTTTGCGGCCAATACAGCGTCAGTTCGTCTTGGGAATGACATATACAAGTCCCGCACAGTGGTCAGAGGGAGTATAAGCCATTCTTCTTGCAGGATAGTGGCCAGGTCACTACGTGATGCTGGTGGAGGAAAACGTCCTTCTTGGTGGTGTGCTGACGTTACCCTGGATACCGTGGCTCTTGATACATCACAAAGACTTGCTGTCTTGGTCACAGATGCGCCAGCAAGACGTGCACCACCAATTTGTCCTCTTTTGAACTCTGGTATGTCACCCATAATGTTGTGTGCATTGTAATATTTTGAGCACACCAGGCTGGTCCAATTTAGCCATGAAACCTCCCACACTAAAATGACAGGTGTTTCAGTTTCATTGTCCAACCCCTGTATATAATAAATAAACTATATATCACTATATAAAACAACTTAAAACAAATAAATGTACAGAGATTGGTTAAATAATCTTCTAATATTCTCAGAATCAGAGATAGCGTCATATTCTCTATATTTAAGATGTTTTTGCTGGATAGAATATTGTTTTTGCAGTGTGCTGGATGGTACAGTGGTCAGACTGATGGAGAGAGTGATGTGGACTGATGGAGCGGTCACTTATAATTGCTTACACATTCTTAACCTCTGCCTCTCTCTCTCTCTCTCTCTCTCTCTCTCTCTCTCTCAGTGCTCAGATATCTCTTCTTCTGCCATCATACGTATCAGATGCTTCCCCATTTATTTATTTACTTATTTTTTTTTCTTATCTGTAGAGTGTTTATCGTGAAGCAGGTTGAGAGAGAGAGAGAGAGAGAGTGTAAGGCCCTCTTAGTGGAGCCGATTGGTATTCAGATTCCACGCCGGCTGGTGCGATCAGACTGAGGAGGAGAGAGCAGGAGATGGGATCTTAAATTAGACCTGCAGAGAAAACGAGATGAGCCAACATTAGAAGCCAATCTGAAGTAACAAGAGGAATTATTTTATATAAATGGTTTAAACAAATGATTTTTCCCCTCCCTCACTTCCCTCAAAGATAAAAAGGCACGGAATTAGTAAAACGGGAACCTCTTCTATTTTTTTCCCTCCTGGCCCGATCGTTTTTCCGCCTTGCTGCCAGTTTTCATTGTTTTTCATTATTTCCTCATTTCCGTCCTGTTGGTCTTTGGGCTCCTCTTTCATGAGGCAATCAGGCCGGCGGTAATGTGTGTGTTCGCCACGCGGCGGCCCGCTGGCTCGGAGGAGACGAGAGAAACGTCTGGAGATGATGGCGTTTCTCCTGAAATGGAGCAGGATTCCGAACCATCAAACCACGTCTTTAACACACCTACCAGGCAGACTGTCCACAGCTCTCACCAGCGAACGAGCAGCACTGGTGTTCATCACTACACTTGTATAGTGTACTGTGTGAAAGTCATTTCCAGCCTTTAAACAGTCGAATGTGATGCTGTTCATTAACACTGTAGTGGTTCTGAGCAGTACTGAGTATGGAGGAAACAGAACGTGGTGAAGTCCACACTTCCACTCCACAGCACTGGGGCTGCTATCCTGATCTCACTTTTGACACCACTGTAGCATCAGCCATGGCTGCGTCTCAAGAGACCTTTCTCACAGTCACTGCGTCGTTGTGTGGGGTTCTAAATGGTAGTGTTACCGCCTCCACCATTTAACAGAGCCTGCCCCGGTTTTCAGCCTCCCTTAAAGATCACACCCTTAAACGGACAGACTACAGACACTGGCCCTTACTGCTCTCCATTTTAGAGGAGAAAAATCTTTTTCTTGTCTGTAACCAGTGAATGTGTAGTAGGGAGAACAGCCAGTCTTCTGGGTCTATCAGACACTAGAGGGCGCTCCCGGGCGAGTCCAATGTGAGTGGGGTGCTATGGAGCCTTTGTGCTCAGTCATAGTTCAGTGTTAGCTGCGTGTATCTATATTCAGCCCTGGTCATTGAGGGCTCTTTGGAGGGCGCCCCCTGGTGTTTTGCCCATGTATGTTTAATGTAATAGGAGAAACAGAGGGTGACCCCAGGTCTGGTGTCAACAGGTCATATTCTACTAACCTATTCATACCTGATAGAGTGAAACTCTGGGTGAAGGTCTATTTAGGAACAGGCAGTAGCTTCAGCCATTCATTACAACACGACCGGAAGCTGTTTTACACCACTATGAACGCTTCCACATTACTGAACACGGAAGTGTGAGAATGGTCCGTTGTGTCCAACCCACTAATGCTACACAATATATATTCTGTACTCATATAAAGTAAGTAGTACAGGTTCTGCAGACACACCTCCAAAGTCCAGTCTTAGAAGCTGGTTTAGCATCTTCTGCTTCTTCTCTCCATCCAGATAACCCCAAACACACTCAGTGGTGTTGAGGTTCTGGGCTCTGGGGTGGTCAGTCCATTGTTCTGAGAACACCAGCAGTTTCTTTGTTTGATGGGTCTATCTCAACAGTTAACTGACCCCATTTTCGGTTCCTCCAAAGTTCAGTCTTAGAAACTGGTTTAGCATCTTCTGCTTCTTCCCACCATCCAAATAACCCAAAACACATTCAGTGGTGTTGAGGTTCTAGACTCTGTCCATTGTTCTGAGAACACCAGCAGCTTCTTTGTTGGATGAGTGTGTCTTCGTGAACACCTACACCTCCTTTCAGACCTCCATAGTGTTGAGGTGTCTTCTCACAGTGGAAGGACAGACAGAAAAACCTGTGGAGGTTCTCGGATCTGAAGCAGAGATGGAGCTTGATGTTCTCCTCTCTCTCAGAGATGAAAGCTGTGAGTGGGGACAGTTTTAGTGGCTCTATCAGGTCTTCCAGGTGGTTGTTAGGAGCCTCCATTTGAAACTCCTTTGTTGGAAACTCCTTTTCACCTATTCTCCTTTGACTTTCTCCTTTTGTTGAGGATGGAGGACTCTGCCGGGGTGCTGGTGGTGTGCTGGAGCCGAGGCTGGATAAAGAAGGGTTTTGGTCATATCATCTTGTCACCTCTTTCCTGAAATTACACCCCACTGCTCTGTGCGCCACGCTGCTGCTACACTAATGTGACTCCAGAGGAGTAATCGGCCGTTAATTACCATCTTCTACCTAAATGGCATCTTCAGCAGCTGCAGAGAAGAAGGAGACCAGAAAAAGAAAACAAAGGAGAAGAAACCATTCACACAGCTCTGGGGAGTAATTACTGGAGGAAGAGGAGGAGAAGGAGGAGGAGGGGGAGGAAGAAATGCTCTAGACATGGTGCCCCCTGCTGGAGACCCCTGGAGACATCTCAGAACATCTCACACCTTTAATTTAATGCTCTCAGTGTTCTAAACCAGAGATGCCCAAACAGGCGAAACAGCTAGCTAGCACTAACAGCGTCACGTGTTCACATGTTGCCCGTATCCGAGTACACGGAGAGAAGTAGCAGTGCTGAGTCAGGAGAATAACAGCAGGCTAAAACATGGTTCATAACAGTGTTCAGGTTCTTGTTGTTGGTGGTTTAGATCAGATTTTAGCCATGTGGTAATGGCTGCCTGGCTTGCTATCGATTACTCAACAATGTTCTGAATGTATGACTCTAAAAGGTCTCCTGTAGCCACGCCCCCTTGATATCTTGTCATCACCTGTGTCTTGTCTGTAACCAGTGAATGTGTAGTAGGGAGAACAGCCAGGCATCTAGGTCTATCAGACACTAGAGGGCGCTCCCGGGCGAGTCCAAAGAGAGTGGGGTGCTATGGAGCTCTTGTGCTTAATCATAGCTCAGTGTTAGCTGTGTGTATCTGTATTCAGCCCTGTTCGTTGAGGGCTCTTTGGAGGGCGCCCCCTGGTGTTTTGCCCATATATTTTTAATATAATAGGAGAAACAGAAAGTGACCAGG